>JAGPOW010001338.1:37620495-37651106 GCA_030014935.1 Caiman crocodilus | reverse complement strand
CTTTATTGCTAGCAATAAAAACTTTTTTTCTTTCAAACTTCCAACTGGCATTCGTGTATTGGCTCATGCATACCGGGCAACGAATTCAGACTTGGGCTGGAGCATAACAGTAAGACCTTAGGTGAAGCATTATGTATAATTTTGGAAATCACACTTCAAGAAAGATGCATGACAACTAAGGGAATATAAAAGAGACTATCTAAGAATGAGCATAAACTGTGAACCTAGAAAGCATAAACTGTGAGGAAAAACTGTAAAACCTGAGGCAAAATTCAGGGACAATATCAGTCTCAATATATGGAAAAGATTTTCTGCAAAGAGACAGGTAATTTGTTCTCTATATCTGCTAGGATTAGAAGAAAGAGTAACAGGTTTAAATTGTAGCAAGTGAGATTTAAGTTAGACATTAGTAAAAACTTGATAATGCTAAGGACAGCTAAAATAGGATAGATTATCTAGGCAAGTCACAAAAATCTCCGTTATTGGGGAATGGGTTTGAAAAATTTAGTTTAAAATATATTTCTTCCATCTTTGATTGGGGGATGGACTTGATGATAATGAACTCATGAGATCAATCCTATTCATATTTTCCAAGATACGGTACATGTATTAAGAGAAGAGCTTCAAATTTTCTTCACTACAAAGCTCATTAGGTACCTACATGCATTCATTGCTTACTTTTCAGACTCAGAGGATCCACAGTTAGTCATAATTAGGGCACTCTTCTCTGTACTGCCCTGTACTTAGGTGGCTGACTTACCTGCTCGAGCCCCAGTGCATCTCAGGCTCAAGAATTCTTAATTCCAATTGGTGGAGCCCATTCACCATTCAGGGGAGAGTGGAGAGGAGCCAGTGCTGTTCCTTTTCCAAAGGGAGGGGGCAGGGAGATCCTAAACCAAGTTTGGATCTGCAAACTGCAGGTTTGCTGGACTTCAGGGGGTGGAATACCCTAAAGGTATAAAAGGAGTGGCATGAGCCACATGAGCGGTGGTGGCAAGGGACTTTGGAGAGGGAAGAGCTTGAAGAGGGCTTCCACCAGAATCCCTTCTTCATTCCAGTGGTGCACAGATCAGCGCATGGGACCCAGGCTCTGGGAGCTGCATCGAGGTGGCTCGAGCCTGCATCCCCAGCAGAGGGCTGGATGGAATGGTGTACAGATCAGCACAAGGAAAGCCAGCCCTGGGAGAAGCTTGAGGCTGCTCAGGCCCCACACAGCGTGCAGACCACCACATGGAGAGCTGGCCCTGAAAGCAGCTCGAGGCTCCTGGGGTTAGTACCGATGTAGGCCAGATAGCTAGAGCCCTGCAGTGTGGTCCAGGCAGGGAACTAAAAGAGCCCCTGAGCCTAGAGCAGGAACTGGGAAAGGGAAGGCCCAGGTGTAAGGCCGGTAAACCCCAGCCATCAGTGGCTCAATTCCCACTGGGAGCTGGAAGAACCCTTGGTACTGAAAGCAGGGTACAGGTCCAGTAGGGGAGGTATTGGCATAAGGCAGACAGTGCTGTGGGGGCAGGGGCTCTGACTGAGCAGAGGACCCTAAGACCCAGTTGATGGCTCCTTGGAGAGGATTGTGAGTTGCTGGTGGAATCGGGTCCCTCAGGGGAGGCATTCCTGATATAAGCCCCCTACTCCCCACCCCAGAGATTTTTCAGCGTGATCCTTGTGGCACTTTTCAACCATCAAGAACATTCAGTTTTACAATGAAAAGTGAGTTCCTTGGGCAGGCAGCCTATGAACTTCCCAGGTTTAGCGGTCAGAGTCTAGTGAATGATTGGCTACTATTCATTAAAGATGATGCTTAGGCCTGCAATTTATTAAAGAAGAGACTTGAGTTTCATACGATGACAATTATTTTAGTTATACAGCTTTTAGAGTCTCATTCTCTCATGTGCTTGGCTGAAGTTCTTTATTCTAAAAAACAAAGAAGTATTTATTAATTACCTTATTTTTTCCCCTCAGTATTCTATTCTTCTGTATGAATAGTTCTGTTCTGATAACACTGTGACCTGAAATATCATTATTTTCTTTTTAGAAAAATTGCGTACCCTACTGCTCCTACCTCCTGTTCCTAAACAAGACAGTGAACTTGTACTTTAAAAGGACAAGTCTTCTTTTTGTCAGAAAATGATCTAATCATTGTATTTTATTTCTCCTTCACAAAAAATACTGAAATTTAACTTTGTACACACTGAGGTTACAAAAGTTTAAAATAAACATATGAAGGCACAGGGGAACAATCATTGTATTGTCCTATGTAAAATGCCATGTACAATTTATGAAACAATTATATCTAATAACTGACTGTCAATAATTGCTGCATGATATTGTATGCTAGGAGGCAGAAGTTGAAGAGACATAGCTTCCTATTTAGTGGGCAAGCAGGAAACAAATCTGACAAGGAAGCCCTGAATGTGTCAAGAACCTGGGAAGTTCAACCCTGATGATAAGGTCATTGAGGAGACAGATCTGTCTAGAAGTGTCACTCTCTCATTACTTTTCACTGGTCAAGTATTCTGAGTGACCTACCAGTGTATTTGGTATGGGAAACAATGACACATGCTAGAGAGGACTTGACTAGCAGTACGCTGAGAAATGCAGAGTTTGATTGATTGCTTGGATTCTGGCATTTAAAATGATGTTTATAACTTTGGATACTTGTTTCTAAATATTTCAGAATAAATATCAGTGATATTTTAATAGTGGGAAGGACTCCCCAGTTATAACGGTTCTCACTAGCTGTGCTACAGATCACACATTCAGAGTGTCCATAATGCATAATTTATCTATTTTAAGCAATAGTTTCTAAAACTCTTACCACACATACACTAGTCAAAGTGTATTGACATATTTAAAACTGGGCCTATTTTGTTCTATTTGGTGAAACTTTTATCTTTAAAATCAAATTTAAAGTATTTTTCTTCTGCCATCCTCCCCTTTCCCCCACATTTGTGTGTGTGTGTGTGTGTGTGTGTGTGTGTGTGTGTGTGTGTGTGTGTGTGTGTGTGTGTGTGTGTGTGTGGTATTTAATCAAGTCTATACCTAGATTATGTGGCTGTGCATGAGGTTAACTAGCAAACTCTCATTTCCACAGATTGCATAAGGCCAAAAGCATTACCACCAACCTGTGTTCGGTGGAGCAGAGCTACCATGCTATCTTTCCTTTGTCCTGGTCTTGATTGCTGTTTCCTGGCAGTGTAAGCATGCAAGCATTTAAAGGTGAAAAAAAATTAGCCCTGACTGTACAGATGTAAATGAATACTTTCTCCGTTAGTCCTATGATGAGTGTCACAGGGCACTAAAGTGCCTGCTCCTATAAGACCAGAAACTGCCTGGGGAGAGTGGCTTAAAAGCCAGGCAGAAGCCCACAGGTGCAGGTTAATGTGGCAACAGGCCAAGGAGTAAATTGGCCTGCACCTGCACCTGCACCCAGTCAGCTGAGTGGAAGAGGCAGGGCCTTGGGCAGATATAAACCCCAAGGCTAAGAGCAGAAAGGCAGTCAGTCCTCTGCCAGTGAACAAGGGGAAAAGAGCTCTCCTAAAGGAAGCTACAGGAAGAGGCTTGATTGCAAGTCTAGCTCCTAGTAATGCCAGGGATGAAGTTTGATTCTTTTAAAAGAGGAGAGCACACCCAGGACTGTTGTGTTACGTTATAGCCCAGGGGCTCATGTTTTGTTTGCTATTTTATAACAACATTGGTTTGGATGAGGCTACTGGGGGAGGAGGAGGCCTTATTGGGGACCCACTACAGTGTGAGGAAACCCCAGCGCCAGTGTGGGTGCAGTATTTGGGGTGAACAGACCCCCCATACCTGTGGGCACTGAAACAAAGAGAGACAGGGCTGCAGAGAGCCCAGCGAGGACAAAGGGGCTGGATTTTAGCAAGGCCTAGGCAAAACAATGTCAGTACCATCTGCAAGGCTTGAGGCATGGTAAAGGGATGGTTTGGAGCCATGCATATAGTCCAGAATGTGGAGGGTGTCTCATTGAGGCATCCATTGTAAAGCAGGACACAAAAGGGTCTATGAACCCCAGGGTTCAGTGGGGTCTGGCAAGACTGTGTTTACGCAATTATACCCAACACAGCCTCCCAATATTAATAGTACCAGCAAGATGTGGCAGGAAAGACAAAGGGTGCCTGTTAAGTAAGATTGGCATGGTTAAGGGGTCCTAGGGGTGTCACCCTACTACAATGAGAATGTCAGCAAAATTCTAGTTAGTGTCCTTGATGATGGCATTGTGCTATGGCCCCTAAGAACTGAATTGTACACAACTGCTTATTTCATATTATTCTGCACATTGCTATATTATATACAATAACCATTGTCACATTTCTAATAATGTATGCACAGAAGCAAAACATACTTATATTTCCTTTGGGTGAGAACTCCTATGTAATAAAATGGTGCTTATGACATAAGAAACAATTCTATTAAATTTATACAAAATAGATACTAAAATATCACTTATCACTAATCACAACCACATGCAGATCACAAAGATAACTATCTAAGTTAAACAGGAACTGTTAAACTGAAACCAAAGCTATGTTGTACTCTTCTATTTCAACAGAATAGAAAAAGAACTAATTTTCCTCCTTGTGGAATAACCAAAATGTGTAATAGCATTTGTAGCACTGTGTGGAATCAATTTAACTTGAGAATAAAGACATTTATAACTCAGTTGTGCTTTTGGCTTGAGTTGCATTACGAGGTGTTCCCACTATATTGGTAGAATGTGTTTGATACTCCACAAGTGCCTGGTCACCCTAATATATGTTCATTAAGCCTTGGATCTCATAAAATGAAACTCCACTAATCCTTGTTATAAACTTTCTAATTAGAAATGGGCACGTCTACACATGCATATTTACTGCACAATAACCAAAATTGCTGTGCAGTACAGACATGCATCTACATGCCACATTGCTGGGGCGGGATGGGCTTCACCTCTCTCCTAAAGGCAAGTGTGTCTTCTCTTCCAGGTTGGCTGATCTCATACGGCGAGCTTTAAGCTAGCCTCTCTGGGGGAGGGGGCCACAGGAAGCCATGGAGACACCACCCGAGCAAGACAGGTGACACATGCAAGGAGTGCCCAGGTAAGAAACAGGGGTCCAGATAGTTTTCCTAATCGGGGGGTGGCACACGTAGCTATGCAAGGCCTTAAATGCCTGTACACCAATGCTCATAGTATGGGGAAGAGACAGGGGGAACTTGACCTCAGAATAGCCAGTTCAAACCCAGACATAGTAGGGCTTACAGAAACATGGTGGGATCCATCCCATGACTGGGCAGTTAGCATTAGGGACTATAGACACTACAGGTGGGATAGAAGGAAGGAAGGGAGGGGGTGTGGCACTCTATGTCAAAGAGTAATACACATCCTCTGCCAGCAAAATGGGATCAGAGGACGGGCAAGCTGAAGTGTTCTGGGTCAAGATACAAGGGGGTCATGGGAAGAGGGATTTAATGGTGGGGGTCTACTACAGACCCCCCAACCAAGGGGAGGAGCTAGACTGGGAATTTTGGGGCCAGCTTGCAGAGGCACTTAAGGCAAGGGATGTAGTTGTCATGGGTGATCTAAATTACCCAGACATCTGCTGGAAGGAGCAACCAGCCAGGTCAGACCATTCCAGGAGGTTCCTGGCTGAGATACAGGACCTCCACCTAACCCAGGAGGTGTACAGTCCCACCAGAGGAAATGCCCTGTTGGACCTGGTCCTGGCCAGAGGCGATAATCTGGTAAGGGGGCTCCAGGTCCTTGACCACCTGGGTGATAGGGATCATTGCTTGCTGAAATTCATCATCCAGCACAAGGTGACAAGTGCCTGCAGCAAGGTGGTGGCCCTAGACTTCAAGAGGGCCAACTTCAATGAGTTGAGGAGATTGGTGGGAGAGGCATTGGGGTTCTCGAGGGCAGGGGAACTCAGTGCCCAAGATGAATGGTCGTGCCTTAAGGAGACGATACTCAGGGCCCAAGGGGTGATGATCCCAAAAAGACGTAAGGGGATCAAGAGTGCCTCAAGGCTCCCCTGGCTCCTCAAGGACATCTAAGAATGCCTGGTTGCCAAAAAGGTGGTGTACACCTGGTGGAGGGGGCGGGGGCTATCTCCAAAGATGAGTATACCGCCACTGCTCAGGCCTGTAGGGAGGCTGTTAGGAAAACTAAGGCAGACATAGAGCTAGGACTAGCATTCAAGATTAAAGATAATAAAAAGTCATTTTTCAAATATACAGGGAGGATGAAGAAGGCACCGGGATATGTAAGGCCCCTGCAAGATGCACTGGGCAATCTGGTGGTTGCGCCAGAAGAGAAGACAGACCTCTTTAACAAATTCTTCACCTCTGTTTTCTTGTGCAAGGACCGGGACTCCCCCACGTGATTCAAGACGGACTCGAGAGGAACGCCTCCAGACCTAAGATTGAGGAGGACCAGGTTACAATGCTCCTGGAGGGGCTGGACATGTTCAAATCAGCAGATCCAGATGTTCTCCACCCCAGGGTGTTGAGGGAGCTAGCAGGGGTTATTGCAGGGCCCTTGGCATGGCTTTACAAGTGCTCATGGTGCTCAGGCCAGGTGCCAGATGATTGGAAGATAGCCAATGTGGTCCCCATCTTTAAAAAAAGGAGGGAGGACCCGGGCAACTATAGGCCCATCAATCTTACCTCAATCCTGGGAAAACTCTTTGAGAAGATCATCAAGGAGCACATCTGTGATGGGCCGGCATCAGGGATAATGCTCAAGGGTAACCAGCATGGTTTCATTAGTGGCAGGTCATGTCAGACCACCCTGATTGCCTTTTACAATCAGGTCACAAAAGCATTGGATGCAGGTATCACCGTGGATGTAGTCTTTCTGGACTTCAGCAAGGCATTTGATACTGTCTCTCACCCCATTCTCATTAAAAAACTAGGCAATTGTGGCATCAATGTGTGCTGTTTCCATACTAGTTTCCTGGGCTACTTGGGAGAAGCAGCTCTTAGTGATTAATATAAATATTAAAATAGATAATTTGATATCAACAATAATTATTATGAAAACAGCCCTTTATACCTAACTCACAGGTTTACTGAAACAAATTAAAAGGAACCATTGCAAGGTTAAGACAAAAGTAGAGTTTCTCAGCTGCTGTAAATGGGTTGTTTCCACTGACTCCATTGGCCTCCAGTAGAAACAGCTTGTGAAGAAATGGTCTGAGTTTTAATCAGATTGTGCCATTTGATCATGTCCATTTTTGTACTTTATGGTAGGGTTTTCCAGATTTTTGGCTAGCTCCCATTTGTATGTGTAAATCTAAACAAATACTTACATATTTCATAGCTAAATATATAAAAAAGTAGAGAGATAAATGAGTTGGGAGAAGGATTCCAGCAACCACTATTTAATATTAGCCCAGTTTTCAGCATCTTGTATCCATTCCATTAATTGTTCCTATCTACATACTGCATTTTTCACCTTTCTTATTGCATTTAATCTTTTACAAGTCAGGGACTAGTGAGAAATCATATACTGATAAAAATGGTTCCCTTTTGCATAGATCATACTGAACTACTAGACCAATGGTATTCAACCTTCCATTCTCACAGACTGGAGTAGTCCAACATCTCTTCAAGAGTCAGATTCCATGTACATGGTCAGTCCATGGATGCAGTCCAGTGTGTTGGCCTGGCCCCTTGTGCACCAGCACAACCCCAAATGCAGTCTAATCTTGCATGCTGGATCAGACCCTGCACACCAGCCCAACCCACAGACTGGCACATTTTAATGCACAAGGCCACATCAGCTAGCCCACAGGGCTCCCTATTGGCCCAAAAATATGGCATCAGGCAAGTGATGATTCAAACTGCAACCACTCACCTGCCACCAAATATCCAGACCCATGGGAAGATGTATAAGCCAGATGACATGATCTTATGGGGCTGGATCTTCCTGTAAACCAAAGGTTATATAGTTATATACTAGACTATTTGAAAATTTCTCTCTCTCCCTTCTCAGATGATCTTCCTTTTTCACTCAGACCATCTTGCATTGCTCTTTGATACCATTTTGAATTGGAATTGGAAGGGCACAACAATGTGTTGGCAGTTTGTTTTTTACTGTTGTGTTATTCTCCACCCCCTACAAAATAAGTAGCTTAAACGGTTAACATAATTTCATTCTTTCTTTCTTTCAAGATAGCCGCCAACAGGTGAAACCCTACTAAACTCCTCCAGCTCAGGTCCCTTCTGCTCATTCCCCCCCATTTCCTCCCGTCCACCACTATTCCTCTCCCCTGTGCTTGGGGACCCCCTCTCTGCCCCTTTTCCCCACTTTCTGAGCTTTTCCCCCTCAGCTCTGGCATCCTCACTTGCCTCTGTCCCTCCCCCACTCCCAGCTATGCTCTCCTTTGATTCCTATTGCCTCCCTCCTCCAGCGCCCCTTACCCTGGTCTTGGCCACTTTCTCCTGCCTTAGGGCTTGCCTTCAGCCCCTGCAGAGCTGTTCTGCCCCTCCCCCCGGGAATGATTTTGGGGCTATTATAGCCCTCTCCCAGTCCCCAACTTCAATCTGAGGTTTTTATTTTTCTTCCTTGTAGTAGCTCCTATGGGAGAGTTAACCCTTTCCTGCCCAGGATGGCTGCCAGCAGCCAGGGCACATAGCATGGGGATGTCTCTGCAGACCTAACTGTCAGCCATGGCCTGTGGGTGCACACCCCTCTCCACATCAGGGTGGAGGCCTGTGCCAGTGCTCTGGCAGACCTGGTGGAATACCAGAACATCCAGTACACCTCCCGGATGAACACAGTGCCCATCGTCTACCTGAGCTCCCCTGACCTGTTGAAGGAGGTGTGTGCAGTGGGGCTGGTGGTCTTAGGCATCTACTATTTTGCTATGACCCTGGAAAATCTGGCAGTGTGGGTGGTGGCATCCAATGTCCCCTCACACCTGCAAGGCTGAACCTCACCAAAGCGCTCAAGTGCTATGGCATCCGCACCAGCCCCTGGCACAAGGTGACAATGGGGAGCAAGGACCCCAGGCTCAGGAATGTCCTGTCCTTCCAGAGGCAGGGAATCATGCTCCTCAGGAGGGCCCCCAAACCCTACCTATGTCCATGACCTTTGTGGTGGATGAGAGGCTGTATATGGTCACTTCTCCCAGAGCCGTATACCACCACTGTGGCAGCAGCTCCCACCTGGCTGCCCGGTGCCCACTGAAGCAGTCAGCCAGGACATCAGCTGCTGCACCCACACAGGGAGATGGTGAGTCCACCTCTGGCATGGGAGCCTCATCAAAGGTGGGGTTGGGGGCTCTTTCCTGTCCCCTTCACCCCTGCTCCATTTTGGGGGGATTGATGCCTCTGGTGTGAGAATGCCACCTGCGGGGGGTGGGTCCTGGAATGCCCTCCCAGGCTTCTCCTGCCCCTGTCAAGGCTAATGCCCCACCCAGTGGAGGGGCTGGGGACTTCTCCCAACCTCCCTTTCCCCAGTCCCCTCTAGGGCAGCTGGTGCCTCAGATGCTGATGCCACACTCAGTGCGGTGACCATGGCCTCCTTTCAGTCTCCCTTTACCTGCCTGGTGGGGCTGCCCCCCACAGTGCGGCAAACTCACCTGGTGAAGGGTCTGGAACATCCTTCCAGTCACCCCTTGGTCCCAGTTCCATCCAGGGAAGCTAGTGCCTCTGGCACTGAGGTTCCATCAGGTGGAACAACCAAGCCCTTACTGATGCCTAAACATGAGCCTGCTATAGGACAGTTATTTCCAGGACTGCTTCGCCCACCAGTGGAGGAGCTGGGAGGCCACACAAGCAGACTACTACTCCTGATGGCTGTGGTGGGATGTAGGGAAGATCCAGGTCTTGGTGTTCTGCCATCAGTACTCCCAGCTGGTGGCAAGTGAGATCCACTGCCGGACCCAGGAGCTGAAGGAGGATAGGCAGAGCTCAAGGCAGCCCTGTTCCATGCTGACAGCAATGCAATGCTCCTCAAGAGCCTCCAGTCCCACAAAAAATGCCTGTGGGACCTGACAGAGGGTGTGCCCTGCTGTGCAAGGGTGAGTGCCCACTGCCAGGAGCTGGCAGAGACCAATGCTCTGACCAACTTCTTCTTCAACCTGGAGAAGCAGCAGGATACGACGAGGACCTTGGACCATCTCAAGACCCCAGATGGACGGCTATTCATGGACCCAGGCGAAGTGCAGGGGCATGTTGTCGACTTCTACCAGGACTTGTTTGTGGCTGACCCCACCTGCCCAGAGGCCACTCAGTGGCTGCATGAGGCCCTGCTGCAGCTCTGTGCTTTGCAGACCAAGGAATGAGAGCTTTCTTTGGCAGAGCTCGAGGCTGCTGTGGTGGAGTTTGCCTTAGACAGGGCCCCACACCTTGACAGACTGCCCATGGAGTTTTACAAAGCCTTCTTCCCCCTCTTTAGGCCCATCCTCCTCCATGTCTTCCATGAGAGCCTCGCTGACGGGACCCTGCTGACCAGCTGCCAGAAGGCAGTGTTCATCTTGCTGCCCAAGAAGGGGGACCTCAGCTGTCTTAAGAACTGGTGGCCAGTCTCCCTGCTAGCAACAATAAGACCACGGCAAAAGCACTGGCAAACTGGCTCTGCACCATCATGGCCTCTTTTATCTGGCGCAAGCAGAGCTACTGTGTGCTGGGCAGGTAAGTCAATCCAGGACAATCTGCTCCTGCTGCATGACCTGCTCACGGCTGTGGAGCTGTTTGGCCTGAATGTTGGCCTGGTCTCTCTGGACCAGGAAAGACCTTTGATCAGGTTGACCACCAGTACCTGCTTGGCACCCTTGAGTCTTTTCGCTTTGGGCTCCTTTTCATTGTGGCACTCTGGGTCCTGTACCATGACACCTCCAGCCTGCTGAAGGTGAACAGTGTGCTGTGCACCCCATTCCTGGTGCATTGGGGCATCTGCCAGGGCTGCCCTCTGTCAGGCATGCTATGCATCCTGGCCATCAAACTGCTGCTGTACATTTTGTGATGTTGCCTGACTGGCTTAGGCCTGACACTGGCACTGGGCCTGACCACCGGACCCCTGATCTGGCTAAAGGTGTATGCAGATGATGTGACAGTCTTTCTGGGAAGCCAGGAGAATGTGTGGGCCCTGGTGGACTGCCAGCACACCTACAAACCTCCCCTCATTGGCCCACATCAACTGAGGCAAGAGTGACACCCTCGTGCTCGGGACATGGGCCAGTGGACCACCCCCCAGACCTGCTGGGGGGCCTTGTCTGGCACCAGGAAGGCCTCAAAGCCCTGGGAGTGTTCCTGGGGCTGCCAGCCTTTGTGGCCCACAACTGGGAGGACCTGACAGAGGGATTGGAGGCCCACTTGCAGCACTGGTGCGGGCACTTGCCCACCCTTTCCTACCATCACTGGGTCCTCCTTACCAAAAACCTGGTGGCAGAAACCCTGCAGCACTGCTGCACTGTGCTGGACCCCCTGCCAGAGCTGCTTGAGAGGCTGCACTTGCTCCTAGTGGACTTCTTTTGGGACTGATGCCAGTGGCTCCCATGAGCTGCCCTTTACCTGCCTACCACTGAGTGGGGCCAGGGCCTGATCAAGCTGGTCAGTAGGGTGGCTGCCTACCACCTACAAGCCCTCCAGCAGCTTCTGTATGCCAAGACTGGCCTCCCATGGTGGCAGCTGGTGTGCCGGTTCCTGCACTGTGGGGCCTCAACTTTGACTGAGAGCTGTTTATCCTGGACCTCACCTTCCTGAATGACACAGTGCTTCCCCCATTCTACCACAGCATGGTGCAGAGCAGGTGGGCTGCCTTCCATCTTTATCCCCAGGCCAGGTACCTGCTTGATTCCTACCTGTCTGGGGTCACTTGAGCCCAGTTTTCCTCCTGCTTAGGCAGGGGGTCGGACTTGAAGATCTACACGGTCCTTTCCAATCCTACTTCTATGATTCTATTATTTTTTGCAGCTGCTCCAGGAGCCCTTGGTCTGCAAGCCTGTCATGCCATGTCTGGCCTCCACCAGCCTCCTGGATGCCCTCATCAAGGTGCACACCCCCCACCTGGGGCACCTCCTGGATCCCATTCAAGCAGGCTGGCTGTCAGCCAAAGCCCTGGTTGCCCAGCTGGCCCTGTGCTCCATCTGTACTGAAGGCTGGCTTCTGAGGGCCATTAGGGATGCCCTCCTGACAAAGGCAGCAGCTGCCCTGGAAGGCTATCTCCAGGCCCACTGGGCCTTCCCATCCATGGATGACACCTTCCTGCTGCTGCCAGTCATCTCAGTGGCCAGTGAGCTAGATGACCAGCCCAACACACTGCTGAGGCATCCCATTGCCCCCAGAAGCAACACAGCCTGCCCCTTTGGCACACTGCCCCAGAAGGGACACTACATGTGGTATGCCCAAGTTCTGGATGGCTGCCCTGACACTGTGTGGCAGCATTGTCTGGCATTGTCCAGGACCTCAATATGGCACACACTGTACAAGGCACCCACCTCCAAGAAGACCAGCAACCTCCAGTGGAGATTGGTGCATGGCATCCTGGCTACTGGCACCTTTGTGTGCCACCTGGACATGGTGGGTTCAGCAGCCTGCCCCTTCTGCCCAGGGGTGGTGGAAAAGAACATTTTCCATGTCTTCCTCAACTGCCCCCAGCTGCAGCCACTCTTTGCCACCCTAGGGGTGTTGCTTCAGGCACAGGGCTGGGACTTTTCAGAGGATACCTATATTTTGTCTTTCCCATACTGGGCAGCCAAGCAAGATGCAGTCAGGCTGGCCAACCTCATGGTAGGCCAGGCCAAGAAGACCACCCTGAAATGCCACTGAAACTGGCTCGCTGGGACCGGGATAGGCAACACCCTGCAGCTTTTCCACCTGCTGGTGTGGGTCCACCTCTCACTTGAGTTCAAGCATGCAATCATCTGGTGGACAGTGTCCACCTTTGAGGAACACAGGACCATTGAAGGGGAGTTGTGTCAAGTCAAAAGAGAACATCTGCTCCTTGTGCTGTGACACCATCGCCTGTTCAGAGCATGGGGGTGGGTCCAAAAAGCCAAAACCTTAGGTTTTGCCCATGTGGGCTGACACCTGATGTCCTGAAGCCTCCCTGGGCATCCCCACTGTAGAACTGTATATATGTAAATATTTCTTTTGTCCCTTGTGTTTTAAGGGTTTTTTTTGTTTACAGTGTGCAGGCAAGCCTTGTCCTTGAAGCTTCAGGCCAAATTGTAGGGTCTTTACTGCTCCCCATTTGTCACCTTCCTTGGAATAAACTTTTCTAAAAGTCAAAGTATTTCCTTCTTTCTTTCTTATGTGATACAGGAAGGAAAAACCTATTTGCCCATAATCTGGCATATACCAGTCACTCTTTTGCAGCTGAAATATAAAATCCTTTGAACTGTGAGGTTATTAATGATAGCTCTGACACAGTGTTAACAGTAATGGCCTGAAGGCACCTCTACAATAACTTAGATACATCAATTTATTCAAGTCGTCCTTCTTTTATTTTACTTTTGCATGTTCTGAATAAATTTTTTAACTTAAAATTTATTCTATAAATTGTCATTTAATGTTCCTTGCTACCAATACTTAAGCAAGTGTTAGCTGTCTCAGTTTTCTTATTCTTTCCTATAGTCAAAAGGCATGACTCATATTTTGATTGGAATAGAATCTCATCATTTGCAGTAAACTGAAAACAATTTGCACAGGGGTCTGTCCTCCATGTCACCTTTTTATTTACACCGGTTACCAAGACTGTGACAAACATCTTTCTTACTCTACAGCTGACAGAAACAATCTATTATCCAAAAAAATTAATGTTCATATAAAGAGTGAAAAAGTACAACTTGGTATATTAAAATATTTTCATGAAGCTGTTGAAAAAAGCAAACTTCACAGAGATAGTATGAACTATTTACGGAACTTTAGCTTCCTATGTTAGGGTGTAATTTCCTTTAATAGGAACAAATACAGTTAGAAGTCAACATGGAATATCTGTAAAAAAATATATTTTTTATAGGCTATCTTTAAATAAATTTCAAATTTCACGGCTGCCAACCAGAAAGTCTACTAACTTAGTAGACTAATGTAAAGAAGACAACAGTTCCTAGACTACTGAATGTTTCTGCATGAGGGACAATACATAGCTATAAAGCTATCTAAGTTGATTCAAAACTACAAATAGATCTGTAGCAAGGTGGCTATAGAGGAAGGTAAAAAACTAGAATTATAGACAGCCTGATGTGTTTCAAATCCCGAAGACAAACCAAATCCCCTTATTTCTTTTTAAAGGCAAACTTCCATTTTTTTTCCCTATTTAGTGAAAGAGTCTATTAGTTTGTTGGGTATTTCTTGTACTTAAAAATGGAGCAAGTTATTGGAACAGTTAGCATGTCTCATAAAAGAAGTAACTATTAAAATGTGATCTGCCAGCAAGACTTTAGTTGAATAGATTATTCAAAGGTTTCATTTAAAACGTATTATTACCATTGCATCATGTGTAGTTTTGGTATGCATATCGTCACTAAAATTATTCTGTCATTATTATTGGCTATATTCATTTTTTCTTTTCTTCATAGAAAATGTCATTCTAATGGGAAGAAAAAATGAGAGATGCACACATGATATAATGCTGATATAACTTCCAGTAATCTATGGGTCTCAGTCATTTATTTTGATCCAGCATTGTAGAATAGTTGTTTATATGTGCATCTCCATCCCTTTGATGAGACAAAGTACTTTTACCTCATTTTACAGATGAGAAACTGATATACAGAGAAAGTAAGTGCTAGATCCTCTACAGCAGGATTTAGGCATGTAAGGAGGGACTACAGGCTGTGTCTACATAAGATGTTATTGTGCAGTAGTACCAGAAATACATGGTGGGGGCATGCTACTGTTCAGTAATGATGATTACTGTGCAGTCATTTAGTACTATATTATGCAAGTACTAAATGATTGCACAGTAACAACTGCACAGAACACCACTCATGGAGACATGGCCACATTCAAAATTTGGATCCTCAAACCCCTATCATACAGCTTCATCTAACACCACAGACATCTAAATTCTGTAGATAGCTAGAGCTATAGCCAAATATAACTTGTAACCATTTTGAAAAGAGAAAGGGAGCTGTCATGCAGGAGCAGGCATCGGATCTTATGATATAACCAGAGACACAGCAAGCTAAAAGAAAACCTGGGTAAAGGGAGGGCAGGGTGGGGAGGGGAAGGTATGCTGACCATCATAGACCAGAGGGATGGGATGTAAGAAAAGGGAAGGGGAAAGGAAAGGGAAAGGGGTCTTCTGCTGCTGTTGTCACTGCTGTATATAACTGAGTCAGCTCTGTTCAATGACAGCAGCTCTGTGACTGGGCTCCCCAGGAGCTGAGACTGGTACCCCATTCCCTCTGCTCCTTTTCCCTCCCCCCCATACATACATACTGGGCACGGTGCTGCACCTCCTGTAGCAAAGGTCCCCGGGGGAGAGGAGGACCACATTGCTCACACCACTTACCACCTCCCCCACTTCCCCCCTGCCAATATATTGTTTAGTGCAACATTGCCCTGCCTGGCTGCTATGACAGGCAATGCAAGGCCACCCCTGTCATGGTAGACTCTCATGGGGAGGCAATTCTGGTACCCCATCATAGTCAGCATCTTGGGCTAGTACCCTGCTTGCCACACCCTAGATACAGTATTGGATGTAACATGCTCTTACTGTGAAACAAGTTAGCAAAATTGCAGTAACTTTAATTCTAGATGAAATAGGGCTAAATTGCAACAATTTTGTTACACTTGTATCACTTAAAGAACTTGAAGAAGTGACAGATATATCATGATAGTTTGTATGGACATCAGTTGATAATCAAAACAGTTATTATCACTGCCTAAACCCTAAAGTTTGCAATATTAACATGCAGTGGTTAAGTTACACACCCAGGCTGTGGGAAATCAGTATAAATGTCTATCTTTTTTATAAAAAAAGGGTGTATACATATCGTCCAATGACTGTTTAATGCAAAATGCAAAAACAGCCCTTGAAGCAAGAACTAGAACCCAGGATTCCTGTCCCAGAAGTAAATGCCCTGAGAGGTAGGTTAGAAAATCATAATTGCACTTACATGCCAATATTCATATTCTATTTATGCTGCAATGACTTCAGACATTACAAGTGACCTTTGATAGGAGGGCTTCTCTGTGTGGTGATAAGAGCACCATGTACTTATGGTAAGTGGGAAGAGTGTGGTCTTGTGCAGTGGCAAGAATTGAAATCAGATTTCCTACATCCTTGGTGATTGTACTAACCATCTGGATAAACAAAGAGGGAGGAACACAAGCACCAACTGCTGCCTGCTTCAGAGAATGCTAACCCAGAAAGGTGGTTTTCAGTGTTAAGACAAAGAAAATCTCTTTCTATGTTAACTTTGAGCAAAGAATTCAAGTAACTTAAAAAAAGGAAGGTTTATTGCTTTCCTTTTGATAAACTGTTTTTCCATATGACCAAATGTCAGGAAAGGGTTTGTTCTCTGACTCTGCACATGGCTAGTGAGACATATTTAAAAACAGGTGAGGCCCTGCTGAAAGTGGAACCAAAGTACATAATTTGTCTGGAGTCCTCAGTATGTATTCTTTAATTTGGTAATCAACTTTTCCTTTTTTTATGGGAAAAGAGGAACACAATGATCTAATTAATTCCAAATCTTCCAGTAGTACAGATTCATATATATCTATGCCATTGATACATGTATCTATGATATATATCTTATGCCATTGATATATATCATATATATCTATGCCATTGATATATACCTATGCCATTCATATATATCTTGACATTGTATCAATGCCAAGCAAAAAGCTTGGCATTGATACAAGAAGTAACATAGGGTGCCCATACACATGCTCCAACATGTTCTAATGAATGAAGTCTTTGCCATGTTCTAATTAGAACGCTTTAGCATTACCACAGTATCACAAGTATCAGCCCCTGTGAGTTTAAATATGGCTGCTAGGATACTTTAAGTGAAGCTCATTGAATGAGCTTCAGTTAAAGCATCCTGCAGAAATTTTTAAAATTGTGGGGGCTTAAAACACATGACAGTGCAGTATTTTAATTAAAGTGGCTCTCTGGGAACTTCTTTAATTAAAATGCTCCTCCTCCCCAAAACTCCCAAGTACATTTCTAGGCACCCATAGATTGTTATTTCTGACATGTGGTAGTCAACAAATTGCATCAGTACTGAAGATGATTTTCTTAACAGCAAACTATTTTTTAAGAAACAACAGAAGTGACTAAAAAATGTTTATGAAGTTTATGAAAGTTTCATAATCATGAAATCTAAATATACATTTTCATTGGGAAAATTCACGTATTTTTGCTGCTAATATTTTTTTCTTTGATAAATAATAAAACATTTATTTTATGCTACTTACTTTCAACTGGAATGTGCCATTGTTTAACACTTGAAATGCTATTGGATCAGCATGACATCTTTGAAAATAAACCGCTTGTAATGAAAAGGTCAGTCAGTTCACTTTAGAAGCAAATTATGACCACAGGACCCTTCTGTACAAATGTCTCATTTATGAGTAGTCCCTAAAGCTACAAAAGAACTCAAAGACTTACTCAATTAACAACAATTACAAACAAAGGCATTTCTCATGTTCATATTTATAACGACATATGATGAACAAATAGAAAAGTAAATTGTAATACTTTGCTAGTAATACAAAATTTCACAGTTATTTCTGGAACATTAAATTATCTGCTTATATTAATGTTTATATTCATGTTTGTTAGAAATTTTATTTTTAAATATCAAGTTATGCTATTTCTCACCTGTTTATTTTTAAACAATTTTTCCACAGACCACCACCTTCATGGGGTGGAGAGGCTTGTGTGTACCAATGATCCTAGAAGTAATGCTGTCAGAAGTCTTGTACTCCTGGTAGTAAAACAGTCTTGTTCCTATGGCAGTAAGGTCAAAGGTGAGGTATCAGACTAAGAGCAGTCCAATATAACACAAAGACCTCAATGATGGAACAGGTGGATACAGAAGGATGCAAAGGCAGATGAAGGTTACAGTGGAGGAGTAACTCCAGTTGTCCTGGATTCCCTTGCCACTGGACACAGATTTCTTCTCTGCTAAGATTCATGTGATTGTCAGTGCACAACAGTGTAAAACAACTCATGCACAGGCTTCTCTCAGTGCTGCAACATCTGCTACAATAGCCAATACTAATCCCCATAACTTTGTCTCTGAAGCTTGGGTTCATTTTGACCTACAGGAAACACCTGAAAAGCCTAGAACATCATCACCAGCGCAACCTCTGGAAGATCCTTGGCATAAAGTGGGAGGATAATCGCACTGAAGCACGTATTCCCACTGGTGCTAGCACCACCAGTATGGAAGCGCTGATTATTCAACATCAGTTGCAGTGGACTGGGCATTGTGCACATGTCTGATGTATGTATACAAAAACAACTGCTATACTCCCAACTCAGTCAAGGACAAAGAACACAAAGGGGCCAGATGAAATGCTTCAAGGACTCCTTCAAGGCAAAGTGTGCCACTGACACCAAAAATTGGGGGAAAGTAGCCCAGGAGTGGGCTACATGGCAACACCTTGTGAGAGAAAGCTTATCTTACTTTGTGGAAAACGGTGTTGCCCTAGAGGCAGAAAAATGAATGGAAGGGAAGGAAACGAGATCAAGAAATCCATGGTCTGACCCTCCCTTTAACCACCACTTGTGGTGTTTGACAGAGAGTGTGAAGCTCTAGGATTGACCTACTTAGCCATCAATGGACTGATTTACAACCCTTTACTTGACCCATGGGAGTGATTATCCTTGACCACAAGGGTTTGCTGCCACCAACAATTTTTTAAACAATCTTATTGTTGGATGTAGTAACTTGTCTTATTGTTACCTTAATATAGATCAAATATGACATCTATTAATCTGTTAACTTCATTTCAAACATAGACAGCATGTTTTACCTACTTATCATATTTCAAGGAATTTATTTTGGATCAAAAAGATTTCATAGATATTAGGGCTGGGTGGGACCTCAGAAGATCATTGAGTCTAGCTCCCTGCCCCAAGGGCAGGAAATCAGTAGGGGTCATAGGATCCCAGCAAGATAAACATCCAGATTTCTCTTGAAGATGTTCAAAGTAGGTGCTTGAACCACCTCTGCTGGCAGTCTATTCCAGACCTTGGCGGCTTAGGCAGTAAAACAGTTCTTCCTTATGTCCAGCTTGAAACAGTCTTGGAAGAGTTTATGACCATCCGACCTTGTCATCCCTTGGGCTGCTCTGGTGAACAAATGTTCCCCCAGATCCTGGTGAACACCTCTTATAAACTTATAGGCAGGCACCCTGACCCTGCACTTTTCCAAGCTGAAGAGTCCCATAGCTTTCAGCCTCTTATCATAAGGTCTTTTTTCCTGACCTCTGATCACGCATGTGGCTCTTCTCTGGACTCTCAAGCTTCTCCATATCCTTTCTGAATTGTGGAGCCCAAAACTGGATGCAGTACTCCAGCTGTGGCCTCACCAAGGCCGAGTACAATGGGAGAATGACATCCTGGGATTTGCTTGAGAAACATTCAAGGATGAAAGCTAGCATTTTGCTCACTTTACAAGGCTCATGTTCATCTTGTGGTCGATCATAACCCCCAAGTCCCTTTCATCTGTAGTGCTAACCAGCATAGCACTGCCGAGCCTATAAGCATGCTGCAGGTTTTTCTTCCCAGGGTAGAGAACCTTTCATTTTTCAGTGTTAAACACCATCAGCTTCTCATTCACCCATTTCCTGATGCTGTCAAGGTGATCCTGGATTGCCCTCATGTCCTCAGGTGTGGATGCTTTACCCCAAAGTTTGGTGTCATCAGTGAACTTGGTCAGTCCACTTCTGACTCCAATGTCCACATCATTAATGAAGATGTTGAATAATATAGGTCCAAGGACAGAGCTTTGAGGGACCACACTGGTCACAGAGCACCATGTTGATTGACTACCTTCAACCACCACCCTCTGGGTCTGATCACGGAGCCACTTCCCCAGCCAGCAGACCATGGTGAGGCTAAGGCTGCAGTTGGCCAGTTTTGCTAAGATGTGATAATGGGATACCAGATTGAAGACTTTTTTAAAGTCAAGCTATATGATATAAATCTCCTCTCCATTGTCCAGGTGATATGTCACCTGGTTGTAAAAGGAAATAAGATGGGTCAAGCAAGACCTACCCACAACAAACCCATGCTCGCTGTCCCTCAGGATGTTGCCATCAGCCAGACTGCTAAGTATGGTCTCTTTGATAATATTTTCTAAGACCTTCCCCAGGGTAGAGATCAGGATGATGGGCCTGTATTTTGCTGGATCCACTTTCCTCCCTTTCTTGAAGATAGGCACCACATTGGCCTTTTTCCAATCTTTGGGCACTTCACCAGAGTGCCATTAGTTCTCAAAGATCCATGCCAGGGTTTGAGCTATGATGCTTGCCAGATCCTTGAGTACCCTGGGGTGTAAGCTGTCAGGGCCAGCTGAGTTGAAGGTGTCCAGCCTCTCAAGGTGTTCCTTCAAAATGTCAGCACTGATGGAGGGTAAGGAATCTCCCACGTCCGGGCCATTCCACCCTGTAATGGGTAGGGTTGTATCTTAGGATTGGCAAAAAACTGATGCAAAGTACCCATTTAGCAAGTTGGCTTTTTCCTGGGCGTCTGTTGTCAGTTGTCCCATCTGGTTCAGCAGGGGTCCAATGCTTCCCTTCCTTTTCCTCCACCTCCCCACATATCTAAAAAATGACTTTTTGTTGTCCTTGATACTTGTAGCTAGTTGGAGTTCCATTGCAGCCTTGGCTTTCCTGGTTTGCTCCCTGCAGGTCTGTGCCAGTATATTCTTCTTTGGAGGTGGATCCAGTGCTCCATTCATAGCAAACAGCTGCACTGCTTTATCACAAATCCAACATGAATGTATATTCACAAAGGATATAGTTGTAGTTATTTTTATTTGTGTTTGGTTTTTGATACCACTGTTGTCACTAATATTAGGAGACAGAAATGAATTAAAGCCAAACAATGTGACAATGATATTGGAAAACAACAAGGACACTGCATATGATGGAAAGCTAAAAAACATCCAGGAAGCATGGAAAATGCCTTATTTTGACTGCAAAGCTAATTTTATCTTGCCTTAATAGAATGCTGAAAGGGGTCAAGCAATAATTACTGGTCATATTCATGTCTTAATTTCTTTCTGACTTAATTAACTATAAAGGTAATTTACAGAGATCTACCATATAAATATCTTCACTAGGCTGGGTGAATTTGTTTGGATTAATTTCAATTCTGCTTGAATAACTTGCACTATCTGCTTGGAAGAGACTGATTAAAAAGAAGAGAGAGAGACAAAGAGAACAAAATAGTGAAAAGACATGGAGAAAAAGGAATGGGGAGTAAGGAGCATGAGACATAATATAGATATATTGTGAATAAAGGAACAGAATTCAAGAGAAGAAATTCTTCTAAACATACAGTACAAATTAAACATGAGCCAAAACTAAAGCCATAAATTAAAATCCTATCAACACATTAACATTACAGGAATAAGTGAGGTTGGGTTCCAATCTTTGAATTCATTTGTCATGTTCAAGCCTATTTAAGTGAGAATTTGTTTATAGTTTTGTGATATTCGGAAACAATAGCTAACTACTACCATCTATTCTGAGTACTAAAGAAGGTACATATCACATGAAAGAAAGCATCTGGTTATTCATATTTCCATAGATTTTTAAGGCCAGAAAGGATGTTGCAACATATCTTCAAAGTGCTCTGCTGCGACCCCAAGAATTTATGCTTTGTCTAGGGGATATCTCCCAGAAAGTATTCAGTTTTGATATGAAGATATAAATAGAAGAATACATTGTTTATACTGGCAGTCTGTACCAGTTTGTACCATTAAAAATATGCAAATTGTTTCTTCTTTGAATATATCTGCCTTCAGCTTTTAGCTACTGGCTCTTGTTTTGCAATTTCTTTAGTATCCAATTATGGATATATTACAATGCATTTTGTTTGAGTGGGTCCAAATTCCCAAAATGTTCCTGAGCACTCTGTGTGACTATTATATCCACAGCATTATTTACCTCTCTGTTAATATTTGGCACCTGCAGATTTTATCAGCATTGTGAAACTGAAGAGTATGTAATGATATATGTCCATAAGAGACAATGGAGTTTTTTGCAGATATCCATAATTCAAGTATTTCCTGACTTTTGAGTATTGTGTTGCCAATCCAACAAAAAAGTGGTAATTAAGATAGGCAATTTAAGCTCACAATTTGTAAGTTTTAAGTAACTGAAAATAGAGCATTAAAAATGAAAAACCCTGGACAAATTAACTTGCAGGAATTGCCATCGTTCCAACTAAAACACATTGCTAAGATCAAACGTGCACTCTAACTTTTGGGGGACTCCCCAGTAAGGATAACAAGTCCCAAGGGTCAGAATCTAAAATAGAAAGAACACTCTTGAAATTAAGACCTTAGCAGTTAGGTTCTGAGTTCCCAACTCTGCCATAGACTTCCTTTATGCTCTTAAAAAAAATAATTACATTACTTCTATAAGTGATACACTTAATTTTACAGGGTGGAAGTGGCAGCCTTTATTTTTTTCAGTTCTGAAATAGATAAAATTTTGGCAAAAAGAACCCCCAAAAATTCAAATCTAGTTGTGTTTCTGTATTTTTTTTTGTTCTTCACATACATTAAAATATTTTATTCTGGAAAATAACAAGTAATATCTGTTTAACAGGCAATACCTAATAGGAATATTCAATTTTGTTCAGCTTCAAACACCACTAAGAGGTATTTTTAACATATGGGGGTATTATAACACCCATTCCATAATTTACTCCATAAGTGCCAACTTTAAGCTTATGTGAATGGTTGCTGAAATATGTTTGGGGGTGGGGGGTCTTTTTTGGCTGCATTTTTCAACAAAATATTGTGATGAAAAGATGGCAATATAGGCACAATAATTATGACCTATTATCATACTCATACGACTCAATTTTACAAATAAATTTACATTTTTTCATTTATTAATAGATATTTCTAATAGTTACTAGCAACAGATACAGTACTGTTTGTTGCACATTTCTTCCAAAGGTCCCAAGCCATTTATCTCAAGTATTGTGTCTTATATCTGTAAATATTATTCCTATACTCACTAGAGAAATGAAGACAAAATAAATTAAGTTATTGTAAAGCAAATCCATGGCATAAAGTCAAGTTGAAGTGAATGATGTCATTTTAAACATGTAAGACTTTTAAGGCAGAAAAAGCACCAGGATTTCCACTTGAAATATTATCTATATTTAGAAAGTATATGCAATGGTCAAAAGGCTTCAGAGTTGCATCTTTTAATGTTAGTAACTGAGGTTGCTCATAATTATCCTGAAGAGACTGTGTGGGTGTTGGATCAATAGTTCATTTCTTGTGTTCATCGCTAACCTTCGACAGTCCATGTGTTAAACTCCAAATGAACTGTTCTTAAATTTCCTTGAAAAAATGCCATGAGTTCTCATTTTTCCTGTTTTAATTTCATATATAGAAGCTGATCAGGTTGTATCTGTTTATATCTGCAAGGTTAAACAAGGTATTTAAATGTCCTGTGGTTTAAGATCATACAAATAACATCTTAACTGTAGGCCAGAGAATATAGCTAAATAAATTAGTTTGATGTAATTGTGTGCACTTATATGTAAGCTACAAAGCACATGTAATTAATGAAGCACATAATGCAAACCATTAGCAGCACTAAATGATCTGTTTATCATTTTCATCAAATAATCTTTTCCCATTAAAATGCTGGCATCCCATAATAAGCATAAGCCCCTTGTCTCAAAATTAAAATACTGATTTTCTGGATTGTCATTATAATAGTAATGATAGCAAAATTCTAGAAAAAAGGGAAATAGAACAATGATTCTCTTAAAAAAATGACTCTTTTTTTAAGTTAACCATTGGTTGCATCAGATCATACAGAAAAATTAACTGATAAAATAACTGACTTTTTCTTTTGGAGATCCCTCTCAGTTTAATTTACATGTTGATTGCGTAGCTGGGGAAAAAGTCTCACAAGTTAAATTTGATTAAGTAAAGCAGAAAGTGCCTTACAGTAAATAGATATCTGAAATTGGAGAACACACTTCATTTAATTGTATTAATGAAGTACACTGATGAGGTTTGTTTAGTAACAAAAGACCCTTGTGACCTTTTGATTTAGTGTAAAGTAGAACACTTATTATATCTGGATATTTTTAAAGCATTCTCATTATACTCAGTAAAGTCAAACATTTTTATAGCACTTGGCCACAGTGAGAGAACAACAGAACTGTTAAAAGACTTTTAAATTAGCTGAAATGGCAGTGATGTACAGTATTTGTGAAGGTTTTCCCTTACTGTTGTTTTGGTAATGCTAGAAACACTGTCTAAATTGAATACAGGAACAAAGATAATCTAACACTTTCTTCTTAAAACTCCGATCAGTATTTTAAAAGCATTTCTTAATGTTGTCACCTATTGTCAGTTTAATAATATTTAAAGAGCTAATATAACATTTGCTTGCACTGTCTTTGAAATGAGTACAAATTAACTGCTGACATGGTCCCTTTACACTAACCACCACTGTAGTCAGTCCAGCCTTGGTCCTTAGCTGCTTTAAATTTTAATAGCTCTACTGAAATAATATTTAACGTTATAGGTTGCACTCTTCCTCCACCCTCACCTACAATAAATACGGCCACATATAACCTTACTTCCAAACAAAAAAACTTGACATTTCATAAGCTAATTTTCTATCCAGTATATATCAATATAGAATATTCTGAGAGATTTTCAGAACTATCACAAATGTGTTAAATGAATGGGCTTAAACTGTTCTCAGCAACCAAGGTTTGGGGGCTTAGGAGGAGATAGTTATAATGGTGTAATATTGTGTCTAGGCATCCCCGCTTTCCCCACCCCCCAAGTTCTGGACAAAGGCAATACATTTAATTTCTGTGTTTGGCAATTAAATTTGTTGACTTCATAAATGTACTACCAGAGAGAAAAATGAGATTCTGAGAAAAGCATCTGTACCAGAAGATATTACCATTGTATTGAGTAAAATCACCATTTTCATCTAAATATATTGTTTCCCCTTAGATTCAAGTAGTCCCTCAGTCTTAGCAAACATTTTTCAACATTACATGATCCTTGTGTTCTGCCCCAATATAGACAACACTTTTCCATGCTTTAGCTTCATTGATTACTGCAGCATCACCATCACACTGATCTGCTTCTCCCTCTGCTGCAGTACAGCAACTAAAATTATTCTTCTGGTCAATCTATTAGACCTTATTACTAGGGCTGTGCAAAGCTTCGGATCGTGATTCAAATTCGGAGATGATTCAGATGCTTTTGGCTTTCTGAAGCAATTTGGTGCTTCTGAATTGATTCAGAAAAGATTTGGAAAAGACTCAGCAATTCAGAGATTCAGAGGGCTGTTTGTATGGGGAAACAGAAACTTAGAAGAAGGAAGAGGAGTGGAGGGGGAGCAGTGGGGGCAGGGACTGACATTTCTAGGTGGCCAGTGAGCATGATTTCTCTCTGACTACCCTTCCAATTACAGTATCTGGGGAAAGGGACATTAAAAAAGCATTACAGCCTCTGTCTTCAGGTTTGCTGTGCCTTTTGTGAGCTGGTTCTGAGTGAGGAACAGCATCAGAAAGGTACTGGATTGTCTGGCTTGCTTCATAGTCAGTCAGTTGCAACTTGCCTGCTCATTTTGTTCTTAGAAAGAATTGGATAGGATTTAGCTTAGCTTAGTTTAGTTTATCTTAGAATCTCTTTACTTAATAGTATCCAATTCATTTCTTTCACTCTATATTTGCTCTCTCTCTCTTTTTTTTTTTTGGCAAACTTTTAAAAAAGAAAGCTCAGTGTTTTCCATGGCTGTGTGATCCATCACTGTGCAGGGAGGCATTCACATTGCATGCACTTATATACACATATACAAGAAGAAAAATCAGATTTTCATAGAATAGATGGTATAGCTATTACATTAGTTATTAATATTATTTGTTATAGTCAGTTCTAATAGTTTACATACTGACTAAAGAGAACACAGAAAAAGTGAGATAGATTCAGAAAGAACAAGATATTTTAGGTACACTACACAACACAGAACAGTACAGTAAAAAAACACAACCCAGAAGAAGAGGGAGAAGTCAGACAGTCACCCATTCAGAGTCAGGGAAGAGACCACACAACCAGAAAACAAACACAAGCACACACCATATACAAGCCAGCAACAAGCAAGGGAAAACATAGCATACAAGTCACTCATGGTAAAAGGGAAGAAGTCCTACACTCACTTAGTCTGAGTCAGGGCAGAGACCACACACCTGAAAAACAATACAAACATACACACACACACACCATATACTTTTGTTACAAGCCAGCAACAAGAAAGCTGCAGTCTACAGAAAGCAAAGCAAACAATTTGCACAAGCTAGAAGTCAGACAGACACACCTTTTGCAGCACAGAAAAGATTATAATGAAGTATGCTGGAAAGGCAGGTGCCAGGTCTTCTGGCAGGGGAGGGAGAGGGGGTAGGGGGACACCTTCAGTTGCAAGTCCCCCCCTCCGCCATTTAGACACATTCTCTTCCCAAGCACCATGATGCTTCTCCTGCCAGTGGAAGGCAAGGAAGTGGGAGCAGTGTCTGCACATCCCTGCACCTTCGCCACCTCCCCTAAATCCAGAAGTAGGCACCAGAATTGGAATCACTGTCTCCTGGACCCCAATGTCATCTCCCAGCATGAGCCTCCCACTGCCAGAGGAGGAACTGGAGCTGGAACTAGGGGACCTGAGTGCCCTGGCTCAAGCAATTCTGAGGACCAAGGGGGAATAAGAGTTTGTGCTCCACACCACTCAAAATTTCCCTAGACCTAGGTCTCCTTTCTGACAAGCAGCGTCTCAGAGGAGGTTGACTTTGTGGAGACAAGTGGCTCAGCTGAGGCAGCTCCTCCAGCTGTTGAGCCTCAGTCTGCTGAAGAGTGGGATAAGGCAGCATCCCCCATCCTCAACCCAGAAGCAGGGGAATAGCATAGTGTGGGAGCATTTTGAGGTGGCATCACAGAAGGCAGCATGTGGCAGGATATGGCCTGTCCACCAACCAGTGTTCCAAGCGAGAGGGTGTTCAGCATTGTTGGGAATGTTGTGACAACACACTGCACCTGCTTGGATCCTGCTTTGGTGGAGCAGCTGGTATATTTGAAGGTGAACCTCCTGCTGCTAGGGTTCCCCATAACCTACTTGCAGATGGACTGAGTGCCACCCTCCTCGCTCTGTCTGCACCAATTTCCTTTTTCCTTCCTATATCCCCTTTCTGCCTTCAACCATCCCCCACCCCAGCCTGTCCCATCACCCCCTGATGCCTCTATTTCCATTTTCACTGACTGGCTTTCTTGCCTGCATTGCATGCCAAGCCAGCCTCTGGCTTCATTACTATTCCTTCCATCCAGGACCAGGAGACATACCAACAGCAGGTACTTCCTCAGCCTGACAAAGGGTTTTCCAACCTGAAAGCTTCCTAAGATATATTTTTTTAAGTATTTCATTTTTTTCATAATAAACATATACACATAAAAACACAAGATAAGCCATCACACCCCATGAGTAAGATCATATATCCAACACAACATCCTTTACTACTTGCTGTCAATTCCTTTATAAAAAGAAAGGTTCTTTGACAGTTCCATTTGGGTACCTTTGATGCTGCTGCTGCTACTACTGGTGTTGAGCTGTTAAGTATGAATGTTTCTTCACCAGAGCGCCCCTAGGCATGACGACTAGGTCGAATAGTCATAAACTACTACAAGACCATTTCAGACTGGACATAAGGAAGAAGTTCTTTACTGTCTGAGCCCCCAAGGTCTGGAACAGCCTGCCACCGGAGGTAGTTCAAGTGCCTACATTGAACACCTTCAAGAGCAAACTGGATGCTTATCTTACTGGGATCCTATGACACCAGCTGACTTCCTGCCCTTTGGGCAGGGGGCTGGATGCGATGATCTTCCAAGGTCCCTTCTAGCCCTAATTCTTATGAAATCTATGAAGTTATTTTGACCTGCCATTGTTTACAGTGGTGGATCAGACTGAGGCTGTAGGGAAGGAGGAGACCTCGCTAGGGCACACTACTGTGTTGTGCAGAGACCCCAGAGCCAGGAAGGGCACACCTGAACACAAGTGTACACACACACGCATGGACTCACACAGTGACAGCACACCTTAACAGACTTGCTAGAGAAGAAGCAGGTTCTAGTTGAGAGGAAAGAAGGGCTCTCTGATAGTTTGGCTACATGAGATGCTGCTGGTGCTACTGCTAGCGCTCAGTGAGTCACTAAGTTATTTTACCTGTTGTTATGTAAAGTGGTAGACCAAGATGAGGCTGTAGGGGAGGAGGAGCCCTCACTGGGGCACACTACCGTGTTGTGTAGAAGCTTCAAAGTCAGCAAGGGTGTACCTTAACACACACACAGTGTCAACCATCCACGTCATGAGTATTGCCTGTTAGCAGCCAAAGTTGTAGGGCCCCAGAACCCAGACTCCCCCTGCACCTATGTCCTTGACAGCTGGCAGGCTTCATGGCCACAGCAGGGCCTAGCAGGCCTGCAGTTTTCACTCCACTGTGCCTTAACATGCACACAGTGTCACCTATGTCATGAATTTTTCTTGTCAGCAGCTTGAAATGCAGTTTCTCCAGAAACCCCTTCACCTGCCTCCTTGAAACTTGGCAGGTTTTGTGGCCTCAGCAGGAGCTACTATCGCTGCAAGTTGCATCCAAATCAGACAAAAAATAACACAGTTATAAATATTTCATTGATTCCCCATTATGCTCTATGGCCAAATTTCTGAATTGGCTCCGAATTGAAGCAGAAAACGATTTGGAGTTCAGAATTGAACAGCTGGCATCTGAATCACCTGAATCTAAATCCAAATGGAATAGTTCCCTGTTCACATGGGCCTACTGATTACTGGTTATTCAAAATTCTTTCTGATACTGAACTTCTTGAAATTGCAAATTTATAATCTTTGTCTCCATAGCTTTACATACATTCACCCCAGGCTATATCATAGATCATGTTTCTTCATGTTTCTTATGGCATCAACATTGCCATTTCATCTTAATTTCTATTAATATTTATTTCCATTTTTGTGCCTTTTTACATGCTGGATGGACTAACTCTAATCCCCATTGTCTCTTATAGACAAACCATCCATACCTTCTTAAATAATCCTTCCATAAGGTTCTAGCACTGATATGTCTTTGACTTTCCAATGTGTAAATCATGATAATGAAATTGGCCAAAAGTTTTAAAGAAAGACAGTTACTTAAGAAACTTGTGAAATTAGCATTTTCTCTTGTTTTAATTCAAGTGGGCATCTCTCGCCCATCAACATAGCTTATGTCCCAAGAATGAACCATCTTAGATGCCAAAGCTTTCAATGAATTTGACAGCTTTCACAACTACAGAGAAAACAAAGACCTAAATGTCACTTCACTTATCCAAATCAGGTCAAAACTATTAGTATATTACTGTAAAGATAAATAAGAAAGCTTGTAGGACTACAATTATAAAAGGTTTATAGCTCAGTATGTCATTTCCTTTTTTTAGTGCTCCAAACTTATTTGAAGTAAAATTCTCCCTTATTTTGGGATGGAATTATATAGATTCCATCTAGCCTGCTAGATGTCTATCATTTAGTTACAGAAGAATCATGATATAGCAATGGAGAATGGTTCTGGGCTGCAAGTTTAATACTTGATGCAAAATGCCCACCTAAAGATCTGACTACACTAACTCTTCATATTCCATTACAGCCACTGTCTATTGACTAGCATTATATAAAAGTATGATTTCTAGAGCAACATTTGAAATTCCAACCTGCTTTAGTTAAGCTATGTTATGTATCATAAGTTTGCAACAATTTGTTTTTGTTTTTTTTGGGGGGGGTTCTCCAGAGATATTCAGGCTATGGCAACATATTATAACAGAAAAAAGTGTGAAGCTCCTGGAAATAGGTTTATAGTATTTGCATTCAGTAGCAATTTGGAATGTATCAGCATATAATGAGGCACTTGGAGTTTATTCTTGTAAGAGTCTTTCAGCATTGTGTGTTGCCATACTGAAAGTTGGGGGAAAACTAGGCCTGCAAGCAACTTCCAGGAAAGACTAGAAATCAATCACCTTAAAAAAAAAAAATTGGTTTTCTTGTCATGCTCCAAGAAATGTCCCCCTTGTAGTAAGGGAGAAACAGAAAAAGGAATTAGCTAGTTTAGTTAACATGGACATAATAGAAGAAGTAGAGCATCTAACTTCTTGGGTATGTTCATTGGTCATAACAGAAAAGAACGATGGATCCTTGAGATTGTATCTGGATACTAAGCAAATGAACACATACATGAAAAAGGAGCATTTTCCCATTCCCACGAGGGAGGATCATAGTATCATAGTAGTATCATAGTACCTAGGGTCAGAAGGGGCCTAGAGCAGGCCATCTAGTCTGACCCCCTGCCAATTGGCAGGAAACGAGTGCTAGGGTCACAGGACCCCAGCCAA
>JAGPOW010001338.1:37601671-37620395 GCA_030014935.1 Caiman crocodilus | reverse complement strand
ATCCCCCGAAACCAGGACCAGATCCAGCAGCGCATCCCCCCTGGTGGAGCCATGCACCTCCTGGACCAAGTGGAGGTCCTGCAGCTCCGCCAGGAACCTTCGGGACCTCTCAGACTTGGCCAACTGCTCCTCCCAGCAGATGTCCCGGTAATTGAAAGATGTTTTTGGCAATGTGATAAAAGCCAAAACCAGAAGCCATATTTCTCCACTGTGGATGCCTCTTCAGGGTCTTGCCTTGTTCCTCTAGAAAAGAAATAGACTAGATTATGTACCCTCAATGCACCCTTTAGAAGGTATTGCTTTCATGGCTTCCTTTTGGACTGTGTTCTGCATCTGAAGTACTTTACTGAAAGATTCAACACATTTTTGAAGGTCTTGATGGAATTATGATGGAACTTTATGGGACTATGGCTTATATTGATGATGATTTACTAGTTTGGGGAAATACTAATACAAATTTGAGGAATAGAATAGTTTGGGGAAATACTATAGAAGAACATGACTTGACGTTAAAATAGGCACTAGCAAGAGCTCACAGAGGAGGTTTGAAATTGAACAAACAAAAATGCAAAATCAGGGTCAAAGAAATAACTTATCTGGGAAAAATGCTCTCTGAGAAATGGGTGCAAATTGATCCTGAAAGGGTTAAGGTCATTACAAACATGCCACCCCCTACAGATTAGGAAGGAGTGCAAAAATTACTGGGAATGATCAATTTTTGTAGGGAAAGATCTACCTAACTTATCAGAGCAAACCAGACGCCATAGATCACTCCTACAGAAGAATGCTCAGGGGACATGGGAACATAAAGCTGAATTTAAAAACTTGAAGGAAAAAATTATGAAAGTTCTGGTGCTAAAATACTATGACCCTAAGTGACCCATTAAATTGTCAACAGATGCTAAATTGTCTAAAGAAGGCATTGGAGCAGCTTTGCTTCTAAAACATTAGGATAGTTAGAGCCCAGTACAAGCTTCAACTTGAGATGTTTCAAGTTACAACAAACAGCACTTACGACATTTATAAATCAATACCCTGTTTTGACTTTTTGACATCAGTTTTGTCTTTATGACACTTGATCTGATGCCACGCCACACCACACCAGCAAACAAATTCGCTCTGTTGCCCATATCTCTGGAGAACATCTGTCCAAATTTCCTTGGATACTCTCTTTAAAAAAGAAGACAAGATTCTAGAAAAACCTGCAACCAAGACTCCTGAGAAGACTGCAGCCAAGAATACTTTAAAAAGTCCAATCAAGAGCCCATCAGCAAGTCACCTCAACCCCAGCAAAATCACCTCAAAGAAGTCCTTCCTGTCACAACCCAAATCAAGTGAGTGTCCCTGACACAATAGTCCACCCCTCTGTATGATTGGCATTGTTTTAAATTTGGTATGTTCCACCTCATTAAGTATTCATACTTGGCAGATTTTCATTGACTACTCTAACCATATAAAAGTTCATGCAGCTTCCACCCAAGTCGGAGAGCTCTGAACACGTGATAAGATACAGAGGACCTCGTCACGCGGCAGAGAAAAGCTGGCAGACTGATCACCCACCAACATCTCCCCATCTGTTCCTGACATATCCCCTGTCCTGCATGCTCGTTGCGTCTACAGGTTCATCTTGCTAGCTCATTGTATTATCTTCGTTTGGTAACTATGTAAGCAACCTTACAGCCTATGCCGCAGCCACCAGTGGCGTAAGTAAAACTAAAGTAAAAGTTAATTTTGCAACCAATACACTGTATCCTGCCTCTCCATCCACCAGCCCTCCTGACATCTGCTTACTTAACCAGCGGCGAGTGTGGAGTCACTGGAGCAGGCAGCGCGGAGCTCTGAGCCACTGCCAGAAAATGGCACTGGCCACGTGGAGCTGCTGCCAGAAAATGGCACCGGGCAACATGAGGAGGGCACGGGGATTCCCCAAGGAGGCGGGCCAGCCATGGCATTGTCTTCAGCCCTGCCCCCCGGAGTGACGCTTGGCCGAGACACTTCTCAATCAATATGTTTGCTGTTTACAATATAAACACATTAATGTTACTATATTACTCATCTATAATTGATTGAGTACAATATTCTGGGTTATTTGGGGTGAAAATAGAATATTGAGCCTTGGTTCAGGAACCAATCCCCCATTTATAATATTGTTTCTATGGGAAAATTGGTTCTGAGTTATGATTTTTTTACTTAAGACACAGTTTCCAGGAAGCAATTGTGTCATAAATCCAAGGGTCATCTGTAGCATGTAAATCCAGGGCACTCTCTATGTCAGAGTGTCTATATGCACAAACTGAGAATGAAAGTTTAGCTCTAGTATATGGCTGTAAGAAATTTCATATATTAATCTATGGGAAGTCAGTGATAGCTGAAACTTATCATAAAACTTTGATAACGATCACAAAGAAAGGGTAATCAGACATGCCACCAAGATTATAAAGCCTTTTCTTTCAACTGCAAATGTATGATCTAGACATATTGTGCATGCCAGGAAAAAACCTACTTATTGCAGATATGTTGTCCAAAGCATATGACATAACAGAAAATGACAGAATTCCAGATTCATAGTACATGTTAATATAATTAAAAGAATGATTCCTGTCTCAGATAAAATGTAGGCACTAATTGTAGAAGCTATTGCTCAGAACACCACGTTGCAAAAAAACTGATAACAGCTATTTGTGCTGGTTGGCTACTTTCTGTTCAAGGAAGAGCTGTCAGCACTGGATGGCATTTTGATCAAAGGGTCATGACTTCTTGTTCCAGCAGTGTTAACGAAAGACATGTTAAACAGAATACATGAGGGGCAGCTAGGTACTGAAAAAAAATGCAAAGAGGAGAGCAAGGAATGATCTATATCGGCCCAATGTAAATAATGACATAGAAGATCCAAGGCTTGTATAACATGCCTAAAGTACAGATCAGTGCAAAGAAAAGAACCCATGATGGTCATGGATCATGATGGTCATAGCTCTGGAGTATCAAGTGGATACTGCTGTATTCACACATGCAGGAAAAAATATGTATTAGTGTTGGATTATTTTCACTATCCTGAAATTTCAATGATCAAAATCACAATAGGAAACCATGTCATCATAACTTACATCAAACTGACTTTTGCTAGGTAAGGGATTCCACAAAATGTGAGAACAGTCCACGGACCTCAGTTCAATAGTTTTGAGTTTAAAGAGTTTGCAAACAAATATGGATTCCATCACCAATTTTAAGTCCTAAATACCCACAATCCAATGATTTAGTAGAAAATAGTGAAGAAATTATTGAAAAAATCTACAGATTTGCACAATGATGTTTACCTGTCACTTTTAAATTACAGTACAACAGTAATGAAACATGGATTATCTGCAGCAGAAATGCTGTTTAACAGGAAACTCAAAGCCAGGCAGCCAATTCTTGTGCCTGATGCTCATCAGAATGAAAAGCAATGCTCTTAGGAAGGCATTGGGAAAGTAAGTTCATCTTTTAAAAAAAACAGATACGCTGCAGAAAAAAGGAGCATTGGCCCAAGCTAGGAGAAGGAGGGAACAGTGACTTTCCTTCAGGTCTGAGAAAAGTTGAGCTTGTTTCTTTTTGTGTTTGGTCATTGAGCTGAGCCAAGAAAAAAAGAAAGAAAAAATGGGAGTGTTCTGAGGGAGTTAGTGAGACCAGGTAACAGCTGGAGATAGAGGGAAATGGGAAATACAAGGAAATGACAGGTACAAAAATATATATATATATATAGTGTTTGCATTTGAACTTTTCAGTTAGCTTTGTCCTAAATGATGTGTTATCTGAGTCTAGATCCAATTAAATATTCCTAAAGTAAAAAATTAAGAGTTGCATACATTGGGAAATAACTGTGATGTGTCTGACTGAGCTGTTTATAGATGTAAAAAGAAAGAAAGAAAGAAAATAAAGAAAACTGCATAACTCAAATAAGACTCTGATGTAATTGATGACATTATTTTTGAGCATCATATAAGAGAGGTATAGGAGAGTTGATAACCCAGATAAATCTCTATGTAGATTGCCACTGTCTGACTGTGGAAAAGAAATTTAAGTAACACCTCCCAACTAATAACGTCTAAATTAATCAAGACATGGAAGACAAGAGTCAGAATATACCGCAGGAGTCACAAGGCTGGGCAATGTAAGAAATAAGGGATAAAATAAGATTTCAGACATAAGTAGTAACACCACAGATACCTTTAAGAGCCTTATGTTTAAATTGTTACATTGGCCCAGGAATAGCAGAAGGGAACAGAAGAACTGTAGGCAAGGTACTGCTCTCTGAATAAACAAGCATTATCAATTTATAGCTTAACTCCTTGGTCTTTTGAGAACAACATGCCATTGTATATATTAAATTGATTATTCACCTATTTGAGGAAAGCAGTTGGTATCCCACACTAGAGAAACTATTCTGCAATGCAACATTGCCAACTCAAACACTTAAAGTATCAAGAGTCAAACCCTTCCAAATCCAAAAGACTGGCTTTAAAATCTTCCAAGCAGTAAATCCTTCCACTTTTTCACTGGCATAACTAAATATGAGTATTTCCTGTGCAATCACTCATGGATTGGGAAATATATGTAGATTTCCAGTCCAGGTCTGTTTTACTGTTTTACATGGTATACGGTGCTTTTGAGACAAAGCTGCTCAGACTGAATAAAGAGACAGCCTTATCTGACAGATGAAGTTAAACTCACTCTGGAATAAATAATTGACATATACAAAGAGTACCTGACAGCATTGTGTACACATGATGAGTAATACCATGTATGCTTAACGTTTGTATAAACTATTGTTATATAGTATTGTAAAGGTGCAGATGGGTTTGCTTGGGGCTTGCAAACCCAATCAGGGTGTTTGCACCATTGGGATATGGATTTGCACAGGCTGTGCACACAGATATAGCAGCTGAAGCTTAGAGCTGAAGGCTGCAGCATGCATGCATGTGATTGAACAGCTGCAAATCTGGGGCAGGAAGCCCAGGAAAAAACAGGGAGAGAGTAGCTGAGGGCTGCAGGGTGAGAAGGTCTGCTTCTGAAGATGGCTGCCAGGATAATTGTTTTTGAGAGGACTACTGGCAGAAGAATTGTTGCTGAGTGAGATGCTACTGAGGGCAGAGGAGCCATAAGCTACTACTGAGTACCCAGGATCACCTGGCATCGATTATTAAAGGTGCAGGGTTTATGCAAACCAGTTCCTTTCCCCACTCCTTAGTTCCCTGGGTGCAGGGATTCACTGGGAAGCAATCAGGGACACGGGTTGCTGGAGAAGGTTCTCTGGGAGAGCTAAAGAAAGTAGCAGGGAGTCTTGGCTTTGTGGGAGCTCCAGCGAGAACTCAACAAAGTACAGCTGAGAAGAGGCACTCCAGGTGCCAAGCACAGAGGAGCTGCCTTCGGGAAGCATTTGGGGACCGTGTGATTGTTGCAGGAATCCAGGAAGGCCTGAAGCAGCTGCACCTGAGGTGCTGATAGAGGACTCCATCTTCTGACCAGATGACAGCATTGCCACACTTCTTCTGAGGCAGAGCAAGCACAGCTCCACAGGTGTTCAACAGTAGCCATCTCACTGCTGATTGCTTTGCTGTTGGCAGAGTGATTCTATGGGGATTGGGCTGATTAGGTGTATATACCTGTTACAAGTTGCCTGAGTGCTAAATTTGATAACATAATTGCTTTTGCTATATGATAAGTATTTGCTTCTATAGATTATTATTGAGCTCATTAAAATATTTTGTTTATGGCTGTGTTGTTTAATTTGTTAATTTCTTGGTTACTATTGTAAAGAATAAATTATTGTAAATAGTCATTTAGTGTGTGGCTTGGTGTGGGGAGAACCATGGGACAGCACTCCACTGAGTGGTGGCTCCCAGCGCATATACAGAGTGGGAGTTGACCAAGACTTACTGGCACCCCAGGGTCCCTAAAATGTGAACGTGGCTGTGGGTACTACTGCCGCCAGGGTTATAATATGTTTCTTCTGTAATATTTTCATCTTAAGTGAAATGTACTCTACTTTCTGAAACTGGTTAACTATCTTTTTTCCTGAACAGGGTAGAACAGCAGGCGCTGAACTCAACTCAGACCTGGTGGGATAATCATAGTGAATTGTGAAGGGAGTCTACAAACCTACAGTCTCAAAAGTGAGGATTGTACTTCTGACCCAAGAAGGGTAATGCTTGAATTAGGCTCCTTTAAGGAGACCCAAAGAGACCAGGAGTACTATTCACCCTGGAGCTGTGAAAATCCAGACCTGTAATCCTATAAAAAAGGGAAAATGAGTTGTTTGATAATACCTACCCAAAAGCAGATCCAGAGAGGATGCACTACCATGGTTGCACCCCTCCTTTCAGAGCACACATAGGAGTAGGAGCCAGGGACTTCTATTAAGTCCTCTGAAGCAGATAAGAATGCTCTCCACCCCCCTGGATCTTCCTTTCCATACTTAGCAGTACATCATCTCTTCTACCATTTCTCTACTCCCCTACTTGCCAGTGCCACTCCCCCAACTGTCTCCAGCTGCCCTAACCCACTCCCAGCTCGCTCCAGCTGGGCTGAAGATGGAGTTAGGATCACCCCTAGAGAGCAAAGTGGCAGCAGCAGATGGGTTTCCTCTCTCTGGCCAGGTGTTCCCTACTAGCAAGGAGCAGGTATAAGGGAAAGGAACTCACCCAGCACCACCACTGCCCCTAGCGCCATTGCATGGCATAGCCATTTGTACAGCAACAGCTGTGAGCAGGGAACGGGGAGTTAGGAGTGCCAAAAATGGTAGGGGGAGCTTCGAATGTTTTAAGGACTTAAATTGCCCCAGCTGCTGCTCCCAAGGTGTGGTCTGCCTATCATAGTTTGGTAGGGGAAAGACCGGAAGCAGTGGTGTAATCACCCCTTACAAAATCCCAGATCTGTCTATGGACCTACCATCTTCTTCTGCCATATGACAAAAACAGTGGCTGTATGTTTATCTTTGTGTACTTTGGTGTTTTTTTGTCAATTTGGGAGCTTTTGGCTGTCAGAAACGTTACCAGGGATCACTACATGGAAGTGGCTTTCATCAATCCCTGACCTGCCATACATGAAACCATGCTAACTGGCAGTTACTGTATTTTAGCTTCCATTACTTTGCTGATGAAATTGTGAAATAACAGTCCTTTATTTTACCTGACACAAGGCTATGCTGTTTATAGTTCCTGGATTACCCCTCAGCAAGTTTCTCAATGGGTCCTTTAAGATTATTATGCAATTAACCTGTAAGTGTTTAATTTCAGCGATTCCTTACTTAATCTCTCAATGTGTTATAGATAGTACATTTTCTATTCCATCCACTGGAAAATATGGGAGGGATACATCTCCTGGCTGCAGTTCAAATACAATAGAAAACATCTAGTGAACTTTTTCCCCTTATTTATATTATTATGTACAATTTTACCATCTGCACTTAATAATTCACTTTGACTTCACCTGTGCTTTCTAAATTCTTAGTATGTTTAGAAAGGTCCTTTTTTCTGCCTTCAACTCTATTGGTCATTAATATTCTATTGATTTCTTTGGCTTCCCTTCACAATCATCTTCACTTTTCAAAACTGCTTTTTTTGTCATCTGGTTTCTGAATATTTAAAGTGTACAGTATTTGTTTTATGCTTTCAAGCTTTCCTGTGCAATAAGGAGTGCTAGAAACTAGCTATTTTAGAATGACATTTTCATGCAATCTTTTGAATCCAGTAGCTGGGAATATAAGAAAAAAATATCCATAGTTTTTTGCAACAGTAAATGAAACTGAACCAATAATCCTATATCTTTTGTTTTATGCCATGCTGACGTACATATTAGTTATCTGATGACTGCATCATTACCTGAAAGGATCTCAAGAAAATTACCTGAACTAACTTCATTTTCCATTTTCATCCTGGATTTCTTTCTAAGTCATTGGGAAAGATTTTCATAGGTATAGGTATAATAGTTAGGCACCTGTCAGTGGGAATTAAAGACCTTGCAAATTTTCTCAATTCACTTTCAAATCTCCCTTTATGATCATCATTGATTCAACCTCACTTTCTACAGGCCAAATTTTGATTGAATTTAATTGGATGTAATGCCACTTACAGCAATTGAGATGAGTTTAATCAGATCTGAATTGGTCCAGCTAAATATTTCCTTCATATTCCTAGGCAAAATATCAGTAAGTGCTGTTTCTCTTCCCTTCCTTTTTTAATCATGCAGTTCACAACTCTATTAAAAATATGTACACTCGCCATTAAAGAGGTTCTTCAAAATAAGTCTTCCATGTCCCTTCTTTTACCATTACTTCCCCAGATGCATTACACACACACATTTATTCTTTGCATAATTAGGATTCTCTCAGATATATACAAGAAGATACAATTCAATTATTGACTCAAAAGAGAGAAGAATCACATTTTTTAGTTACAAAGAAATCTTAGAAAATCAAAAATATAAGTTTGTTAAAGGATTCAGTAAGATAAAAATCGCTACAGCAACTGCATCATTATTGGTAAATACATTGTAATTGCTACAGCAATTTATCATTGTTAACTCTAAGACTATTTTTATAAATAACTGCAAGTCTATTTCGATTGCAACTTGAATCCCAGGTGTTCTATTGTGAGCTACTGTAGAAAAGTAGGATCCTATTGTTTCAGATAAGACCTTGACTTCTGAATCTGGGTAGTTTGTAATTAAGTAGAGAGACTTTGTTTTGAAAGCTTTCATTCACATATCAAAAAATCGACAGGTAAGAATTCCTGCTTCAGTAATTGCAGGGGGAAAGTATATGAATCCAGGTTCTTGGAAACTGATACCTTTCAATTGTTGCATTTCATGGAGGTAACTCACATCAGCGAGAGCATAGCATCTAATTTGGTCCATTGTTGCTAAAATCAAAACCTGTTAAGTGTAACAAGGTTAGCTTAGTGGCCATGACTCATAATATTAAACAGTATATTGTAATCTAAACTACTATATAGTAGGCTTCAGTACAAATATGTGCTTATATTTTCCTTTTACATAATGAACCACAGATGTAGTGTATGTGTGTCTTTGGAAACAGTACTCAAAGTATCTGTTTCAGAATGAAAAAATCCTTCTTGAACCATCTTTTCTAAAACTTCTCTATCAGGTGAACACTATGAGGAACTGCTGTATTTATCTTTTTCAAGTGTAAAAACTTTGCTTCTATTTTGGACCTAAACACCTCACTTTACTTTGAGTGATTTGAGCCTTGATTTTTACCTCTTTTCTTCTGTTTTGCTTCCATTGAGCCTGTTACTGACTACTACTTTTCCATGCACAGATTGGTTTCCTCAGATTCCTTTCAGCCTCTCCATCCTGTTAACACACTCTCATTAAGTATTCCTTCTTTATAAGATTTTCCATTTTTTTTAACTTCAATCACTGAAAGCAAACTCAAAAACAATGCATGTATTAGCTAGTTTAATTAAAATGTGCTTTCTGTCATCCATGTGACTGCATTTTTTAAGAAAATGTTTCACATTATTTTTTCTGGATATTTCAGGTTTAATTTTTCAGTTCTTGCCCTCATACATGTGTCAAACTGAGTGTGAAACTACTTGTATCTACACTTCATGGGTGAAAATACCCACTTATTTCCTAATTCTTACCTTGCCTTTAAAACAAAATTTACAATCTGTGTTCATGTTCATGCATGTGTGGGGTGTGCAAACATTGCCCCCACCCCCAGTGCATGCACAACTGTCAGATCAGTTAGACCTCTCACAGACCCATGGTGGGGGGACAAGAGGGGAGTGGAAGGTAAAAGCAGGGCTATATAGTGGGTGCATGAAATACTATAAATTGTAGCAGAGATTTTTTTCCATGGAAATTCTGGTGCAATTATGCATACCTAATTTTATATAATAGGAATCAGATAAAGATAGGAAATATACCTCTCCTTGCTTAAGACAGGTTTCTTGCATTCCAGCAGTTACTCTTGTAGTCTCTACCTTATAATGAATGATAGTATTACATTCACTTAAATACAGATGTAGTGCGAAATGTCACCTTATTATTTTACAGTCATTCCTCATTACTGATTTCCATAAAAGATTACTTCATTAATAAGTGAAAACTACTTAATTTCATTTCTGAATTTCAACATCATATTAGAAAATCAGTTATTCCTACAACCAGCTGAATATTTTGCTTGATAATTTTAACTCTTTTTCCTGTGTTTACAGATTCCTTACAGGCAGATTTTTTTTTTAAATGCATTGAGCATGTTATCACATGGCACCCAATCCATGAAGAAGATAAAATACAGAATCTTAGATTACACCACAATGGCATGTGCTTTCCCATCCAGTTATTTATCAGTTTTAGAATTGTTTAATTTATAACAGCAGATGGGAGTCACATGCACATAAGCAGACACCCATGTTTCTGCAAATCTTTATTTACTGCAGTGGGTATGTGCTGCAGATTGTCTTGAAGGTCTGTGAAGAATAACAGTACATATTCTTCTTGAGAGTTCCAATATAATAGTCAATATAATATTCAAAATACAAGAATCCAAATCCAACATTACATATAGGTAGCAATTACATAGTTAGAGTCAGCTACGTAAATGACATTTTGGGCCACTAACATGGGTTTTAGATCCTACAACCTCCACTCTCCACTCCCTGCCTCCCCCCGCCCCACCACCAGCCTGTATAACTGAGAGGATTCTTTGGATTCTGGACCCTACTTCTGCCCCCAGTGGTATTTCTGTATTTGCATGTAATGGTAATCAGAGAGAATGCAAAATAAATGGCTAATCTTCAGCTTCCATCGGAGCGTGGGCAGAAGCCAAGGCACATATTTTCTTCCATGCTGGTTCCTATTTTATTCAGCCATACTTCCTCTGTCTTGATCTCTTTCTTGTCCACCCTTGGACCTGCTTCAACATAAATGGTGGAGAATCTTATTGGTGATCCTTTGTTCATGGCCTGTTTGTTAAATCTCTTCTCTAGAAAGTGGGAGGCATACCTTCAATCCCATTTGGTGTGTGTACAGAGAGGTTTAGAACCTATGTCTCACTTCCTAAGCAAGTACCCTAATGACTAGACTGCTGGGATAAAAGATCATCCTTCTCCTCCATATAAGTGAACTTGATATGGTTCTATTCCTACTTCAGCCCATGAAAAACAGTTAATACAAAAGATGGATGAGTCCTACCGCTACTTGCTGCGGTATTTTATTTTTATTAGTTTTATTTTTAAAGCTAAGATGATAGTATGATAGTATGTTATAAGAGTAGGCATGTTAATATTTTTTCAGAGACTTGAACAGGCTGGAATAGGGTCTCACTGGACATGTCTACATATGCAAATAAATGCAACACAATAAACTCCAGTACTTATTACACTAGAGTTTATTTGCTCCCTGGTGCCATGCTTACATGTGTGCCTAGGACCACAGCATGTTGAGCTGAGTTGGAGCAGCACTGGCTGGAAGGGAGGCCCAGGGGGTCAGCCTACCACCCGGGGCTGCTGATCCCCAAGTCAATATGCTGCAGAGAGCAGCATATTGGGGCACAACAGTGCTCTAGTGTAGGGTGAGCCAGTAGGTAGTCCCCACACTGAAGTATCCTCATTCCCCAGCCAGCCATATCAGCCTCTATACATGTGCTTCTGTGAAGTAAAAAAAAATTCTGGAGAAGGATAGTACTTTTACTTACAAGTACTACCCTATTGCAGAGTTTACTAATTTCCTGTGGGCTAATATGGATGCACATGTAGATGCCAAGACATTTACTGTGGAGCTGTTTAGACAGTTCTGCACTAAACACCTCATGTATGCCCACCTCATTGCTGAACAGGTGGAATAGGATCTGGCCCTAAGTGGCTGGGTGAACTCCTTAGGGTGAGTTGTGCAGATCCAAAATCCTTGTACGTGCTCCAAAATGCCACTTACACAGTTAAAATGAGCTGCATAATTGTTTAATTGAGTATATCAGTCTCAGAGTATGCCTTTGCTCCTGGTTGGTTATGCAATGTTAGAATGAGGCTTTGGTGTTATTGTCCATATGAAAAAGCTGCTTTCCCTGCAACTTTAATTTATAATTCACTGTTTCATTGAGTATTGCAGCTCCTGAACTAATTGGCTAGCATGCTTGGGAACAGTAAAAACTAAGAAAATTAAACACTCTCAAAATGGATTAATTTCAAAATAGCAAATAATGTTTATGGAATTTAGACTACAGTTCTGAACTTTAATTTCATTGTTCTGTGTGATTTTAGAGATAGTACCTTTATATCTAATCACTGAGGCTATACTTTTCTCTAGCCATCTATTACTAGATTCAGCAGAAGTTTCTGAAAAGATACATAAAGTAAAATCTGATATAGTTACTGAACAATAACAGCTGCCTGCTTCTCCATAGATTATGTATATTGGCTCTGTAGTGCAGGCAGAAGTAACTTTTTAGTTTTCTTAAGTAAACAGAGATGACATGGCTCAAAAATTACATGCCATAGAGATCTTTATATGTGCAGTAACAGGATGGCACTTTTATAGATGTGCTTCTGACCATTATCCTACTTCTATTATATAAGCAATGCCAGCCCTCACCCCCCAAAAATTCATATGGGATTTGTCCCTGATATTCAATGATAACATAGCTCAAGAAAACAGTATAGTATGCAGTTAAAGATCTCTCTAGTACTCATGATCATAAGAATGAGTGTTTCTTCTGCTAGTTGGTTTGCCTTGTCCATACTCCTGAAACAGACAGCGCAACACACATTGGATTTGACACTTCACTTCAGGACAGAACTGAAAATGTGGTTTCTTCATTGTCTCTCCTATTCATAAATGCCTTGAAAATAAGTGAAGTCTTGTCAACAGGCGAACTAGAGGTTTTGAGAGTGACAGGATGTTTTACACACACACTCGCCAATGTGACAACAAAGTCCATTTTTAGAAAGGAGCATGGAAACCTCTCTGCATCAGTGTCAAATTAGGGACACTGTTCCAAAATACTGATTACAACTGCATATTTAGCCTGTGTCAGCTGAAGGAATCTGTCTGACTCATGTATCCATCTATTGCTGCCTGCTGCTGGAATGAATGTCATCCTGTCAATGGGTTCGTCATTACATTCAGCTGGAAGGTTTGCAGCCTCTTTCAGCTCTGTGAGAGTGCTATTATGGCATTTGTGGATGACTTCAATGATAAAATAACCCTTTTTGGTAGTGTCAGACTTCTTGGCAACCTGTTTAAAGGAACAAAAATGAATCCTTGCTGTGTTCAAGCTAGGAGTCTTGTACACTGTGTACTATACATTGCTTTAAGGAATGATTAACTGTGCTTTGGTGAATGGTCCACTTGTACATTTTTACATTCTAGTAGCCTGCCTTATTCAGTATTGTTATCTATTTCCAAGGTCATAATTCCTTCTGAGCATATTTCTAGAAGACTCCAATATATAAATGCTAAGTTCATGATGGACCTGCATTCAGAATTCAAAACAAGGTTTACTGCATGACCTTTGTTGAAATCATTTAGAAGTATTTCCCCTTCAGTTGATTTTTTTGGTTTCTAAAAATGTAGTTTTAAACTCTGATACAAATGCTTCCTTAGAACTGTCTATAGACATAAGTGTTACCAAGGACACAGATCTATATCATTTAATTAGTGACCAAATTTACCTGCATATACCAAATTACCAAACATTTACAAGGGATTTTTTAAAGGCCCAAATAACATTTGCTCCCAAGTCGTAAATCACTTATCTCTGGTCCACTGATGTTAACACATTTTGGAATTCTGGGAAATTACAGAAAACTAGAAGATTGTTAATATTGTGACAGTATCCAAAAAAGGGAGGTGTTAGTTTCACACGTAAGAATACTGATGGAAAAGCTGGCTGTACTCAATGAATGAAGTATCAAAACTAGAAATATAATTAATATAATTCAACATGGTTTTATGGTAATAGATCCTTCCAAACAAATTTGATTTAATTCTTTGATGAGTTTACAAGCTTATTTGTTAAGAGAACTGGATAGATTTAACACACTGGGATTTTTCAAGGTGCTTGACACAACATTCTGATTGCAAAAGTAGTCCAATTAAAATATAAATAAGTCCATATTAAATAGGTTAAGAATTGATGGAGTAACAGTGAGTAATTGTGGATGATTTTATCTCTGTATGTCATTGGTGAGACTGATACTGGAATACGCTGTCCTATTCCGGTCCTCAAATTTGGAGAAGCAGAAGAAAAAAAAAAACAACCAATTTAATCTGAGGCATGGAGGAAATGCCTCATAGTGGAGAACATAAAAAAAAACCCAAAACAAAAAACCTCTTAGTCTTTCCAACTTACCAAAAAATACCACTTGATTGTAGCTTGAAAGGACTGGAAGAAAATACCAGTTACTAAAGGGCTTTTTAATCTTGTGGAAAAAAACATAACAAGCACCAGTGTTTGGAAGCTGAAGGCAGCCAAATTTCTGGTAAAAATAAAATGCAATTTAACCATGAGGATGATTGGAACAAATTATCAAGAAAGTAGTGACTATATCCAGATTAAGAGTGAAAGTTACAGAGTTAAAGGCAGGGGTGAGATTTGAGGCAAGGAGGAGAGGGTCAGACTAGGTGACATAATGTCCTTTGTCCTTAGAGCCAATTTCCTAATTTGTTGGGGCTCTTTTCTCCAGTTTAGAGTCCAGGTAACTGTACTGCATATTCAGAAAATCTGGCCAGGAAGATGGGGAATTTACTCCTCTCCAGCCAAATAGAGGAATCAGAGCTTCAGGGTTGCAACGAATCCTTATCTTGGAGAAATGTTTCCATTGTATTCTGTATACACGCTCTTAACATATAAAAGAAAAAAAAAGAATTAGGTAAAGAAATATACAACCAATTTCAACCACCACTGAAATGAACCGATCACTGGGACAGACTACAGAAAAGTGTAATTATGCAAAGCACTATTGCACAGTACATTACTGAAGAAAGTAAAAAAGAATATAGTACTAGATTTCAGTGAAATAGCAGAGGGCATTTGGGCAGGCAAAGCATATCTACATGGCTAAATCACACCTTAGATATGATTAGCTGTGACAAAACTGACATGGTTTTAGTGAATTAGTTAAAGACACCAAATTATATGCAGCTGGTTAACGTGGCTAGTAAGCACAGTTATCTTGATTTGGTAGTTTAAATAAGAATATTGGTTCTTTTCCAGGCAAACTGAGTTTTCCAGCAGAAATATAATTAATTAAAATTCAATTTTATTCAAGTTCAGGTGATTGATTAGACACTATTATGATTTCTGACTTTATAGTATGGTTATTTAAAATGGTAAAGTAAAATGGAAAAACGAAAGCATTGATTTTTCCTCTTTTAGCCAGGGTCAAGAGCCAGCCTTCCCTCTTTCCTAGCCCAAAACAAACAGAATAACGAAACATCAACAAAATTCCCCTCCGCCAGAAGGGCTTCATCATAGTCCTGCACTGTTGACTTTTTTCTCAACTACCTTTCTGTTCAGCAGCTTCTCTGTGGGAGCTTTTAACTTTCTCAACCCAATCACCCCTGTCATCTGGCCCAATCCTCCTAGACAAGCAAGCTATTGTCCTTTAACCTCCTACACCTTGGCTCCAGCCTCTAGGCCATGTAACTCATTACACATACCCCCTTCTCCCAAGAGTAGAGCCCTGGACATACTCTTCCATTCCTAATCCTTCTACCCTTCGGAAAAGAGGTCTGCAGGTGCATGTGCAGTCTAAGCGTGGTGGTGTAAAAAACAAAAGGCTGCAGGGACAGGTATTTTGTCCATTGGATGTTGGAAGGGGACAGAGGCCCCATGAAGAACAAAAGATTCAGTTTGGAAATTGTAGAGTCCACAGGGTTCAAAGGCTGTTATTTCTCAGGATGCAGGTATTTGCCAATACCCTTTGGTTAAATCCAGGGTGGTTATATAATTTACATTGCTTGTTCCTTCTACTATCTCATCTATTCTAGGCATAAGGAATGCATTACACATTGAAACTGTGTTGACTTTATAGAAATACAAAACTGAATGGTGTGATTGTGCTTTGGCGCATAAACAGTTGGGCCACTCCCACTCACTGGCAAATTTTTCTATCACCCCTAAGCCCAGCATCTTAACCTCTTTTTTTACAATTTGTCTCAGCCATGCTGGAATGCTTGAGTATCTCTTATGAATCCAGAATCATCATGCCAGTTCCCTGCAAACACATAGAGACCAGACAAGTTTCTTGGACCCTCCAGGGCCTCAGCAGTTTGACATGATATATCTGCAAACCCTGCCATTTCCCTGCTAGGTGAACTTCATAATTTACCTTGCCTACCTCAAAAGGGCCTTGCTACTTAGCCAGCAACCTATTCTCAGAGAAGGGAAGATATAATAACGCTCTATCCCCTGGCTGATACACCCAGAGCCAGTCTTTTTTTTTTCTTTTTTTTTGTATTGCTGTTCCAGTGCCTCCTGTGTAGTAATTTTGTTTTGTCTTGGTTTTTTGGAAGGGCACTCATCAGGTCTAATCTTTCCCATAGCTTCAACACATATTGGACAACATTCTATGTAGTAGTCCCCTGGGCTTGCCAGGATTCTTCTAAGAGATCTAACACAACCTGGGGTTGCCTCCGATACAATAATGCACAGGTGGAAAAGACCATGAAGGTCCTGAATTGCAAACAATAAGTATGGTAATAACTGGTCCCAATTCTGAGGCTCTTCTGAGACAAATTTTGTTAACATCTCCTTCACTGTCTGATTAAATCCTGCAACTAATCCAGCCATCTGGGGATGATACACTGAATTCTTGACAGAATGGATAGTCAATAACTCCCAAACTTCTAACACATGGTACATAAAGACTGTGCCCTGGTCAGTCAAGACTTTTGGAAAGCCCACCTGGGAGAATATGTGTAATAGCCCAGAGACCACAATTTGTGCTAAAGCTGAGCATATTGCCATAGCCCCAGGGTAGTGGGTGCCATAGTCAACAAGGACCAGGATGAACTTGGACCTTCTTGACCTGGGCTTAAATGGCCCCACCAAGTCCACTCCAAGCCACTCAAAAGGTATGCTAACCAATGGAGCAGGCACAAGTGGGGTCTTATGAGTGGTGCAGGTGGTGAGCAGTTATTTGGGACAGGATGTAAAATAGTCCTTTATTTCTTGGTGTACCCCAGGCCAGAAAATAATTTTTCCAGTACCATATTCTGGGTCTTTTCTAGCCCTAAATGACCTCCCCATTGTACATCATGGGATAATTTCAAAACCTGATTATGGTACTGCTTTGGCACTAATAGTTGGGACTGCCAGGTCCCTGTGTTCTTGTCTATTGTCATTCTCATCAAGAGGTTCCCTTGTAATTCAAAATGGGTTTCCTGGGCCACTAAGCTCACATCCAGTATGACCCCATTTGTCACAAAGAGTGGCATGTATTGGGTCTTCCTTTTGATCACAAGTGAAATTCAGGCCACCCCCCAGAGTTCATTAAACATTTATCCCTTTCCCTGATCATTTCCTCTGGCTCAAGATGGCCTCCTCCCTGAATCACTGCCACTCTTGGTGTGATCTGTTTTGAGGTCCAAAGAATTCTGGGACTGACAAGGGAAATATTTCCCCGAGTTTTGACTCAGCCTGGCTTCTACTAACTCTCTGAGCCAGCGACAACAATTTGGCCACAGTGCCCCAGTCTTGCCCCAACACCACTGGGTGAGCTAAATGGGTGATCACCACAGCTGTCTTGTTAATTTCCTGTCTCCCACTGGTTAAGCTCAGCTGTAGTATGGGGTATGATAGCATATCTCCATGAATACATGACATAGACACACTCATATACTAGGATGCCTGCTGGATTCACAAATCATTCATGGACTCTGGCTAGAGCCCAAGTCTATGATCCCTAAACATGGACATCCCCTATCTTACCTGGGACCCCATATCACCTCTGGTCTGGACTCTACCATCATGCCTCTGAGACATAGATGTGGGCATACCCACAGTCCATCTGAGAGCAGTCTAATAGCGATAGTCCTTCTCCTCACATTAGAAAAAGTCATCAGAGCATCCCTTCCTCTTCCTGCACTGCAGGAAGGAATACTATCTTCTCAGGGATGCTATCTTCCCAGATGGCTATGTTCTCTGGAGGGCCCCTCCCCCTTGCTGTGTTCTCAGAGGAGAAGGAGGTAATGCCTCCAAGAGGCCTCTTCAGAGACCCTACCTGTACCCTCCACAGTCCAGGCTTCCTTAGCCCTGGGACCTGCTAGCTTCCAAGGGATCCAGACAGTCTAATTCAGCCTCTATGAAGCCCTCTGCTTTCCAGGTGGCTTCCTCCAAGCTGGTCAACTGATGACAATACACCCACCTGCAGGCTTCTAGTGGTAGGATGGCACAGAACTGCTTTATGATCACCAGTTCCACTATTTCCACAGCACACTGTGTCAGGGTTCAGCCAGTGGATGTACAAGTTCTTTAATTTCTGAGCCATGACTCTAGGCCATGCATTTGGGTCCTGAATCTCTATCTGAAACTTCTGGTGATAGGTCTTTTTTGTGAGACTCAACTGATCAAGTATGGCAGCTTTAAGGGCTTTAAAATCTGTGACAGCCAGAACCAGAGGGTTTAATAAGCAATGATGTGTGCTTCTTGGAGGCATTTGGTATTCTGCCTAAATAGATAATATTAGTTAACATAAGCTTGTAAGTTTGCAAATGACTTGTC
>JAGPOW010001338.1:37573910-37586163 GCA_030014935.1 Caiman crocodilus | reverse complement strand
GCTATGGGCACTAAAATGGCCCCACAGGATGCCAACCTTTTTATGAGCCACCTGGAAGAAGACTTCCTCAAGAACTGCACCATCAAACCCTTGCTATACTTAAGATACAGCGATGACATCATCATTTGGGCTAAAAACCTACAATCTCTGATTGAGGTTCATCAGAAATTCAACAGTCACCATCCCTCCATCCGACTTTCTTTAGAATACTCCAGCACCAACATTTCCTTTTTAGACACAATGATCAGTATCCAGAAGGGTAAAATACAGATCACAGTATACAAGAAACTCACAGACCAACATACATATCTGCACAGAACCAGCAATCACCCGAAACACACCAAAAAAGATGTGATATACAGCCAAGCCCTCAGATACCATTGCATTTGTACTGAAGAGAATACCCAGGATTGCCACCTCACTAATCTTTAAAAGGCTTTCACCCAACAAGGACACTGCTCCAGAGAAGTAGATTGCATGTTTGAAAGAGTGCCTGGATACCATGTGAAGAACCGCTGCAGTACAGAAGAACCCACCCACCCACACACAAATCTCACACCACTGGTTATGACGTATCACCCCTCCCTTGAACCTGTATGGAAAATCCTCAAAAAATTGCAACCCATACTAGACAGAAACCTTATTCTTATAAAGATCTTCCCAGAGCCACCCATCCTACCCTTTAAATAAGTACCAAACCTTGCCAACCTCATCACCAGAAGCAACTTTCCTCAAGCCCAGAATACACCAAAAGGATCCAGACCACGCCAGGACAAGAAATGCAAAACCTGCCAACACATTTCCACCACCCCCACTATTACTACACACCACAAAAGAGCCATCAGCATCCCAGGATCTTACAGCTGCACCTCCAGAAATGTAATATACCTCATCCAATGCACCAAATGCCCTGATGGAAAATATGTAGGAAAGACCAAACATCAACTGTGCACCAGAATGAATGCACACCGGAAATCTGTCAAAGACAGAAATACCCAATTCCTGGGTTCAAGCTGACTGGCATTGTTTCTGAGCCACAGGCACCAACCTCAGTGTAGGAGTGGTGACCCTCCTCTCACTACAGCTGCAGTACGACTCAGTGGTGACACAAAAGGTCATCCCCTGCCTCCTGATGACTGTCCATGTCACCCTGGCACACCACAGTTGCTCCTTATCAATGTCTACATGCCCACCAAGGAGAGCAAGAGAGGGTAGCCTTCTTAGAGACCCTGGGCAACCTGAGTGATGCCAGTGAGAATGATGACCTGCTCCTCATGGGCAGGGATTTCAATTGCCAGGGCCAGAGCTGCGCCTGCCTTCAGCCCACAAGCTGTGGACCATGCTGGAGGTGGTGGATCTCGTTGACTCCTGGCAGGTCCTCCACACTGATGTACATCAATATACCTGAGCAAAGATGAGTGCTGGTGAGATCGCCATGGAGTACCTCGACCACCTCTACATCAAACAGCACCATCTGCTGTTACTGCGCAGCAGCTGCATTATCCCATCGGGCCTCTCAGATCACATCCTGGTCTGCTGTGAACTGAGCCTGCCTGGCAGAGCACACACACGAGCCTCTTACTGGTGCCTCATCATCAGCCTGCTGCAGGACACCCACTTCAGGGACTGTTTCACCCACCTCTGGACTGCTTTGCCACTCCTCCCGGTGGCTGTGGTGGAACATGGGGAAGATCCAGATTTGGGTATTCTGCCAGCAGTATTCCCAGCTAGCAGCAAGCGAGATCCACTGCCACACCCAGGAGCTGGAGGAGAATGTGGTGGAGCTTGAGGTAGCGCAGGCAATGATGCGGCACTCCTCAAGAGCTTCTGGTCCCACAAGAAATGCCTGCAGGAGCTGGTAGAGGGTGCGGCCCATGGTGTGCAGGTACATGCCTGCTGTCAGGAGCTGGCAAAGGCTGATACCCTGACTGGCTTCTTCTTCAGCCTGGAGAGGTGGCAGGCTATGGCAAAGGCGTTGGACCATCTCAAGACCCCAAAGGAATGGCTGCTCACAGACCCAGGCGAAGTGCGGGGGCATGCCTTCTATCAGGACTTGTTTGCGACTGAGCCTATTTGTCTGGAGGCCGCTCAGCAGCTTGATAAGGACCTGCCACACTTCAGTGCTTCTCTGGTTGTGGTCCTGGAGCCTGAACTCTCCCTGGAAGAGCTTAAGGCTGCTGTGATGGGGGGGGGCTTGCCTTGGGCAGGGCCCCAGGCCTTGACAGACTGTCTGTGGAATTTTACAAAGCCTTCTGCCCCTCCTTGGGCCCAGCCTTCTCCATGTCTTCTGTGAGAGTCTCGTTGACGGGACCCTGCTGCCAGACAATGCTCACCTTGCTGCCCAAGAAGGGGGACCTCGGCTGCCTTAAGAACTGGTGGCCCATCTCCCTTCTGTGCGCTGACTATAAGATCCTGCTGAAGGCGCTGGTGAACTGTCTCCACACTGTCATCGCCTCCATCATCAGGCCTAAGCAGAGCTATTGTGTCCCAGGCAGGACCATCCAAGACAACCTGTTTCTGCTGTGTGACCTGCTCATGGCTGCGGAGCGCTTTGGCTTGGATGTCAGCTTGGTCTCCCTGGACCAGGAGAAGGCCCTCAATAGTGTCAACCACTGGTACCTGCTTAGCACCCTCAAGGCTTTTGACTTTGGGCCTCTTTTCATCATGGTGATCCAGGTCCTTTACCATGATGCCTCCAGCCTACTCAAGGTGAACAGTGTGCTGTGCTTCTCATTCTTGGTGCATTGCAGCATACACCAGGGCTGCCCCCTGTCAGGCATGCTTTACACCCTGGCCATCAAACTGCTTCTGCACACTCTGCAACATCTCCTGACTGGCCTAATCCTGCCACCAGAACCGGGCCCATACCACCAGCCCCCGATCCAGCTGACAGCATACATGGATAATGTAACAGTCTTCCTGGACAGCCAGGAGGATGTGCAGCTCCTGGTGGACTGCCAACGCACCTACAAGCTCGCCACGTTGGCTAGCATCAACTGGGGCAAGAGTAAGACACTCCTGCTCAGGACATGGGCTAGCAAACACTTCTGGACCTGCCAGGAGGCCTTGACTGGCACTGGGAAGGCCTCAAAGCCCTGGGAGTGTTCCTGGGGCTGCCAGCCTTTGCAGCCCACAACTGGGAGGACATGGCGGAGGGAGTGGAGACCCATCTTCAGTGCTGGTGCTTGCCCACCCTCTCCTACAATGGCTGGGTCCTCATCACCAACAACCTGGTGGCGGCGACCCTGTGGCACTGCTGCACAGTGCTGGACCCTCCGGTGGAGCTACTGGAGAGACTGCAGTGCCTTCTAGTGGACTTCCTCCGGAATGGATGCCACTGGCTCCCACAAGCTGCCCTCTACCTGCCCACCAGTGAAGGAGGCCAGGGCTTGATTGACCTGGTGAGCAGGGTGGCTGTCTCCTGGCTCCAAGCCCTCTAGCGGCTCCTGTATGCCGAGGGACCTCCTGTGTCAGCAGCTGTCATGCCAGTTCCTGCAGTGAGTGGGGGCCTTGGCTTTGACCAGGAGCTGTTTATGCTGGACCTCACCTTCCTGAATGGGGCAGTCCTTCCCCCATTCTACCACAGCATGGTGCAGGGCTGGCGGGCTGCCTCCCAACTCTATTTCCAGGCCAGGCACCTGTGGTTCTCACAACTGCTTCAGGAGCCCCTGGTCTACAACCCGGTCCTGCAGCACGTTGTGCCGAGCCTGGCCTCCACCAGCCTCATGGCTGCTCTCATCGAGGTGCACACCACCCACCTAGGGCACCTTTTGGACCCTGCTTAGTTGGACTGGCTGTCACCTGAAGCCCTGGCTTCCCGGCTGTCACTGTGCTCTGTCCACACCGTGGGCTGGCTTCTTAGTGCCATTAGGGCTGCCCTCCCAATGGAAGCAGCAACTGGCCTAGAAGGCTACCTCCAGGCTCACCAGACCCTCCCCACCATGGACGCCACAGGTGATGCATTCCCACCACTGCCAGTTATCCCAGTGGTGGCCAGTGAGCTGGCTGAGCAGCCCAACATGCTACTTAGGCTCCCTGTGCCCCCCAGCAGCAACTCGGGCTGTCCCTTTGACAAACTGCCCCAGAAGGGACTCTACGCATGGGTGGTGTGCACCCAGGATGCCCAGGTGCTGGCCAGCTGCCCTGACACCATGTGGCAGTGGCACCTGGCTTGACCCAGAACCCCAGTGTGGCACATGCTGTACAAGGCACTCACAGCCAAGAAGACCGGCGACCTCCAGTGGCAACTAGTGCATGGCATCCTGGCAACTGGCACCTTTGTGTGCCACCTGGACCCAGTGGCCTTGGCAGCCTGCCCCTTCTGCCCGGGGTGCTGGATGAGGATGTTTTCCATGCCTTCCTGGACTGCTCCTGGCTGCGGCTGCTCTTTGCCGCACTTGGAGCTCTGCTTTGGGCACTGGGCTGGGACTTCTCGGAGGCCACCTACATCTACTCCTTCCTGTACCAGGCAGCTGAGCGGGCCTCAGTCAGCCTGGCCAACTTCCTGCTGGACCAGGTCAAGATGGCCACACTGAAAAGCCAGCAAAACCAGCTCACTGGGATCGGGATGATTGATGCCCTGCAGTTCTTCTGCCTGCTGGTGTGGGCCCACCTCTAGCTTGAATTTGAGCACACAGTCCTCTGGCAGATGGTGTCCACCTTTGAGGAATGCTGGGCCCCCGAGGAGGCACTGTGCTGAGTTGAGGCAGGAAGACTGCTCCTTGCCCTTTGACATCACCAGCTGCTCAAGGTGCAGAGGCACATCCAGTGAGTCAAGACCTCTGACTTTGCTCATGCGAGCTGACCCCTGATGCCCTGAGGCCCCCCTGGGCATCCCCACTGGCAGAACTGTATATATGTAAATACTCCTTTTGTTCTTTGTGTTTTTGCTTTTGTCTACTGTGTACGGGCAGGCCTTGCAGGCCATGAGCCCAGGCCTTGTCCTGGAGGTCCAGATCCTTGGACCAACCTGTACATGACTTCTATTACTTCCCATTTGTCACCCTCCCTGGAATACACACTTCTTAAAAGTCAAAGTCTTTCTTTCTTTTTTTGCAAACCCAGGGTGATAATCTTAAAGAACGGCAGATCTTTCCTTACTGAAGGTACAAAAGTCTGGCTTGCATAGCCATTTTAAATGTTCCAAGGATGCGATCTAAAATCACATGATTTACTTTAAATGGCATGATTGTAGATCATATGCTAGCTGTACAGATGTTCAGTGGTTCTGGGACCCTGATCTAAGTAAGTTGGTATGGGGGAGGACGGTTGGCAGGATCAGGGAAAGGATCGATGAGATTGGAAAGGTTAGTGGATCCATGAGGCGTAGGGGCTGGCAGGATCAGGAGGTCTGGTGGGTCTATGGGAGTGGTTGTCTAAACAAGGGTGAGAGACATGCAGATTATGTGACTGACCCAGCAAAGCTGGTGTCAGATGATCATTGTATTGATGCTCATAGCCCGTGAGAGGATGCTAACTTTGGTGTGTCTGTCTCCACACTGGATTTGAAGGTTGTTCTACTGGGCAGAGCTGATGGTACTTCTCCAGTGACTTGAGGAGTCTCCAGTCAGTGGCCTAAAGATAGCCCTGTCAAAGTAGTGGGGAGAGAAGGGAAAGTACAGTCTGGTGGCATGTGGCTGGGCTTTTCCAGGCCTGGGACTATATTGTAAACATGAGCACAGGTTCCTAAGACCCAGCACACTTTCAGTTGTATGATTATAGATCAGGTGCCTTATGTGAACCCATTCTCCTGTACCAGGAGTCAGACTGAGAACCTGATCTAAGTGAGTCAGGGTGAGTAGAGAGGGGTCAGCAGTTCTGGAAGGAAATCTGGCAAATCTTCAGTGGGGACTGGCAGGCCCATAGGAGGGAGGAGGTTGTCCATCCAGGTTTGCCCATACATATGTTCATGTTAGACTGGGCATGGGTTAGACCAAGCTACATAGTTGAACTTGTAGGTGAACTAAAGTTAGGTCAGACTGGCCATTTTTTGCTCAATCTTATCTTCCTAAATATGTATAGCGTTTAGCATTTAGATCAATGTAACCCTAGTTAGGTTATCTAAATGTAAGATCCACACAAATAAACCAAGCTTTATCAAACAGCTTTGGGCACTGGATTTATGACCCAAATACCTTATTTTGGGTGGACCCAACCCCTCAGAACAACAACTTCTTCTATTCAACAATAGGTTAATTTTATTAATACACAATTATAATAAATAAGACTAATGCAGGCAAAACAAACAAAATAACCCCCTGATTCTATCAGTCCCAGAGTTCACAGAGAGAAGGTACATCTCCACAGTATGCAAGCTTCACCCTGTGGTTCTTTCTTGGATGTTAGATGTCAGCAGCCTTGAAAGTTGAGGGCAAAGGCCTACCGCCACAATGGGGTTGGTGAGACAGGCCAGTGGTGTGCCCTCTGCCCATGGCAGCCTCCAGTTCCCCCCATGGGGACCTTGGATGTAAATTTCCCAGTTTGTTTGTCTGTTGGCCTCAGACATAGTGTCTGCCTTGAAGGCTTTCAAACTGTCATAAACAGGGGTTTAGAAACCAACTAACCCTTCCCTCTCCCCTGGACCATTGTTCTAATTCAACTACTTTATCTATAAGCCAATGCCTAAAGCAAGTCTCTAAATATCATTTTCTAGCTATCAGTGTCCAATTTTTGCCCAATCTAACCTCCTAAACTTGTATACAGTCCAGCACATAGGTTGATCCAACCTTAGCTAGATTGATCTAAGTCAGTGGTTGTCAGCCAGGGGTATGCATACCCCTAGGGGTACTTATAAAGGTCCTAGTGGGGTACTTAGACCTTATGTGGCTGATAAATGTAGGCGTGCATGTGTGCAGCTGAAGTGCAGCATGCAGGTGGCCAGGAGAGCAGCTGGGTCCAGATGGTAAGTGTGTTTGTGAGGGAAGGACCTGGGGAGGGGGAGGAGACTGAGGCCTCAGTAGTGGAGGAGGGACTAGGGCTGGGGCTGGGCCTGGGGCAGGGGCAGAGGCTGCTCAGCCAGGGTGGGGAGCTCGACTGAGCTGCACAGGAGGTGACTCCTGCTGAGGCATGCACCCCAGAAGGGCATGGGAGATGCATGGCCCCAGATCTATGCGCTGGGCAGGGCAGGATGCCACAGCCAGCTGGGGCTGGGGCTGTGCCAGGCTCTTCCCAGAGGGGTCTGGACCAGGCTGTGGTGGCACTGGCAGGAGGGCTATGGGCGGGGTTGCAGCCACTCCAGAATTTGCTGTAGCTCCCCAGCCCCTCTCCCAGTGCCACCCCTGTCTACCTGCTCAGACCACAGCCTGGCCCAGCCCCTGCCAGGAAGAACCCAGTGCAGCCCCAGCTGGGAGCAGCATCCCACCCTGCTCTATGTGCAGATATAGGGCCATGTGCCCCCTCATGCCTTCCCAGGGTGCACATAGCTGCAGGAGCCACCCCCTCCCTGTGCCCACCCAGACAAGCCACTCATGAACTCGATTGAGGCCCCCATGGTGAGGGATGGAGTGGAGCTGGGGCTGGGGTAAGCCTAATGGCATATCATGGGACAGAGCTGCAAGCAATTCATCACAGAGTGTATGGGGGTGGGTTGTCGTTGCAGGCTGGGGCTGGGGTTGTAGTAGGCTCTTCCCAGTAGGAGGCTGCACTGGGCTGGGCTCAAAGCAGGCGGCAGCAGTGCTGAGAGGGGGCTATGTGGGGACTGCAGCCACCCCAAAATTTTCCATAGCCTTCCCACCCCAACCCTCCCAGTACCACCACTACCTGCCCTGAATGCAGCATGACCCAGGCCCCTCCAGGAAGAGCCTAGTGCAAGCCCCAGCCCACAGAGGCAGCCCACCCTTCCCCGCATGCATATTGAGAGGTACATACCCCTTCGTGTGCTTCCAGGGAATGTGTAGCTGCAGGAGCTTCCCCCACATGGCTCAGTCTTATGCCCTGCCTCAGCTGCGGAGCTGCATCCCCTGCTCCATCCCTATTTCCACCCTGCCTCACTCTACCATGCATGCAGATCAAAGGACACACACCTCCCAGCTCTCCCAGCTCTCCCAGGGCACCAGCAGGAGCTGTTATCCCTCCCCACACGCCCGAGAGGAGCTGCAGCTCCATCCCACACCCTGCCCTGCCCTGGCTGTGCAGTCCTAGCCCCACTACCTCCCTCACTGCAGGAGCCTCAGTCTGCCTTCCCCCCCACCTCTGCCCCTCAAAAACAAGACAAATTATAAAGAAGTACATGAACTTCAACTTTGAGAGAGAAGGGGTACACTTGTTAAAAAAGGTTGAAAAGCCTAGGTCTCTAAGTGCAATGCCTGTGCATAATCCAAGGCTGATTAAGGATGGGAAGTTATCCCAGAAACAAGACAGGCTCTATTCCATCAGACATGCAACTGAATGGACAGATAACTCCATATAAACATACACATGCAGACAGAAGAGGATTCTAGTTTTTGAAAGTCTGTCAGTTCAGAACATTTCTGTAGTTACTAATTAGTATTTCCTATTGCCTAGTTGTTCTCTACTTGTTATCTGGTATCTTGGAGGCTAGGAAGAGAAATGACACAAACTGGCATAAGTGTTTGGAAATTGGTTAAAATCTGTAATACAACAGAAGTTCAGTGCACATAAACTGCTTTCAAAGTGGCCAAGACTGGTTTAAAATAAACCTCAATGGATGTAGTATCAGACTTAACTTATTTAGGTTAAATTGGTTTATTGAACTTCTGTTCCAGATCCCCTCCAAATTCAACCCCAGAATCCCAGGATGATTTGCATCTCCCCTGCAAACCATGCTCCCCCCCGACAAACATGCACACAGGGTGGGTGGGATAGCCTTCACCCATGCTGTCTGCTGCAGCCCAAAGGGAGGTGTGCTCTAGCACTCCCCAGCTTCTTGCCTGGACCATGGGTATGTGGCTACATTTCCAGAATCAAAAATGAATGTCTGTTTACTTGCTTATTAGTTCAATCTGTGCAATTTAAACTAACCTGTGAAGATTGAATCAATTCAGCCTCAGCCTTTTTGACTGTGTGTACTTAGCTTGAATCATTTTCTCAGGTATTTAGCTATGCACAGTAAAGGAGTGAACAGTCCTACATTTCTCTTCAGACCCCACTCCTGTGATCAAATGCCTAATTTTTAAGCATGCCAAAATTAAGTTTAGAATCAGTCTAACTTTTGCCCTAAGTTTGATAGAATTTTTACAATCAATTTTCTAACACACACACCAAATATTCTAATTTTGCCATGAAAAGAGATGTTTCACTTGCACATTGCTTTATAATCAAATTCCCTTTATTGAATTTCTGACTAAAGTGTCTTGGTCTGGATACAGTGCTGTTAGTTTGGCACTTGTTCTGGATTTGCATAAAGCCACTTCCAACTGACCCAGCCATAAATGGTAGTGGGCTTATGCAAATCCAGAACTAGCTTTTCAGGTTATGGAGTCAGAGATAGGCAGATGAGGAGCTAGTCACAACATTTCTTTTTTGTGCTGTTTGCTTTAGAAACTGGTGTACCACAGCAACAATAGATTGAGTTAGACCTTTGACATATTTCAGCAATTCTACTTTTAGGTTCTTAGACACTGCATAACGGTGTTAATATTGTCTGGGTTCATATTGCAGGGGAACGATGGAGAAAAATATAGGGGAAAAAATCAAATCCCCCCTTTTTTCATTGTAACAAAAGAAAAATCATAATGCCTTCATGTCTTTAAAAGGATGATGGGAGTAACCTCTATATTTAAATTGTCTAAATCTTTAGCATAAAAGAATGTTATAGTAATTAGTCATCTAAAAATAAGTGCTTCTTACTTGTGTAGTACCTGCCATACAAGGAATTTGAAGTGTTTTACAAACACTCACTAAGCCCAATACCCTTTAAATAATAATTACTATCCCCATTTTACAGATGGGGAAACTATAGCATCAGAAATATAGGGTCAGAACTCTTTTTCTCTGTTGCCAATCTGAAGCAATAAAATGAGTGCAGCAAATCAAAATTGCATTCCTCATTTTCTCTTAATTTTGCAAAGCCCAGCTCTATGGGGGAGGGAGAGGTGAGGTGAATTCATCTAATAAGTTTCACAGATTCTTCTCCATGAATCCATAATATGATCTGATATAAGTTAATGAAACAACAGCAATTTGGGTGAGTTCTTCAATAACAAAAGTACCTAAACGATTTAGGACCATAAGATGCATTTATCTTCCATGGTACTTTGCTCCACCCAAGAATTTAGTCCCATGTTTGATTTTTATTTATTTATAATAATGTAAAATAAGTTGACTGTTTCATTTTCTAATGAAAAAAAGGTCATTTTTCATGGAGCAAGGCTACCAGTAACACAGCTACTAAAACACACGCTTTAACTAAGAAGTTTTGCATATTCGGAGAGCATAAACATAAATAAAATTCAAAACGATATGGACTCTTTCCCCAAGCACAACATACATTCCTCTGTAGCAGTTTTCATTAAATGAGTTTAACTAAAATGCAAGGTGAAAGCAAACATCCATCAGTTAAATTAGCCTAGATTGCATTCAGAAAGAGAAAAGCCTCAGCTAGGAAACAGACAATGAAATAGAAAGTAGAACTCTCTAACCTGTGCATTGCAAAGACACCCCTCTTAACCAAATAAATCTTTCTTAAAGGCACTTTCTGACAGCAAGCTTGACAGAGAAAATGGCCATCAGCAACAACTGGCAGCCAAAGAATATTGAGCTGCTTTGAGCTGTTCTCCAGAGATATGAATTCTAGTGAAAAAAAAATCCTTTTACATTGCCCCAAAACAATCTGGGTTTGTACCTCTGATAACCAGACCCTCAGCAAATAAAACTCTATTGTAGTAGTATCCCATTGCAGCATGGTAACATTTCTTTTGAAGTATAAAGTTTCTTTTGGGTTAAATCCCCGGAGATGAGTTTTGACCCAATTTATCTATGTGGTGCTGGAAAAGTGGCTGAAGAATTAGTAGTGAGGAATAAACTTTTTTTAAGCTTTTGCCAGAAATATGGATATACCATGAATCCCTCTTAATTTCATATAAGGATTATAAAATATTGCACATATTTTTTAAGGTATGAATTAAAACTTATTTCATGGTGTTTAAAAGTGGAAACAAAAATAAGAAAACAAATAACCCTCCCTAGTAGTTTAAAAAGATTGAAAGAAAGTGACAGTTAGAAACTTTACTCCAATTTCCTGCCTTGGAAAGTTTTTCTCCACTTCATCAATAATACTGATATACAAAACTTCTTTGCAGCAGTTAATGCCATTTTGTTCCATATCTTTACAATTTGGGGGCATGGAAGGAGGCAGGGGTTTGAGGTCCTAGTTCATGAAGACTGAGTTTCTTAAGCAGCATTATAAAACAGAAAAGTAGCAGCAATAACAGCAGCAATAATGATGGTGGTGATGAAGGAGCATGCCATAATAAAAGCTCTTAGAGACTTAAGGGAAAATCTTGTACTCCTCAGCAAATCCAAATATAGGAAGACTTCTTCTTCAGGGGAAGAATCACAGGCCATGGAATGGAGCAGAGATGTCCTACAGCTATTATAAGTAATATACCGGGGGGTGGGGGCAAGCAATGCACCATCCCTGGCACTATCTTAGGGAAGCCATCAGAATTGCCCCTCCTCTCCCCTCCCTTCCCCCAATCCTGGGAATCTTTATCACATCAGGAATATCCCCACACTGCCCTGAACCAGGAGGCATCGGGGGTGGGGGGAGGAATGGGGAGTGGAATGGTACCACTGCCCCCACCCAGTGTCAGACTGTGGCTCTGAGCCTACGGCACTGGCCCACCTCATCATCTGACATCTCAAAAGAACACCGAGGCAGACACAGGTGGCCAGAGCCCTCCATCAGGGACTGGCCACACACCCACACCCAACCACTGGAGTGGCCAGCCTAGCTCAACTGACCCTTCACCCCTTCCAGTATAAATCCCTGTTGCTATCAGGTCCCTGAGAAAGTCTATAGATATGTGACCTGGCTTGCTCATCAACCCTGAGTTTAGCCTGACCCTTTGGGAGATCTGACCTGATTCTGGTTCAATTCCCTGGATACCTGACCCAGCTAGCCTGTTGCCCTTCTGCTCTTCCTGACCCTCTGGATCTCTGACTCAGTTTTCCATGTTTCATAGTTTCATAGTATCTAGGGTCAGAAGGGGCCTAGAGCAGGCCATCTAGTCTGACCCCCTGCCAATGGCAGGAAACGAGTGCTGGGGTCACAGGACCCCAGCCAAGTACCTAT
>JAGPOW010001338.1:37545116-37573810 GCA_030014935.1 Caiman crocodilus | reverse complement strand
CGGCCCAGATCCCGCTGCAGCATCTCCCTCTCTTCTGGTGTCCCCACCTCAGCCCACAGTTTGGTGTCGTCAGCAAACTTGGACAGCTTGCTTTCTACCTTCTCGTCCAAGTCAGCGACGAAGATATTGAACAGCGCGGGCCCAAGGACCCCGCTGCTCACATCTCTCCAGGTCAAGTACGACCCATCCACCATCACTCTCTGGGAGCGCCCTGCCAGACAGTTCCTGACCCACTCAACCGTGTAGGGGTCAATGCCACAGCTCCCCATCCTCTGTGATGTGAATCTCCTGGCTTATGGCTTCCCTATCCTCAAATGTAGCATCCTCCCCTCAGTCTTCAGCTTCTTCGCCTGACCCTGAGATGACCCACAAACCTGGTCCCCTATCATGTGGCATGACACCTAAGAGTCTTTACCATGGCAAGGGCACTCCAAATGTTCTGTAGCCTATCTGAGTCAGGAAGTAGTGGAGTATAAACAAGGCACTAGGTGTAGCTCCCAGGAGCCTGTACCATGAGGCTGCTGCAACCAGAATAAGCTTGTCCCATAGTGGCAGCAGCCTAAGCTTCTACAGCAGCAGCCACAGTAGTAGCAGCTGGTGCAGAGTGCAGAGAGAAGGAACAGTTAAGACTTTGCTCTTTTTTCCCTCCCCTTGCTCTCCAATGCTCTATATAATCCCCTCTCCTGCCACCTGTCCCAAACACTGAAGCAACTTCCTATGTCTCTATTATAAAATTTGGACTTAATTGGCTGTCACCTGATTGTGCCTTGAGACTACATGATACCAGTGGATTTATGTAATCTGAAAAGTCCAGGGCTATCTATGTGAAGCTTCACAGAGTGAGGCATGGCTTTCCAGCAAGATAAAAAAGTTTATCAGCTGTGACTAGCAGATGTATGTCTTCAGTATTGCCAATCAGCCATGGAGCCACTACATGGATGGACAAAGCACATAAGAAAAGTATCATAAAAGAAAAAAATGGAGTAGGATGTATTTTGTGCTCATCAGTTTATAACATGAGCTGTTAGGAGTACAGCTGGCTCTGACAAGTGCAAAAAAAAAAACAAAGGGGGATGCCTCTTCTCCACAGCACTGTCATTACTAGACCTAGATAACCAGTCAACTTCTTTCTACAACAGCTGGTTCTGGTTTTTGACTTTTGTCAAGCTTCAAACTCACTATCCCTTCATGTCTCTTTCTATCCTTTTTTTTCACCGTATGCACTCTTGCTCTGCTTTAGGGGTGAGTCTTAACTTAGCTTCAGGGGTGAGTTTTTATAGTAGGGTAGTCAGTTTCAGAAATTAAGTATCCAGCATTACGGGGAACTGTGTTCCCTTTTTTGTTTTAACCTTGGTGTAATTAGCTTAGATGGATGGATATCAATGGATAAACAAAGTCTAACCATTTTGTTTCACAATCTACTGTTTTTAAAAAAATGTAAGTGTTCAGATCATCACAGAAATGTAAAATTGGCTGAAGCTGCTTTCACTATCTGAATTCTTAAACAACTCCAAAAGCTGAGTTGGTGTACAAAACTAAAAGCTGATCAAGGAAATGGATTTTCCATCCCACAAAGAATTTGAGAATTCCCAAAATACATACCCTCAATAGCCAATTTTTTTTTGGTAAATTAATATTAATAATGACACTGATTTTTATAAGTTAAATGGTATTCAGCATATGCATACATACATACATACATACATATACATACATGTACACACACAGAATATATTTTTAGATAGCTAGATATAATGGCTTAATTGATTGATTTTTCCATGGACACACAAAGTCACACACTTGAAAGATTTCTTGAGAATAGATCTTTTAATTCATATTAAGTGTTAATTTGCAAATTATGCAAATTATTTCGGAATAAAATATCAAAGCATTTATTTGGCAAGGTGCCAGAAAGGTATGTGTGTGGAATGTACTGCACAGTTCCAGTGGCATGCAGGTTAGGAACTGCCTCAGTGGTGCTGATGTGATGTGTTTTACTATAATTTCATTAGCAACAGAGACCTATTTTACCACTGGGGCAATAGACAGAAGGCCAGATCATTCCCTGACATTAGCTCCAATGACTTCTATGTACCAATGTTAATGTACACCTTGTAGAACTCTGGGCTGAAGACTATTTCTCCCTGCCCTCCAATGTTAACTAATTTCTTTATAAGTGTGTGCTGCTGCTGCTGTACATTTGACTACTATACAGCCATAAACCTGATAAGCCAGGTCAATAAGATGTATAGAAGACTGTTCAACCATCACAGTTGCTGGGAGATTTTTCATTGTCTCCAGTGAGAGCAGCATCAAGTCCCAAGTTTCTTTAAGAGTCATGAAGGAAAAGTCAAGACAAAATAATTCAAAGGTATGTATATAGAATTTAAATAAAGCTGGATTAAATCAAACTACCATTAGCTAAATTCTCATTTACCCATTATTTGATTTAAAATGCAAGTTTTAATGAATTGCTTACCATTGTTTTTTAATCTCCCTTTGTGTTTCAAACATATTATGTTTGCATATTCTTATACAATTGGATGCATTCCATTATGTAATGGATTTTTTAATTCAGTTTATGTCATACCATGTATTTTCTTTTCTTTTTTGTTGTCAACTGTATAATTACTAATGCCTTTCTCATTATACTACTGCACCATCTCTTTGTTTCATACAAAAACATATAATTGAGATTCAGTGAGGGAGAATAGAAAATGAGTTGGTTATGAATTAACTTGCCCTTCATCACACCTTTGATGGGAAAAAATAATACTGATATACCTATAGGGAAGAAAGAACTTAAACAACTTGAGTATTCTCAGGTTGTATTGAGGAAGAACAGGAATAATACACACACTTTTTAAAAGCATCTAAATGACTTAAGAGCCAAACCCCGTTGAATGTCAGTACTATTTAAACTCCTAAGTCATCTATAGGCCTTTCAAAATTGTACTTATCCAACCAACGTTGAGTTCCATTTCAGGTGCTCATTGAAAGGTTATAGCCTAAAGACAGAACCTTTTTGTTTTCTGACCATTTTTTAACTTAAACAGAAAATGAGTACCACACAGGGGGGAACCCTTAACTCTACATAGTGTTTCTTTAACTTCATTTAGTCTCTTTCACAGGATCAAGATATAAAAGTAAGATTTTAAAATTCATTAGACACTTTGTTGTTGTGCGTATATTTTTTAAATAAAGTCTTAAAACTATAAGTGGCATGGAGTGATAATGTGTAATACTATCTGTATGCAAGACACATAGCATACTGGGTCCTAAACTCTTACTGAGGCCTATGACATTTCAAAATTAAATAAATATGTATGTAAAACTGATATAAAGAGATTTTTCTCTATTGTAACTGATGGGCATGGGAAAAATCCTAAAGGCTTCCTTCTCTAGTTATTGCCAAATCACTGGTAATGACAACCTATTTTAATTAATCTTAACAGTCTCCTTAACCTTGTTCTGATCTAAACAGTGTCAGAACTGAGTTCTGGCTATATCATAATAAAAAGAGATTAAACACTTCTTCGGACTTGTTTTATACACAGACGCAACACCAATGGGTATGTAACAGATGACATCATAGTACTCTAGTTCAAACACCTAGCTTTGGGATCATTGGGTAAAATTCCAGGACCTGTGTTATAGGGAAAGTCAAAAATGGTATGCACAGTATTGTCTTTTGACCTTGAAATATTTGGATCTATAAATGATCTACAAATGATGACAAAAATATGTCAAATCCTGTGTTTTAAGCTTTGTAACTAGTACCCAGATAATGTCAACACTGCACTATACTTCCCCAAACCCCCAAACATGAAAAATATTTCCCATCAGGCAATTCTCTGTTGTTGAAACCAAGGGTTTTCATGAAATTGTATTGGATTCAGGGATGTTTTAGAAGTCAGAAAATAGTTTTAAACATGCTGACATATCCTTTTCCCTAGGGCATATACTCCTATATTGCATAGTCATGACTATTCTCCCCAGGAGGATTCCAGAATAGCTAGCTTTTTGCTCATCTTGCCCTCCAAAATAGGCCAGTTTCCACAACAGGTTTATCACATCATGTGATAAATTTTAAACAATTAGTTTTTTAAAGCAATACAGTAGAGTTGGAAAGTGGAGAGCATTTCAGATATATTTCTGGGCTGAATCCTCTTATAGCCGCTTGGAGAACTTGTAAACTCAGTCTTCTCAATGGCTAATGATGACAAAAAGTAAAGAATATGCTTAATATGTCACACATTCTCAGCAGGTTGAATCCCTCTGTACTGGGGTGTGTGTGGTGTATTTGTTTCTCTTTCCCATCTCCTCCTCCTTCCTGCTGGGGTTGTCTACCACAAGGAAAGTTGTCATGTGACCCCTTCTTATGATTTCATTGTCCCCACAGGATTAATATTGTAAAGATAGAGACTCAGACACAGTATAGGTAAAGGAAAGGGGCACAGGATATCTGCCCTAATGGTAAGGCCACTGAGAGAAGGCAGGCCAGCGTCTGGCTTAGAATTCAGGACCCACATTACCAAATCCAGAGGAAAATCCAGGGGGAGAGCCCACAACACAGGCCAGGGTCATCAGATGCTAGATAACCAAATCTAAGGGACAACGCACAGAATGAAGTTTAAGGACAGAAGTAAACCAGTGTCAGGAGTCAGCAAACAGGTCCACCAGGAAATCCAAAGTTGAAGACTAAGAACAACCAAAACCAGAGTCAGGCACCAGAAGAGCCAGAGAGTGCAGAACCAGGAGGCTTGCCACAGCACACTGGATCAGAACAAGGCAACCGGCTAACTAGCTGAAGCAGAGCTTGTAAGCCAGGTGTAGCTGCTCCAGCAATAAGCTTGGGCTGGGCTGCCTGTTGACATTGTATGTTCTGCTAAAGCAAGCACAAGAAGGAATTACTAAGTGTCATGTTACAGGTTACCTTCAAAACATTCTGAATGCACTTAAAACAGGAGTGTCCACACTTCAAACACATTAAAAGTTGTTAAACTGTACTAAATATCCTTTAAGCATCTTAAAGTTATGCCATTTCAGGGAGTGCTATCTTCGAACTATTCTACCCAACTGTATCTATGGTATTATTAATCTACTTCACAGAGATAAAGTGACCAATTTGCAGTCATCCAGCATCCCAGGAAGCAGGGCTCCCAGCCCCTCTTACCCTGACAAATTTTCCACCCTCCCAAGTTCTACTGCTCAATGGGTGGTACTGGCCCTTTGCCAACCACCTCTTCCCTCTCCAAAGTGGGTATGATCTTCTCCCATATGATACCATGCCACCAATTCAAGGGGCCCCAAGACACCCAATCTGGACCCCTGGGCTGGGGGCCAAGAATATGGCCATACCCTTAGGGGGCTATGCCTTTGCCCCACATCTGGGGCCCTTACCATTCTCCTGCATTCCTGAAGGCTGGAAGAGTGAAAGGACTGCATAGCACTAAGATGCAAAGAGCATGGAGCCAAGGAAAACAGGCTTGCCCCAGGGTCCATCTGTCACCATAATTAACTCTGAGCGGCTCCATGCTGGGAGTGAAGCCAGTGGGCAATGAGAATATGGAGCCAAAGGAGGCATGCTTCCCCAGCCCTCTCTCTCTGTTAACTCCCACATGTACCATTGCCAGAGAAAGGATAGAGCATTCATTCCTAGTTTGCCAGGCCTTGTAGTGGCAAGTCTCAATTGTGCAGATCAGAGATGGCCTTAAACCTTAACCTGCAGTTGCTCTGACACTGTTGTAACTATAACACTGCCTAACACTTCACACATTTATAAATGGTTTAAAGGTAAGCTGTAACAACCCTCACGTGAATGGGATTATGACCAAAGTAGGCACAAGAAAATGGAGTACTATTTGAGTTCTGTACAGTAGTTGGTTCTAAATTACATAATGTATGAGTTCAAAGATTGCTGGTAGGCATCTGGGGCTTTTATAAATGTGCTCTGGGAGACAGTAGAGGGGGTGGGGGGAATGGGATGACACTTTAATTAGCACAGCTCCAGGAGCCACTTTAATGAAAAGATCCCAAAATATTACATGTATTAGCATCCCTACGCTGAAAAACTGGGGACAGGGCACTTTGAACTAAAGCTTATTGAACAGGTTTTAGTTTCAAGTGCCTCACTGCCATTTTTCAGTGCAGAGATACTGATACACATGATGCTGGAGTCTGCTGGAGTGTGATGATTACCACGCTCCAGCAGACTCAATTGAGTCTGCTCTGATGCATTGGAATTACAGCACATTGGAACTGCCTCCCTGCACACGTATGGGAGCACTTATTATATGATGGTAAATATATTTTATGGTGTTTTAAGGGAATTTTTTTTAATAAGGATGTTTCAATAAATGATCTACTAAGGCAACAAAAAGATAAAGAAATTCCTTAGCTTCCATGTCAAAGCATAAAAATTCCATAAGTTTATAAACACATAGGGGGAATATAGGGTCCTTGCCTTTTTAAACTGCACGTAGCAACTAATTGTAGTGCATTATATTTGTTTAAAGCTGGTAATGCTTCTAGGACATAAAACTGTGAGATGGTGTATCATGTAAAAGTAATGGATGCTATCAGTAACTGTTTTTCATATTTATTTTGAATTTGTGATCTCAGAACAGTGAAAGGATCTTAGACCATTGCAAGTCTTTCTCTGGGCAGTTGTAACTTATCTAGGTCACTGGGTGAGTGTACACAAAACACTTTATTGCACAGTAGACTAATCTACTACACAGTAAAGCATCACTATGTAGCCATGCACAGAAGTTACTATGTATTAGAACAGGCTAATGTGGGGTTTTCTACTACCTGGAAATACAAGTAGTGCATGGTTACATAGCTGACTGGGTGCAAAATCGCTCCTGGTCAGCCCAGGCAGCAGGGAACAGAAAAACTGTCACCTTCCTTAGGCAGCTGCCTACTTCCCAGTTCCCTGGGACAGCAATGCAGGGTGGGAGGCAGCTGTCCCAGCAGGACAGCTCCCTCTCCTTTCCCCCGCACAGAACCCAGGCCTGACCCCATAACCCCCTGCCAGCTCAGGCCTGGCACCTGGGGGAACAGAGGAGGTCAGGAGTGGCCCTGCACTGAACTGGTCACACTGAAAGCAAATAAGTCCTAAATCAAATATACTATATGCTTTCTGTGAAGCCCTGGCAAATTCCATGCATATATGAAAAAAATAATGACATGGAATTAATAGCTCTTAAGTCCAGAGCACCTACAGCCCATTCACTGGTTCTGTTGTGTAAAGTTTTTTGATGTAGAATTATGTAAGGCTGACAGTCTGGACCTACAGTTTGAAATGACAGGGAGAATTCTATTGTTAGGAGATAAAAGCTACTTTGATTAAGTCATTTAGGTCATGTATTTGTCTTTTTGGGGGGGGGATGTCATGTAAGGAGGAAAGAAAAAGATGATCTACATTTGGGATCTGAATCTATAGTTGTTTAAATATAGATATGCAGTCAAATTGTTTTTGCTTGTTTCCACTCCTAGTTATATAGGGTTACATCCATCTCTGTGAAGAAGAAGAAGAGAATGAAGTCTACAAAGACATTTTTGATTTCTTCCTATGGGAACCAGAAGGAAAAATCTATCAAAATCTATCTATCTATCTATCTATCTGTGTGTCACAACCCAAATCAAGTGAGTGTCCCTGACACAATAGACCACCCCTCTGTATGACTGGCATTGTTCTAAATTTGGTATGTTCCGCCTAATTAAATATTCCTACTTGGCAAATTTTCATTGGCTACTCTAAAGGTATAAAAGTCTGCGCAGTTTCCGCCCAAGTTGGAGCGGAGCGAACTCTGACCACATTGCAGGAAAGACCTCGCAGAGCTCTGAGCACGCCGTCAAGAACTCTGAGCATGTGGCAGGGTGAATTTGGAGGACTGATAACCCACCAACGGCTCCCTGTCAGCGACCTACCAACATACCACTTCCCTGCGTGCTTTCGTCTATACACTCGATGTGGTAACCCGATTTTGTAACTACGTGAGTGAGCATACAGCCTGCATTGTAGCCACCAGTGGCGTAAGTAAAATCTATATTAAACCCAATACGCTGTTCCGCCTCTCTATCTGCCAGCCCGTCTGACATCCGCTTAGTTAACCACCATTTCCCTCGGTCAGCTCTGACCGGTCAGCCGGCCAAGACACTATGAAGAAGGCCAGCATTTATACTTTATTCATCAAAATGTTGTTTATTTACATTTGAGAGCTGGTGAATGGCCTAATTATATCTTTTTTTAAAGGAAAATTTAGGTTCCCCCCATCACTCTTTGCCTCTCGTTTTTTTTAAAGAAAAACTTTTTAGAATTAATTTAAATAGTTACTTTGGGTACAGCAAGATGATCAGCAGGAGTACCTAGCCCTATTAGCTAATCCTGCAAACCTTTGCTCATATTTCCTTAAAATATTCACTTGTAGAATATTACTAATTTGAACAAGGGTTTCTAGGATTCAGCCCCATCTAGTCAAGCTTCTCTATTTCCCCAGCTCTCAGCGTTCTTAAATATAAGATTATTGAAAATGACAGAGAACTTGATTTACATTTTTAATGTAATATGCAATAAATATTAATGTGTATGTATGTATACATATAGTGTATAATTTTTTTTTATAATGTGTTAAGTTTTCTATCATATTACATTCCACACTTGAACTTTGCTGATTTAGATTTCTGGTAGGAAAAGTGCATGTATAAATCCCTTCAAACAGATTAGAGCTCTGTAAAATATTCAGAAATTAAATGGAGGTTAGTTAATCTTTGAATATTAGTTTCCCCTTCGATTACTCTTTGGAAATTCTTTTTTATCCCCCTTTTTCTTTATGATTGTGGTGATCACCTACAGCAAAAATGTTATTCTTTGCTTGGACATGTATTCTTGATTTGACAGGCCCAGGCAGAATAATAATGATCCATGTGAAAGCTCAATATCAGCACCTAGGCTTGTCCCAGCAGTCTTACCTAAGGTCCTGAGGGACTCCTGGGGCTCCAGCAATGGTGATATGGGCACAGAGAGCCTGACTGGCAGCTGGAGCATGGCTCTGGGCAGCCAGGCTCCACTTTCAGGCAGTGTTTTTTTTCTAGTACAGCTTTTTTTTGACACAGGGATTTCCCAGCATCAAAAAAAATCTGCTGTACTCCAAATTAGCAGCATAATAAATGCCTGCACATGTGCACTCATCTGGATGTGTCCATGCTGTTCTACTCTAAGGGCCTTTCTACACAGTAAGTTTAGGTTGAGAGCCATTATTATTATTATCTGGAGCTATTAACCCCTGGATAGGCTGCATGTCAACACCTTTAAATTACTTAAACCTTTCATTATTTGGTTTAAAGTTACACCATTCCAGGGTGGGATTCTCTCTAATCTGCTTATGTTCCATTAAAGTACCATTCCCTACAGCTTAGTCCCTATTCCCTAAAGGCCATTCCCTACAGTTAGTGAATTGGTTCAATTGAAGTCCTCCAGCATTCCAGGATGTAGTGTCCCCTCCAGAGTCAGGGTGAGCAGGACCAGGCATGGTGCCTCACGCCCCTGGGGACATCAAGCAGAGCGAGTTCCACAGCTCCAGAGCACCCAGCAGCCACAGTGCTTCCACCAACACTTGGACCAGCTCACTACTTCCTCCAGGAGTGGTGCAGGTGGTGCCCAGCCAGCTGAGCTCCAGGGTGCTCGAGACTTCTTTTCTCTGGAGCTTGCTCACACCTCCCCACCCACTGTGCTTTCAGGCCAGCTGTTGGCGGGCCAGGTACTGCCTGAGCTCCAAGGGGCCCAATCTTTTTTTTTCCTCTGGAGCTCATTCCTCTCAGCACCACTGCCAATAGGAGCAACAACCAGGTTTGGGAAGTGGTGGGGGGTGGGCCCCAGAAAAAAAAAGATTGAGCCCCTTGGAGCTCAAGCAGTGACCCAGTCTGAACTGCTTCACTGCTTCTGCTAGGCAGAGTGAGTGCCACAACCTTAGAGTTTGCTTGCTTTGTTCAGTAGCATTTAGTCCTGCCTCTGCTCACCAAACCTCTAGTAGCAAGTCATAACTGTACAAGGGAAGAATAGTCAGAGATGGTTTTTCTCCTTAAGGTGTGACTGTTCCACTTAGCCAAACAACACAAAGACACTTAATATTTGTTCAGTTTACAACAGAAGGTGTAACAAGACAGTAAGCCTCTTTTGGACAATCTTGCCAATCAAGCCATCTAATATATAGGTTGAGTTACAATAAAGCTATCTGATGTGCAGGTTCTGTTAGAGTTGAAAAGAAACCACCAAATTCAGTGATCTTAACAGGGCTTGAACCTAGAATTCCGGAGGTAAAAGGCTTGACCATAAAAATGGTACCACTTGGTTAATAAACTGGACTCAGTCATATTCCAGCTGTCAAATGCTGTATCCACTTTGATGATTTCATGTAAATGCAGGAAACAGTCTTTCACACTAGACTTTCTCCCCAGTGGGGAAGAAAATTGGCACTGGGGTTACCAAAGAAAAATAAATGTAGAATTTCTCCCCCTTATTTTCTTCTTTTGATAAAAGTTGCCTTAGGCAAAAAAACTGAAGTAAAACTGCACAAGTGAGCAACTGACAAAGAAAATAAAAACAGATACAATTATCCATGTGAAAAATATTTACATAGGGTTTGTGTCAAGATATAAAGAAGTTCATTAGATCCTTGACACTGAAAAAGCAACCAAAATGTTTTACCACCAACACTTGCAGCATGAATATTATAAAAGAATACAAATGAATAGCAATGGCATTTAAATTAAGTTAAAACATTCAAAGATTGTGCAATATTTTTTTTGTGAGACTTAATCCTAAGCATGCATTTGTTTAGTTTCATTGGTTATAATGCCATTTGTCTAAGATGACATCTTAGTGCTATCTTGCTTTCCCAAAAGAATACTACCAACCTGCTTTATTGCTATGTTTTCTTTTTAAAATTTATCTCAAACAGAAACAGCTACAGAAACATTCCAGACTTTGATATAATTATATATATCATTATAATTATATTTATATATATATGATTATTTACTTTGCTAGATATATTACAGAACAACTGCATTATGACTGGGTACAGACATTCAAAAAGTCCAAGGTAGAATTGATCTAAGTTACACAGTTTTTTGTAAATAGCATAGTTTAGATCAGGGATTGTCCACTGGGGACACGTGTGCCTCCAGGGGTACTAGGAAGGGCCCTAGGCGGTATGCACGTGCAGGCGAGGCTAGAGCACCACCACCTTCAATGAGAAGGGCTGAGGCTGACGGCAGCAATAACCCTCTGTGGGCCGTGAAGGCACCACCTGGCCAGCTAGATGCAGGGGGGACAGGAGGAGGGGAAGTTCACAAGCTGCAGCTGCTTCCCACTACCCGCACTGCCGCCATTCTGCATCTGGCTAACTTGCCACCTCCTGCCCCCTGTTCCACATCCAGCCACCAGGGGCACGCTTATTAAAAAAGGCTGAAAACTCCTGGTTTGGGTCAGTAGCAAACAGAACACGCATTCACCCTTTGGTGGTGGGGGCAGGGATGGGCACAAATCTTACACTGTTTTCCGCTATTTTTAAATCCATCTGTGCATGCACCAACTTTCTGTTCTGTTATGGGTAAACACCAGTTTCTGATAACTTGTACCAGGAGAAGTCTAATGCCTGCACCTGGCATATATACGGTTTCAATTCTGACCGCTACTCGGGGCTTTCTCTCTACAACTTATCACATTATATACAAGAATTACACACAAGAAATAAATACATAAATATTAATTGTATATTATATATTAAAAGGTAAATCAAGGTCTCTGCCACTTACTGGAATCCAGTAAAAACCAAAAACCATCATACTGAGCAGGGAGTTTCCTGAGTTAATCAACAGGACACTGGGGACCAAACATTTTGACAGGAGTGCCACAATTTAAGCCTCAGGCCTTGCCAGATGCTACTCTGATCCTCTACCCTTTCTTGATTTTCCACTCTGTTTTTTTGCCCTGTGTCCAATATGCTGCTATACTCTCTGCTTTGTGCTCCCTATTTGGTTTGCTGATCTGTTTTCCTCTCCCCACCTTGTCAGCTGCTATGTTTCCTGCCCCCACTCTGATCTGCTATGTGCCACAAATGGAGGCTGCTCATCCCACTTATAGCAAATATGCTTCAGGTTGGCCATCTTTGCAATAGGAAATGCTGAGGAAAGTGGTGTGCACACAGACAGATACAGGAGGATGCAGTTGGTGCAGCTGCATTTCCTTTCAGCTATACAATACATGGGCAGTGAGTGCTTTGAGCACACCAGCTCATCACTGCAGCTTCTATCAGAGACACTGCTTGGGGGCATGCAGTTCCAGAACTCATGCTTCTATCACTTGTGCCACCTCCTGCTGAATTTGGTGGCAAGCTAGGGCTATAGTAAGAGGCGGTAGCATTTTTCTCCCAGGGCACATCCACACACGCAAGCACATGTGCTTGCAGCAGCTCAAATAGAAGCGGTGGAAATTTGAGCTTTTTGCCTCAGCAGTCATGCTCCAACATACACTTTGGTGCAGGACAAATTGTGCCACTTAGGGCAAAATAACCCCACCTGACTCATACTGGGTCTGCAGCCAGGGGGAGCTAGAGCACCTTCTGGGGGCCAGCCAATTGGTACCTGGGGACACTACCCCTTGTGCCAGCTGGACTGCTGAAGTGGCCTTGAGAATTCCTTGCACCTTTTACATACTACAGTAGTCTAGCAGTGAGGGCTGCTGCCTGGCTGTGACGTGCTGCACACTTGCCAGACCCAGATGTGGACTGCAGAGCCAGTAGAGGCAGCTGCCCCTCTGGGCCAGCTGCCTCTACTGTGTACCCCTGCCCATGTGTACCCTCTACCCATGTGTACCCCTGCCCAGCTATCTGGACAGCTATCACCCAGAAGATGTTCCCAATGTGGTGGCCTGCTTTGAATTATCAAAACATGTCCTCCTGGCACCAATTGGCCAAGAGGTCAGCCACCTCCAGCTGGGTGTCAGCTCTAAGCAGGCAGGGTCCCACCACTGGTCTCTCTAACAGGAATTCTTGTGTTCCCTATTGGAAAACTGAAACATCCCTGATAAAAAATCCCAAAGTCACTCTGTAAAATACCTCCAAATCCAGGTTCCTCCACAAGTAAAACAAAAGACCACTGATATATTATATATATATTATTATATATATATAAAGAGAGAGAGAGAGACAGTGATCAGTTGGGCAATGTTTTATTGATATATCTACAGAGTTAAAGCAATATGGAAGCCTACCAGCATCTCTCTGTCAGTAATAAAGTGAATTCTAAATACTTATATGTTTTGCTGCCCCCGCTGTGGCCACAGCCCCCTAAAAGGGATTGCAGTCCCCCAACAGGAGCCACTGACCCCTAACAGAGTCAAATGGCCCCTTCAGGGCTACCATTCCCCCACCCCTTGCAAGGCCCACATGCCCCACCCCCTGCTTTCTTCCCCAGGTCCCTAGATAACTACCCCGGCTGACCCCGTCCACATGCCCCCACCAATGGCTAACCCACACAGCCCCAGCCCCACCCCCACCCACTCCCTCAGACCCCCCAATTGTTGCCCCACCCAGCCCCAGCCCCTGCTTGCGCCCCCAGCCCCTCAATGCCTGTCCCTCTGCCTCTGGCACTTAAAACAACAAAAAAAGCCTCTACTGACCAGCAGTAGCAGGGGCTGTGGGGGTTCTGGGGCCTCCTGGAAGAGCCGCCCTACACAGCACAGGGTAGCAGGGGGCAGCAGGACCCAGGCTTGGGCTGCTGCGACTGTCACTTGACCCCATGACTTGAGGCGGGAACACCAGTGATCCCAACAGCAGCTGCTACTGGTGAGGAGTGCAGAGGGGGTTGTTTTGGTTTTTTTATTGTGGGGATGGTGGGAGGGTTCAGGGGGCTGAGGGGGATGGAGCCAGGTAGGGCAGCCATGGGGCAAGTCTCAGGGGCAAGCGGGGGTGGTGCCAGGTGGGGCAGGGATTGGAGGGGTGGGGGATGAGGGGGATGGGACAGAACAGGGCTCGGGGGATGGGGGAGTGGGTGGGGCCAGCAGGGATCCACCAATGGTCCCTTCCCCCTTCCTCCTGCCCCTTTACCCCCTACTTACCAGCACTGGAGCCTGGGTCTAGCACACTGCCTGCCCTGCACTGCACCAGGGTGAGGGCCACAGCATGCTTCAGCACCAGGGTGAGGGCCACCCATAGAGACTCTTTGGCTGCTACCAAAGCATCCCTGTGGAAGACCCAGCCTCTGCCTGCCTCAGGGCCTGGGCTGGGACGTGCCCTGCCCTGCTTTTTTTCTTTCTGGTTTTTCTTGCCCCCATGCTGCAAATTTACAGCACAGGGAATGTTTTCTCATTCTTGCACGTGGCTCTTCCTGCATCTCAAAGGGCTTTGAGGTACTGCAAGATGCATGTGAACTCACCCCCAGGATCCTGGAATTGCACCAGAGATATTGTTGCAGCAGAAGCTCTGTTGACAAGCCAGCAAACTCAGAAAGCTTGCACAGCCAAAGCAGGGTAGGGCTTCTCTTTTTGATCTACCCATCAGTATTTCTGAAGCCGTGGCCTTATTTATGATTTAGGTACCTATCTTTAATTAGGATTCAAAACACTGAGAGTTGAAGTCTATAACAGCTTTTGTTTTTCAGAAAATTTGGCCAGAAAGGAAATCTGGCTCCACTTCTATCTAAAAACTCTGTAGTCATGGCACTCAGTATGGCTATGGGAGATACAGCTTCAATTCTGACCTCCGCCTAAGGGCTTTTAATAGTTTCAATCTTGAGTATCTTGAGGGCTTTAAGCACCAGGCAGTAGAGTATTTTAGGAAATGTATGTATGTGTTTCAGACCCTCCCATTGTAGTTTCTGTTAGCATAACAATATTAAATATTTACGGGAACAGGAGAAGAGTGCATTACTATAATTTCCTGATTTGGACATTTAGACTATGTCCAGACAAGTGTGGCCATGCAGTATGTGGTACCTCAGACATATCTGTGGCACCACATACCGCATGTTCCATTGCTCTCTATGCTGCAAGGGAGAAATGCAAAAGGGTTTTTTGACTCCTGGATATCTGGTTAAAAAAACTTGAGGAGAAAAAAAGTGAGCAGTGTGTTCCACTGCTGGCCAGGCTCTGCACAGCAGGCTTGCCACTTTTGCCAGCCTGAAAGGCCCCCAGGACCTAAGGTAAGTGTTAGGGTAATAATAATATGTGGATTTGGGGAACATTGGATCTGCAGCTGGAATAAAGGATTTTTCCTGCGTCTCAGCAAAAGCTGCTGGTCATAAGGCAGAATGATATATTAAAATTAACTTTGCAAATACTGCAAATAAGCAGTTCCCTAACAATGACACAGTGTGCAAGATGCATGATTCCTTGTGTAAAGAGAACAAGATGCAGCCCACCAGCTATCGTCAGGAGATAAAGTAGAAGCAAGACCTTGGAGATGAAGAAGGAGTCAGCAAAAAACAGAAAGAACCAGCAAGTGACAAAAGGAACAGAGGTCAAAGTCTTATGCATGCCTCTTAGCAGAGAGACATGTAAATGAATGAAATGCACAGGCAATTCCATGCTAATGAGGTAAACAGTAACTAGAGGTGGTGCTTGAGATGGGAGGAGAAATGGGTGGAACAGAAGGAAGGATAAAGGTGAAATGAATGTTAACAAGTATGAACCAAGGTGTATAAAAATGTAAAAAGAAGTATTGTTCAATGCTGCTTCCCATGTTCAAAAACTGTGGGTCTGTGATGGAGCTTGCTTGAAGCTGTCTCCATTCTGAATAAAGCTGTTGCAAGCATTGTGTGCAAGTAACATTTTCTCCCTGCTTGCTCTGGCTATTGAGTAACAGGATCCATGAGCAATTAGATCATCATCTCCCTAGTTGTTGGACGCCACTTGGAATCAGGGTCTAACAGTAAGGCTGCTGGGGCAAGCTCAGTGCTGGCCCCAGCCTCTGCTACCCCACCTTGGGTAACTTGCCACCTGCCAGAACATGTATTCCCCAGGGACAGCTAGCAGTGGCCTTGTCCCTGTGGAACCAAGCGTCCACACACATCTGGACAGGGCCTTATATACAGTAAAAGGAAAAACTGAGTTCTAATTCACGTTCCAGTGAATAGCTAAGTATTATATTAAGTAGTCACTGGAACGGGATCGGGAACATCCAGCTCCCCTTTTTCTAATCACTAGTGTATAGAATTACTTTTGCTCTTCCTTGCATCCATTCTCTTAACCAATGACTATATAAGTATACAATGCAAAGTGCTTCAAAAGGAAGTACAGAGATACTGCTCATCCATAACATCATAGAGATGAGTTGTTACAGCGTTCACTTGGGTATGAGACAATGTGGGTTTAAATATCCTCAGGCAAAGGGAATTGAACCCAGATCAAATCACTGAGCTATTATATAATAGGGTGGGAGACTATCACCTTTTCTGACATACAAAAACTAGAACTCTTGGTTCCAAAATGATACCTTTTATCAGACCAACTGGAAAATGGCAAGAAAATTGTCCTTTTCTGCAAGCTTTCAGTATCAAAGTCCCTTCATCAGGCTTTGGGAAAAGTGTAGATGGTACAAGATGGTAAAAAGTCCCCATAGGTAGGAAATAAACTTCATTTTTACAGAGGGAGCTGATGATGGAAGTCTGTCCCTCATGGTCCATGAGAGTGTCTTTGTGAGCTGTGTTGAGTAACTCTTTGAAGTGTTGATCGAGTAGAATTCCTTCCCTGGAGGTGTCAGATGGCAGGTAGGGAGGCAAAAAATCTTCCTTGTTGTTCTTATGCAGGTCATCCACATCTTAAATAGGTCTGAGAGGAACCATTGGATCAGGTGCTACCTGTACATTTGGTAGAGGAAATAGCTAGTATTCAAAGTTCTCAGTGCAGCTTTGGTGCCAACTCTCTCAGGACGTATTCAGTTTGGGACATTTGTTCATTTTAGGGCTAATGATTGATCTAATGACTGTTGATTTGCTTGCCTATTCTGAAAGGAAAAACAGTAAACCTATATAATACAAGTCAGTGCCGGGAAGAGAATACCTTGTCCTACCTCAGTGTTTGATAGTGTGCAGCATCACACTAACTTGAATATTCTGCATTTGGTTAGATGGAAGATACCCACTTTTATGTAATTAGAAAAGATTAGTATCAGTCCAAAATTTGAAATCCACTTGTTCACCAACCAAATTAAACCACCATTATCTAGGATTGGTTCCAGCTCCTTTGACAAACTAGCCCAATAGCCTTCAGATTCAAACTACTTAAGATAATGAAATTCCACTTGTGTTTTGCACCTTCTTGCTAAAATTCTATGTAGATAGTGCATTCCCAGACCAATCCTACTCAACTCCACATCCTGCAATTCTTCAGGGTCAAGAAGAGTTTCTAGTTTTAACAGGATCAGAAGTACATTCCAGTATGTAACTGACAGAGAGCTATGGTCAAGATGACCAAAACCAAGAGTCCATAGGAAGCATACATCCACTAAACCTGGTGAAGGGATTCCATCATGTCAGCTTTGAAAAAACCTAGATCCCAGTCACATGAAAGGAACTCTTCAAGATTCACCAAAGTATAGAAAGAGTTAAGTCCCCACAACTACAGCTTGTGTGGGACCAAGCAGTCCATTGCTAATCACCGTGATGAGCTTGTCAGCCTAAGCCCCACATTTAAACAGCCAGCCTGGATACACACTCTATCCCAGTCCTGAAACATTTCTCTAAGTTTGCATACCTCAGACCTTGATTGGCAAGGCCCCAACCAGTCCTTATTTCCTGCCCAGGAACCGGTCTTGTCCTTATCTCTAATTTATCTTCAGGGTCTCAACTTTGTTTACTGCTTCTTCCCTAGACTTAGTTCCTTCTGTTTTGACCTGGCTGCTTCCAGTATCTAAGATACACCTCCAGGTCTCTGTCGTTGTCTTGACTGATTTCTGGATTTTGGTCCCTGGGTTGTTTTTTACCACAGACTCTCTAGTTCCTGATCCTGCCCAGCTCCTGGATTTCCCCTGACTTGCCCACAAACTCTAATGGCCTTATTTGTGAATGTGCACCCTATACAGTTCTTATGAATGAAGAAACAACCACTCTATGCAATTTAGAAGCCCAGATTGATTCCCTGCAAATGCAGAACAAAGACCTATAAGTGCCAGCTATATGAGGTGTAGCTTTAGCAAGCCTGGAGCTAAAGCACTTTTTACTGGACAAGTTTGATTGCACTCAATGAACAGTTTGGTAATATTCAAATCAGTGTTGCCTCTTATTAATATGATGTCCTTGGATGTATACAGCCAACAGTAAGGATCATAAGTGGTCTCTGATAACTGGCATACTTGCCCAGGCTTACCCCCTACTCCTCAAGAAATCCAGTCCTTTTCAGAGTCATTTTGAGTCTACCTCCATTCTTTTTGAAAATCTCAAACCTACACATGTAGCTGTAGTCACATTGTGGGATTTCAAGCAAGCCAGTTTTTAGTTATGCTGCTAAGTTTGTGACTGACATGAAAGGGAATGAGGTTACTCAATTTTTATCAGGGCTTAAATGACAAGAGCAAGGATAAGATTGCTCAAGTCAAGCTTCCCATGGAGTCAGACATTGTAAAAGATCTTTGATTTCTCCAATGAGTAAGCATCACTGAATGAAGAGAACAATGTTCTGGCCAACTTCAGTTCCCAAGGGGTGCTGACACCTTGCTTCTAAACCCTATGTACGGTCATTTAATTTGGATTTGACTCACTCCAGAAGAGATGGATTCTCTGACAATGTAGATATTTATTCCTGTATTTTCTAATGAACAGTTGTTCCCTATGTAATGAGACAATCTCCTAGAACATAGCATCAAAGATAGCTGTAGACAGAGGGTAGGCAACAATTTATTGAAACATTATTGAAGCTAAAGAGTTATATACTGTATCTGGAAGGAGTGCATTTACATACTTTCATTTCTAGAATGGGTTTCTTTGAAATGGAAACAGTTTCCTAACTTAAAGTAGGTAATTACACACTCCATTAAACAAGTAATTAACAGATTACAATTTGGAAAAAAATACTTGAAAATGAGTAATTCAGATGCTGAATGCAAAGCCCACTGTTATAATTAGCATAATACTTTTTGAAATGGATTAACAAGTACACAATAAAAGTGAAAAAAAATGTTTTTTTCCATTCAGATCATATGCAACAAATAATATTTTATGAGCCAAACAATAATGTGATTTAAGAAGAGCCTGGCATTAGTAACTTTTGTCAAATTGTTTTTAATAAAACCAAAGAGATAATTTTAAGGTTATTATTACATTTATGATATGCTTAAGGGATTGGTTATATGAGAGATGTCAAAGATCTGTGTCTGGAGGTAAAATATCCTGTTCTCTTGGCTATGAAGCAGTGCAGACATTACATTTGACCTACTGTTGTTCTCAGTATCTTGAAAGGTTAATGTAGGTGATAAACATTATGCCATAATTATATATTTTTATATACAATGCATGTTTGTTTTGTTTATTTGATAACACTTCAGACTAGATCTCTACGTGTTCCAGAATAGGAATCAATATGCCAGGGAAGCCTGATATAGCAATAAATTTCTTTACCTCCTGCTCTTTTGCTCCAGGCTTCCCCCTGGAATGCATTTTTTACTCTACCTGCAGCCCATCAAGGCCCATAAAATTAGCTGCATCTCAGCTGTTGCCTCAAGGTAGCTTTGAGTCTTTTTTTCTAACATAAAATTCTGCAAACAGATATTTAGAGGGGTCACTCATCTGTTTCTTTGTGTACAGCCAGCTTCACTCTTCCACCTATAGATATTCCTCCTTTGCTAAAATAGCCTTTTTTAAAAACATCCACAAAATAAACAAAAAAAATCTCATTTAAAATAACACATATCATAAGAAGACATCCTGTTTAAATGCTACGTGTAATTTTAAATCATTCCATTTAAAAAGTATTCAGCTTGACAATGTCCTTTTTAAGTCCTCCATTTTACTACATTACTGATTTTCCTGATATGCATGATTAAAATCTCAACCTTATAATTACCTGAACATTATTTTTTTGCATGTAATTGCCTTCATTTGAGGGGAGCATTTAAAGAAATGGAGAAAAATGTATTAAAATGAAATAAAAGGTGAATAGAAGAGTGCAAACTGAAAGAGCAGGCTGAAATATTGACTGTAGAAAGCACTAAAATATGCATGGTCTGTTAATTTCTTCTTCTCCCCTTGTAGCTCTCTAATCCACATACTACCAGACCTAGTACTGTTGTTTCTCTGTTCTAACAGCACCATAGACCACAGCAGGTTTCAGGACAATAGTATTTTTTGTTGTATTTTGTTTCTGCAAACTCCTTCACTCCTGGAGGAGACTTAATATCTCAGCAGCCCCTAGCAGCTTCTCTCTCCACAAATCAGCCTAGCTCACCTTATATCCCTTTGCATGATATCACCCTGGTTTTGTCCAGTAAGAGAGTGCCACATCCTCTCAACCAATCGGCCTGAAGAATCCTCTGCCTCCCCTGGCCAATGAGGCCAGAGAGTTTGACATATTTTCCCCAGACAAAGGCCCCAGCTCACCATGTGCTGAGCATATGGCCAAAACACCAGGGCCATCTTGCCCACATAAAAAAAAATCCACAAAAAACCCCCACAATATACAACACGTGTGTGTGTGTGTGTGTGTGTGTGTGTGTGTGTGTGTGTGTGTTTTACACTTGTTACACAAGTGTGGGGGTGTTACTCTTAAAATTTCTCATCTTTATAGTTGTAACATTTTACTTTAGTATGGTTTTACCTTTAATATCATTTTACACTGCTGTGGTGCCGGGGACTTTTTTGCGGGGCAGGGGGTCTTTTGTTTATGGGATGATATTTTTTTTTTTTTGAGTAACAGGATAGGAAAAAGGCTAATCATGGAAATAATGCACAAATAGAAAGTGAATGAGATTTTGTCTTTGACAAGTGCTGAAAGGGAAATCAGAGTCAGTGGTTGTATTTAGCACTTTTCTAGATTAAAATGCTGCCTTCCATTAGAACTTCCAACATGAAGTTGCTCATTAGAGTCAGCAATGCTAACATTTATTTCATTCCTGGTTTAAAAATTATGACCTGCTTCTGTCAGCAAGATTTGTATTTAAAAAAAAAGTGTAGAAAATCAGACTGAATAAATCAAGGTTGGAAAAAACTTGGATTATATGGAAAAGACTAAAAAGGACAATTTGCATAGGAATTTATTCTTAACAGTGAGAAAAAAACCTGCATAGAGACAGCTGTAAAAGTAGGGGGTGGAAAGGTGGATAATTTCAGCAAACCTCTCTCACATTTGGGAAGAAAGATAGTATTTTTCCAATAAGACTGAATGATTGAGGGCAAAATGTTTCATCATTTTATTTGGAGATGTGGATTCCTTTGGAATCCAGATTTTCTTTAAGAAAGCTTCTTTTCATATGTTTCTGATAATTGTTCAGTATCAGATAAATTATCCAAGAAATAATATTTTTGGATCCCAGCTGACCCTTTCCACAGCACAGCCAGGACTTTCAGGAGCACATGGCCCCAGAAGCCATCCGCTTTCCCTCCGTAGAAGCTTTGTGCGCCAAATTAATAAGCATGTTTGATTTTACAAATCAGTGATAGTGTTAACATGCTAAGAGCTTTTGTTCATCAAGGGCATTTATACAAATGCTCCAGGAGTGGGAGGAGGTGGGTGCTTTAATTGTAGCAGTTCCAAGAGCTGCTCTAATTAAAAGGCACAGAGCATCTCTTGAATTAGCATCCTAGCACTTAAAAAAATGGTGGTTGGAGCGCTTTAACTAAACCTCGTTCAACAAGCTTCAGTTAAAGTGCCCCCGCTGCTAGTTTTAAGTGCTAGGATACTGATATACAAGACACTGGTAATTACCATGCTTTGGCAGACTCAATGTAATTACTGTAAGTTGGAGCCTTGCTGCTCATGTATAAGTGCCCCAAAATGCAAATACTTGTTGATAAAAAGCAAAGGAAAAAAACCTTTATGTTGAATAGGCCCAGCACCATGTTAATAAAAAGCATACATCGGTATTCATTTCCAGGCACTTTAGGACACAATTTGGATCCCTGAATAAAATGTGACATGCTGTCTTTTCTGTATTGAATGACTTTTTTCTTCATAAAATCCAGACAGAAAATGAAACTACTTTTACCTACTTGTCATTGTGAGCCCTTCTAGTGATTTCTGAGGCCTAATTCACCTCTCTCATACCACTATAAATGGTACGAACTAAATGGTATAAATGGCATAAAGTTTCACTGATATCAATAAAAAACAGTGCTATGTCTACTTTGCACCTCAAAACTTTTGGAAGCGGATGACAGACTGAGCTATTACCACATGGATAAGCAAAAGAAAGCCTAATAGCTATGTTGACCTGAGGGAGTAAGGTTAAAAAAAAGTAGAGACTGGGATATACTAGAAAGAAACTTGTAGAACTTTGCCCTTCTGTCTGGTCTGACTTCATTGTCCCTTCAGTCTTACTACTATCTGTCTCTGTAGCCCCATAAACCCTCAACACATGTACAGAGCAGTGTACAGCTGTTCCTGATTGTAACAATGACTGATTTTTACTCCCCTCCCTCTGCCATTAGGGAATAATTTTATTGAAGCAACTATAAGAGAAAAGGAGATGAAAGAAAAGTCTGGAGTATGTTGAAGTAGGGTTACCAGATAGCTACTTTTGGTGTCTGCATTTCATTGCCATCACTAGATAGGAAATTCCCAGCTTCCCTAGTGCTGAATAGCCTTCTTTAATTGAAATTACACTAAAGTCACTAAAGGAGTGGTCTTAATCTACATGGGGCAGTGACCTGCAATCTCCAGGTATTCTCTTGTGCTGCAAGAGCTCCAGTTTGTGCCATTTGGTTTCCAAATTATGAAAGTTATAGCTTATAGTAGTAGGGTTGGATTATTATTGTTGCTGTGATAGTCCATTAATTAGGTAAAACACAAGGATTTTTTTTTTTTATGGTGATATCTTTTGCAGGACCAACTGTATAGATGGGAGAGATGTTAAGTTTTTTGGACACTGGGGACAGACATGCAAAAAGCCCAACACAGAATCGATCTAAGTTACACAATTTTCTATAAGTGGCTTAGTTTAGGTCAATAGCAAACAGAACACACATTTGCACTCTGGTGGGGGTAGGGGAAAATCTCAGAATGGATTCCACCATTTTTTAACCAGTCTGTGTGACTTCTGTTATGAGTATAGATCAGTTTCAAATAATTTATACTGGCAGAAATGTAATATCTGTACCTGGTCCAAGTATTCTTCCTCAGGTCATTTTTAATGTCATACCAATGAAGTCTAAGTCACCCATGGCTTTTTTCTTCCTTTTTTCTTTTCCCCAGATGGTTTCTAAATTGTGTGCATGTCATGGCAAAAAGGGTACTGTAGTCTATACAGATGCCCAAGCAAAGTGATTTTCCCCTATCTAAAGGTGACAGATACTGGTGGGTGTTGTTCTGAGGACATAGGCAGAAAAAGTTTTTTGATTAAATGTGATATCTTTTATTAGACCAGCTAAATAGTTGGGAAAATTGTTCTTTGCAAGCTTCAAGAATAGGGAGAGTCTGCTGGTGTTTTGTGTGCTCTCTTGGGTGGAATAGAAGCCAACATGCAAAGTGCAGATCTGTGAAAATGCAAATGTGTGGCAGTGAGGATCAGAGGCAATGCTGATGGTACTTTCTTCTGCCTAATGCTTACATTCATGATTTTATTCTGCCATGAGAGAAGTAGTTAGACATGTTACTCTGAAGTAAGGCAGAAGATAGGTTAGATTTGCACCTTGTAGACTAACTGAATCGGAAATGTATAGCATAAACATTTGTTAACTGAGGGCTTACTTTATCAAAAGCTTAAGCTATAGATCTCTAATTTAGTCTGTAAGGTAAAAATCTACCCAGCCTTCTGTCTTTGTTTTGTCATTTCATAACAAAAATATTATGAAGACATTCAGGCCAGAATCTTCTTTTACAGAATACCTCTCTGTAATTACCATTTTTGGCGTTTTACATACAATCTGTGAACCTAGCTGATATGCAATGTGAAGATATAAGGCTGTGGTTTGGCTGGGCAGGGATGTGGCTTGCTATACAACCATTAGTTACAAAATTGTGCCTGGGCTAAAATTCATGAGTAGCACATATCCAACATGGATTTTTCAAGAGCAAGTCATGCTTCAATACCCTTTTCTCCTTCTACAACAAGTGACAAGTTTTGTGAATGAGGAGAAGTAGCAAATATAATCTACCTTGACTCTAAAGCAAGGTTTTCAATACTGTCTCCCATGACATTCTATTTAGTAAGTTAAGCAAATATAGTTTAGATGAAAGTATTGTAAGGATGCATAACTAGTTGTATCACTGTGCTCAAGATGTAGTCATCAATGGTTCAGAGTCTAGACAGACTGTGATAAACCTCCTGAGATCATCTGAGCATATTTTATGTAATCCATTCCTAGCTACAGCATTGGTCTTGGACTGCAGCAATATCATTGTCTCATCTGCTCTCTAACTGTTGTACAATGCCAAATCTCTCAAGGATAGATATGTTTTAATTTAATGGAAGTTTTTTAGGTTTAATCTAAGGTATCTGAATATAAGGCATCTGATATACAGGAGGAAAGACTTGATTTTAAATTCTATTGAACTAGTTCAGGGATAATTATAATTTTCCTATAATGACTTTAGCCTTACATATGTGTATTCAACATTAATCTTACTTCAATATAGTTTTAATTCAGATATGTATAATGGTTATAAAGCATTGATTAAGAGGAAGATATAAGGGTAGAAATAGTGGATGCATTTAAACACAGATTTACTTATTGAGAATGCGATGGTGAGTAATATAAGCACATTTAAAGTAGGAAAGACATGGCCTGAACATCAAGAAACAAATTCTCAAGAAAAATTGTGGAACACCCAATATTGCAACATTTAAAATTACAATGGGTCAGTTATATAACTATAAATTATTTGAAACACACAACTTGCATGAGAGAGTATTATTTTCTTAGGATTCTGTATTTAAGGGAGACAAGACAAAAATAACTAGTGTTGGCTCTTCCATTCAGGCTTATCAGCCAGTTGCCTAAAGATGCAAAATGTTAGGGTTAAAAATGTATAGTGACTTTGTATTCTGTGAATAAGCAAGGAATAAAGCAGGCTTGTTTAGGCAAATACCTTATACCCCCCTCTACATGTTCAGGTAAAGGCAAATGTAATGTGTGATCCATACAATCACACCTTCTGCCATGTGAAACTTTCTCCATTCACCCGGCAGCTGAGAAATCATAACAGCTGCAGTCTCCCAGCCTTGGGGTGCATGGAGCCCCCATGATGCAATATCCCAGCCATGGGGGGCATGGTGCAACCCACAGCTGGGAACTCCTTCCTCTCTATGGTCTCCCAGCTCTGGGAGCTTGCTTCTTGCTAGTGCAAGAGTTGGGCTCTCAGTCACTAGCAATAAGGCATGAGGGGATCTAATGCACAATGCCACAATCATGTCTCCTGCCATGCATGTGTGGCATGGCAGGAGGCACAATTGTATGGATTGGGCATTGCATCCTATCACTTCTTTACCTGCATGTGTAGAGGGGCCCTAAGGTATATCAGTTTCTTTAGCCTAGGCACACAGGCAAGTGATGTGACTAGCCTCACATTCAACCACATCTGACTCCCATCCCAAGCGGCCAGGTACCTATTTACAACTGGGTCAACTGGGACAGCCTTTGGCATGGGTCCAGAACAGAGCCTCGTATCATTCCTCCAAGGGCAGAGCAAGACACCTCAACTGTTCTACCATGCTTGGGAACATAAGTTGGGAAAGAAATTCAATAGAATCACTGGGCCTTATTTCTTTAATAATAATTAAGGAGATAGACTGTCATTCTGCCATAGGGGATTTTTCATTTAGCACACTAGAAACAGTAGGCAGAGCTTTTTTTTTTTTTTTATGAATGCTGCACAGACGATAGTTTATATTTTGGGAAATGTGTGTGCTTTGTCACTGCAAGGTTTAGAAGTAGTAGCAGAACGTGTAAATGTCCTACTGGATACAAATGTCTTATGTAATCTGAAAAAAGTACTAAGAGTACATTGTAATAAGAAAAAAAAGTTAACATATTTCTGAGATATTAGATATGCTTGTTAGCAATATTTAGAATTACTCTGACAGCTTTCATTACAGTTCCTTCTTCCATTAATTTCTTTAAATATTTCCCCTCTAAAGAAATGCACTCAGCTATGTTATAATTAACTTGGCTGCCAAAAGATATTATATATCATCAGATGCTCACCGGCCTAAGGTAGTCAAAAAGTGGCAGTTGTATTGTTCAGTGTTTAATCAGGTCAAAGCAGTGGCAACTTTAATTATAGTTATTGTCAAGGCACTGCTTAATGCTTGTAACAATAAACCTTGTCATATGTCAGTGCTTGCATCTTTCCTTTTAGCCATGTACAGGAGGAAAAGACTTTGCATGTTTAAATAGGAAAGCATGTTCCTATAATAATTATAGTTGCATTGCCTTTTACTTTTGAGTAATTTTGACATAATGGTGTCTGGATAGGGAACCAGCAAACATACCTGGTAAAAAACAAGCAAACAAAAAAATCTCTCACTGTTCAAACAATAATAAACCAGAGCTGAGAAATAAGGCCCAAAAAACTACCATCCCCGCCCCGTCCCCCATAACAAAAGAACCCTTTTGTGATACAAGTTCAATTCTGTACAAAACACTGCATTATCATAACATGAAACTTGCAAACTAAAGCATGTAAACATTAAGAAATGTTATAATTAAGGCTTCCCAAACAAATAAAATCTGCTAAAATCTGAGTTAGGAGCAAAACTCCTTTTTTTTAAATTTAGTCTTACATACCAAAATGGCCACAGGACAGTAGTGAGATAGTTTAGCTGCTAGCTTCTAACAAGATTCTACTAAGTATACACAATCTAAGATTCCTTAGCAGCTCAAAACTTATATTTGGGTGAATTTTCAAAGGGACACCAAAGTGCATTCCCTTTTCATCGTACCATGTTTCTTTGCATACTTGAGGGAGTGCCAATAATAATGGTTGCTTTTGCAGATTGGTAATGTAGGCTCAACAATTAATTTCCATGGTTTTGATGATTCAGATCATGAAAAATACCTGCCTGTAACTCAAAGATCCCAAATCCCAATATCCAGGACAGTTCTAGCTGATGGCACATTGTAAGAGTAAAGATTCAAGAGCAGGAAAAATCATTTTGCTCAATTGGAATGCAGGAGGTGAATGTTCATAAAACAAGAGTGGTCTGCAAACTAGCTTTTAAATGCATATATCCCACTGTTATAAAATCTGATGAGCAACTCCCTTCCTGTGTTAGGAAACCATGACATTCTTCTTAATAATTACTTTACGAAGCAACAAAATAGTTACTGATTAATAATCTACCATAGCTACCATGTTGTATAGCCAGTAATTAAATGTAATGCAGTGCCACAAAATCAGCACTCTGGAAAGTTAACCTTAAATCACCTTTTAAATTATTAAAGTGTTTGATGTCCTGCAGTGTAATCTATTTTAGGCATCAAATGCATTCTGCCTTTGGTGAAGAAAATGAGCCCTCAGTCTCATTCATTCTTGTTTCTCAGAGTTTCATGCAAAAAGAAAGAGGGAAGCGTTAAGAGCATGCTGCCCCTTTTTCAGGATCCCAGCTTTCCCTTTCCACAGCACAGCTAAGACTCTTGGGAACACATGGCTCCAGAAGTCATCCTCTTTCCCTTCTTAGAAGCATTGTATTAAAAGGAGTTCTCCAGATAATTTCCCTGGGAGTCATTGCCCTTTAAGATCATCTCCTCTATTAAATGGGGGAATCAGTAAAGGTACTGGCAAAGGCTACTTACAACACCAAACATTTAGGAAAAGCTAGAGGTGTTAAGCTATACACATCTCTACAATTCACTAACTCAGGGATGGAGCTCTTTTAGGCAGACCCTTACTGCAAAGCAGAAGAGATTAAGGGAAGAATTGACCCTTCTCCCTGTCACCTTCACCTTAACGATGCCATGCCAGGGCTTTGTTCTGTGGTGGCTGGGATTCATCCCCCTTTTGCTCCCCTCAGGGTGCAGGGTGCTCTGAGGAGCAGTTCTGGAGGGGGACTCCTGCTCCTCTTCCCCCTCCCTTTAGAGAAGGGGGCTCTGTGAGGCTGCCTGGCGCCTGGAGAGCACCTCTTCCCTGCCCCATTCGGAGAGGATGGGGGGAGAAGTGAGGGAGTGAGGAGGGGAAACAGTTCCTCTCTGGGGCCAGGCAGTCTCACAAACCCCCTCTCCACTCTGCAGTGGCAGAGGAGGGAGAGGAGGAAGCCCCCACCATGCCCACAGCACCAAATAGAGCCACCTTCCCTGCCGTGTGGTGGAGTGGGGAGAGAAGCGGGGGGAAGAGACCACATCTGGGGCTGGGCAGCCTGTCATAAAGTCCCCTTCCTCATCTCATGGTGGCAGCAGAGGAGCAGGGGAAGAGAGAGTCCCTCTGTGGTGCTTGTTGCACCTTTAGAGCCTTAATTTCCACAGACTCCTAGGGCGAGAACGAACGCTCTCTAACTAATTTCTTTTTCCCGCACTAGGCTTTGATTTCCCTTTTATTGGCTGCT
>JAGPOW010001338.1:37525433-37545016 GCA_030014935.1 Caiman crocodilus | reverse complement strand
TATTCCTTATATGGTATGAAGCTGGCTTCAGGCGTTACTACAAGGGGTTTGATTTCACTACGAGGGTTTGGCTTCTTAGGTGGTGTCATGAGTCACTGCCTATAATGCAATCTGCACAGTGCTGAGCAACCCCACAGAGCCCCCCCTCTCTACTCCATGGTGGCAGGGGAGGGGGAAGAGCTCCCCCAGCACTGAACAGAGCCCCTCTCCCTGCTCTGCAGCAGTGGCAGAGAGGTTGGAGGGTGAAGAGTTCCCCTCTGGGGATGGGAAGCCCTGTCTGCCAGGATTGCTCCTGGTGGTTAGGGTACTGCTGGAGCAGGCAGAGCACTCCCATCCTCCTCCTCCCCTGCCACAGCAGTCTGGCCAGGCTCCATCTTCCCACACCCTCTGAACCGTACAGGTAAAGGGTGGGGTTTACTCAGGCCTGTCTGGGCCTGCCCATGCCCACCCTCATTTCAGCTTCCCTGTGGAAGTAAAGGGCTAGTAGCACCCCCAGGCTCCTGGCCTGAGCCACTGTAGGCAGGTGCCGGATATCTATTCGCTGGCAAACCTGTTCAGTCTCTGCAGGTTAGACCAAACTGCAAAGATTGAATCAATTCAGACTTGGGCATTGCAAATGTCTGTCCCTAACCTTATAGACATATGTATCCTAGAAATACCATGGGATAACATATTTATGGCATGAGGCACCCTAAGGCCTGAGAAGCTTCTGAGAGTTGTGTATACTGATTGTGGATGATTTGGTAGTGGATTTGGGAATTCTGGGGAAATTGTGATTTCACTCAGTCATGATATTTAAATACTTCTATATTATTTTACTGTCATGCCATGTATATTAATACATTATTTTAATCAGTTAATTACTTTGATCTTTGAAGATTTGTAACATTGTTATAACATTGTCCATTACAATGAATGGAATTCGTAGTGACCAAGCACACTTTTTTGCATGATAGATAGATAGACAGACAGATAGAAAGAATGGACTAAAATAATATTAGTTTTATTCACAACTGGAAAGTTGCTAGAGTAAATTATTTATATTTATCAATCTCTTGTCATGACTGTCACAGTAAAATCTAATGTGTTTGGTTATTTAAATTTTGAAAAATAGCTTATGGAAGGGTAAATATCAATTAAGTTCCAGTGTATTTAACGAATAAAAATGCAAAACTTTTTCAGTAGGGCTTCTAGTCTCTTTACGTTTCTTTTGAAGGTAAGTTCTAATATCTTAGTTTCTAATTTTTCAGGTAAATTACATTAGAGGATTGTGATGAGAAAATCACAGCAAAATAATGTGAACAGAGGATGGTAGTATATAACTTACATGTATACAGAAACATTTATCTTGATTGAAGCCCAATATTTTATTAATGCCCTGTCGTGCTCTGCTTCAACCATAACACATGCATTCTATAAGTGCTATTTTTGTTTTGTATGGAAGTTGGAGGGGAGGTAGGGTCTCCCTTCCAAGATGAAAAGAAAGTCATTATTGTTTCTTTTCATATCTTGCTAAAGGAACACCACTGTTGCAAAAAAGGATTCACATTTCAATGGATAGGAAGAAACAAAAAGTGAGAGAAACAGAAACCTCTGATTACTTTTGGTATATCAGAATAGTGGGAGAGTGTGGCAAGCATGTAGCAAGAAACAGTCTCATGGTGTGTCACTCAAGTGTTCTGCTTTGAAAATGTTTGTTTCTTTGCACAATTTTACACACAAAAGGAAAATCAAAGCACATGATCCTGGGCATCAAATAGACCCATGCTAAAGGGCCATAGCAAAAGACTGAAACACTCTTACTTTACCAAGACAGAAGGTGAGTGCAGGGGTATTATTCAGTCAACATAAGGGGAGAAGGAAGTGCTTTTGTTCTGTTTCTACCAGGAAGGGTAACTTAACATCCCCATTTTCCTGTAACTTAATCCAGCCAGCATCATGCCTATGGAGCCATTTGATCTGGCTTGTAAATGTGGAACTTCTGTAGCACTCAGGGGTAGGGATCGTCAGGAGTGGACACTTTTTCCATGTCCCACAAGGGAGAAACAGCTATGATATGCACTTTGTCCTTTCTGCTGCAGGGAGAGGCATTGGTAGTGCTGGCTGGGTCCTAGTGCCCAACCCTGCACTACTGACCTGAATTGGATCATTCCATCCCACAGCCTCAAAAGGTTGCTGACTTCTGACTTAACCCATACATAGGTGCCCCCTTGATGTCATCTGATGATTCAGATGCCCACTTGCCAACTAGTTACTACTAGAAAGAATATTAGCTTTGTTCTGATGCATGCTCGAATATATGCCACCATCTTAATATGCTGATATACGCTCCTACTCAACAGTGCCACTGCAATCAGTATGAAGTCACCTCACTTTCTAAGGTCACCTTTGGCTCTAGTTTTTTTTTTTCTAAAACAAAATGCATATTGCTAGAGTACCTAGCAATATGAATTGGATTTTTTTGATGGCTGCAGGATCAGTGGGCAGCTTCGGGAATATAGCCATTCACCCAGTCAAATCTCGATTAGTACATTCATTTCTGGTATTTTAGAAATGCAAAATAAATAAGAGCTATTGCAAAAAACAGGCTTTCATTTTCAAGTTAATCATAAAATAGAAATTCTGGCAGTAGATCCAGAGTTAAGTGCCACATATTTAATAGCTCTATCTTCTGGACGTTTTACTCTTCAAATATCTTGGTATTTGGATTGATCAGTCACTTAAACCTACGTGGCATACATATTGAAGAGTTAGGAATAAAATTGAGTCTATCAGAATGCTGTAATGCAGAATATTACAGTTTAAAGCAAATAGAAAAATAATTGGGTTTTTGATGTTTTCTCTTCTAATCTGTAATAAAAGCCAGTCTGCCAAAAATTATCTGTAAGAATAGGCACATCTTAGACATCTTTTAAGATGAGATTCTCAAAAGCACTCATTCTGAGCTTAATTCTGCTTCCATTTAAGTCAATGATGAAACTTGGATTTACTTCAGTGGAAGCAGAGTTAGGCCAATACTATACATTTTTTAAAATCCTACCTTTAAAATAAGCATAATTCAAGTGCTTCATTAAAAAGTATGCTTGTTTTCTATATCATTATTATTCCTACAGTGACCTTAATTGCTATTATATGAACAAAGCATTTGACTACATCTATTTATTAGCTCCCAGTTGATAAGCATTCACTTGTTATACATAGTTTGTGGTAAGTAATGTTATGCAGTACCCTACCTCTGTAAATGAAGCTCATGTGATGCATTCTGAAAGTGTGAAACCACACAGAGCAATTAGCCTCTATTGTACTTACTAACTGACAGCAATACCATTATTGTTTCAGGGCTACAAAGCCTTAGTCACATGAACAGTTCCACACTCACATGAGTAAGTACTATTCAGGCATCACGATATGCTCAGTAAATGGTTAGGAACTTCCAGAGGTTATGCAATTTATACATTCCACCAAGGGCTGGTTTGCATCGGAAGTGTTTGCTTCTTCATGCTGTTTTCATAACTATCAAAGCCAGAAGGGACCATTATGATCTTACAAGCAGACAAATTGCAACAATTAAAATAATTGTCATAAAATCCAAGAAGCATTAATTCTTCTTGCTCTTTTTCATTCTATTTTTCTCCTATATATTTTGTGTTTAACTTTGCCTGCTTGCTTCATCTTTGGCAGTTGACTGGAATATTTAACAATGTGATTCCAGATTTTAGCTTTTTTCTTTTAAATTATGCAATATCAGCAACTTCCCTCTTTTAATTTATTATGTATCTGTGGAATCTTGTCAGGCACACGAGGAGGGCGTGTTTGTCCCAAAAGATAATGAGGAAAATAGTGGGGGGGAAGAGACAGAAGATAACACGAGCACATTTTTTCAAAGTATTTTTGAAATCATGAATTTTTTATATAAACAAAATGAACAGTTTTCCCTTTAACCTGTGCTGTTCTTAAAGGCCATGGCAACTTTATATAGGTCGTCATTTCAAATGAGTGAAAATTCTTGAGCAGTTTTCAATGCACCAGACTCAAAAAACTTGAATATTAAGCATGTTTACCTGCTCTTTTTAGGATCACTTCAAATGTAGAAACATGCATTTCCTGGGCATTACGAGACTCAGCTCTCCACTTATATTTAACCCTGGTTCTTATACAGTAGCACTGTAGCACAAACAAGGTTTATCCTGTTCCTCTCTTCTGTGATCTTTAATAGATCAGGACAGCTGGAATGGCATTCTGACTCTTTTCCTCCTCCCCATAAATTCTTTCATTTATGTTATAAAAATACAAAACAAGTCCAGACAGAACTGCAGTGTTAATATAAATGCTGGGAATATTGACTCTGAGTGAAATGATGAGCAGTGTTCTGGGTAGCACCAAAGTTTGATACATGTATTCTTGTATAACGATTTGTAAAACTCAAGAATTATTTGTGTGTGTATGTATGTGTCCGCTAACTTGTCTCCCTTCCAACATCTGGAATATCAAAAATCTAAATAGCAATGTGGTAACCGAACAAGAAAGTTAAAAAATATATATAAAACAAAGCAGTTGGGACCATTGGAATAGTTTAGCTAGATTTTAAATACTCTGTACTCAGATACTCTGTCTACATGCATCATTTCCTTGCAAATGTTCCTTCTTTTCAAAATACTTGATACAATGAGAGGGGTTTTTTTTGTATTCAAGTTTTCCATACCATCTAAAACATCAGTGAACATCAATGTGTCTTTTTCTGAACTGTATATTTTTTCTTTCAAGCTGCCTACGTTGAGTTTCATAGTGTAGGAAGACACTTATTTCTCCTGTTTCCCTTACTGACTGAGCCTAGCTATTGTGCCCAGCAGGAGCCATTTTGAATCATTTTCTCAGTGAAAGAATGACTGTCTCTGAAAGTGAAGGGGAAAAAAAATCAGTGGTTTCAAAAGTGAAATCTTTTATAACTCCATAATTTAAATGCCTAAGAATGTGGGCTCATATTTATTTATGTATTGATTCTGTATGCTTCCCATTTATTTAATAAGATAACACAAATGGTAAAAAAAAAAATTAAATGTAATAATGTTATTATAAAAAAGAGAACATATTTGTAATTGTGATCCCAGTGAGGTGCTATAATCTACTTCAGATACATAGGACTCATTCCCATGCTGCAGCTCAGAAGGTGATGCAAAGCAGAAGGTTATTAAGATACTTCCATTTTATCCAATTCTACCATAATTCTACTTGTTTAGGAAGATCCTTCTGTGGTGTGGAAACTATTTAAAGATTTTTTGTCACCTTCTGGGGCAATTTCTGTGCAATTCTGCTCTATTCAGCTCCAGTAAGGCCTCACCTGCAGTACTGTTACCTATTTTAGGCATCACACTTTCAGAAATATGTGAACAAATTAGGAAGAGTCCAGCAGAGAGTAACAAAAATAGTTAGAGGTCTTGGAAAAAAGATTTATGAAGAAAAGCTAACAGAACTAAGATTATTTAATCTGGAAAAGAGGTGAAAAAGGGAGGAATTTGATAGCAGTCTTCAAACACCTGAGAATGGTTGTAAAGAAGGACACAAACTATTCTCTGTGGCTACAAGAGACCAGACAAGGAAATGTAAGCTGGATATTAATAACATTCTCAGTATGGTTAAGCAGCAGTTAAACATTGAAACAGGCTACCCAGAGAGGGCATGGGATTTCCATCCTTGCAAGTTTTTAAAAGCAACTTAGATGGACACTTGATTGGGATGATTTGATCAGGGACGATCCTGTCTTAAGCAGAGGTTTGGACTAGATGACCTTGTGAGGTCCCTGCCAGGCTTACTTCACTGCAAGGGTTTGTTGGCAGCATAGTGGGTACAGTTAGAGGAATGAAAAGAGTAGCTAGGATGTCCTTATGTTGGACTGACCCCAACTACCATTTGGGCTCTGGGACACTATAGGCACTAAGAAACAGAAAGGAACTGAAAAGGGGTTGGAAATGGTACTACAAAGCTACTTTACATTATTATTTTCCTTTCTAAAAGAATTCTGTATTAAATGCATATTATTGTTGAATTCATGGTTTGTATTCAAAATAACAGCAGGAACAATGTGGAACATGAAAAAATAATACTCCTAGATATAAAGGAGTAGTTTGTGATGAAATTTTACTATTTGAAAAAAGGAAGTAAAACTATTTAATAGGACAAGCCTATCCTGACACTTATTCATATAACGTGTTAAAAAAAGGAAAGCTCCCTGGCAATCTATTCTTTTATACTGATCTGCCTGACATTGCTATCCATTTACTTAAACCAGGCAGATAATATAGGCATTGTCTATTCTATACACTTATATAGTGAAGGAATTGTATTAAGAGGGCATCATTTTAGAGAAAGGAGTCTGCTTCCTGAAAGATACAGGCTTTTTTTATTTTTGCGTGACACTAGTGGCATATCTTATATATTTGTCCTTCCTTCCTTCCTTGACTGTGGAATCTTTCTGTTAGCTTACTTGTGTGCTTCCATCCAAAGGAAATTCATGAAGGAAGTGAAATGAGCTGCAGTGACAAATCATAGGTCTCAGGTGCCTAGGGATTGCAGGGGAAAGTGCAATGGTTGGCCAGGAGTGGGGCCATCATAAAGCTGTGGCTGTGTTTAGTATCTGGCCAAACTACACAGCTAGTCTATGGGAAGAGGATTTGTTCCATAACTAATATGTTCAGGAGCTGTAGCAGATGGCTTTTCATACCCTGACATTTTAAGCAGGAGTGGCTTTTTTAATTTTCCCACAGATTCAATAAAAAAGGCTTCCAAAATGCCATTGTTTGCAGTGTTTTGGGGGCACAGAATAGCCTGCAAAGAAGAGGCAATATTTTGGAAAACAATTTGCTATTTTTACATAGCTCTAGTTACTAAAAACAGTGAGTAAGAATGAAGAGAATGAAAAATGTCTTTTTATAGAGTCCTTTTAATATATGCCTTAAAATTCAAAATGACTGCTGCTCCGGCTGTAGCTAAAATGCTCCCAAGTGGCACAAAGAAATGAATCACAGTATAACTGAGCATGTGGTAAGGTGTCAGCACCAATACTATTCTTAATCAAGTGAAGTAACAATTTCAAAGCTCACTGCCAATACGGTTCTCACCCCCTAGGGCCATATCCCATGAAGTGAGCATGAGCATCTCACAAAGCTGAGCTGTTACAGAGCTACTATTTTTCTCTTTTGGGGGGTAGAAACAGTGATTATGCATTGTTTAGACATATTAGCACCACAAAGCAATGATATAAATTTCAACCCGTGTAAAATTTTGCCTCACATGAAATGGGAACACACATCTTTCACTTACCAAGTCAATGAAATACCATATGCTCCCCTCTGTCCTGTTTTAAAATACCAATTAGTGATCAATTTAAACTCAATAAGTTTGGCATGGAAAAGCTTCCACAAGTGTAAAGTCTCTTCGAGTGCTTTTATGTTTGTTTATTTTTGTTTTGTTTTTTTCTCCCTCACAGTGCAGACTATCTCATGACATTTCTAGTTGTTCTTTGATAGGAAATAATCTGAAAACAAATCAGTGTCAGGCCCTTGCATATATGACTCATCCAATAGAAATAAATTGAATACTAATGTATTTGGGGAGATTAATATAATGGAGGCTTTCATGGCTCTGATTTTGGCCATTTCAGGCCAACAAGTTTTTGTTGTTTTTATTGTTGTTAGCTAGAGCAAAGGAGCTTGGCGGTACATAGAAATGGGAAAATAAAACAAAGCAACAGGTTTTTCTTCATTCCAAATGAGAAATAATAGTTTTGGTAACAAATTGGTTTAAACTTTTGGTAATGGATTGAGTTCCTTCTTTTGAATCTGGAGTACTACCTCTAGGTCTACAAATTCTATTTCAGGAAATGCTTTAACAACTTTTATTTCCATCCTCATCTATTTGCTGCTGTTGCAGAACACACAATAAGGCACAGCTCTGATTTGATAAAAGTGAAAAGTTTCACCATCCATGCCAGTACTTTTCATGGGAGGGCAGCTATGCTGTCTTCTAAATCAGGCCAGTTTCAATGGTTCTTTTGGCAGATGATGGTCCATAGCACTCTGTTCTTCTCCCCACTACTCCGGCTGTTTTATAAGGTATCAGTGCTATTGAAAAGAAGACAACAATTATGGGTTCAGCCTACAAACTGAGGTTAGAACAGGGAGAGAATTCCTTTGTGGCCAGTCCTTATGTAGGTTTATATTAGTAGAAAATCTCAAAATGACATGAGCAGGTTGTGGTAGCTGGTATAACTACTTCCCTCCCTAGGAGAACTGAAGCAGGGCTTGCTTCTCTGTTTATCTCTGTACTTATATGCATTTGTTTTCCATTACTGCATCTCCTAATTATTATGGTTTTTATCATCCTGCTTAATTTGTAAGTAGGTATTGTCTCTAATATATTTAATTTGTTATTTAAACACACGATTTGAGATATTCATGTGATAGGTTAGAAAGACTACAGCTAGGAGGATGATAGAGGATCAAATTCTTCTTCTCTTTGTTATACCAATGCCTTCACAATATCTTCAGAGAATTTATCAGTGAAAGAGAAAGATTACCTTAAAAATAAATATTTTCAATATATTTTGATTCTTTGGAAAAACTGTTTCTGAACATGCTAAATACTTACAGAAAAAGTAAAAGCACTGTATCTGTACCATGCCTATAATTGGGGAACTGATTCTCATTTTTATACTTGATACGTCCCATTCATTCTGGTGTAGTTGCTTCTGATTTCACATCACTATCAGAATACCAATCCACATGTTTGTTCTTTGGAGAGACTTGGCAACCACTAAAGCTAAAGGTTGCCATGAACAAATTGAAGAAAATTTCAAACAACGGTGATTGGGATCATAGTATCCCTGTGGAAATATGTGTGGTATTGTTGGGTCTATTATGCTACTCTTGAGATTTGGAAACAGTGCATATAATGATGGTTCTGAAGTTACAAATGAAAGTGTTACATGTAATGCTACAAAAATAAACTGCAAGCAACTTTTTGGTTCATGATTTCTGCAATGCAATGCATCCTCAGGGAATTGTTTTAGAAGTGAATACTGGAAGTTTAACACTTGAATACCACAGAAATAAACAAGCACTTCACAGCTTCTGACACTTGATTTAAATCGTTTTGTGATAGAGAGTCAAAAACACATTAATCCTTTTTTTGTGACGGAAATACATCAAAATTATTTTGACAACATGAAATTTATTTCTGAGGAAAAGATGACCTGATATTAATGAGTGGTCCATTGTTAAGATAATAGCATTCTTTTATCCTCAGAGCTACAAAACAAGTGAATGAGAAGAAACTCTGATAGGAACATATCAATTAAATTATTAGGATGCAAAACCTTGCCCATTGAACTTTGTGCTCCCTACAATTGAGCTTATCATAGGCTTTTATGACTTTCTGTGAACATCCCTAACTGTAAACATTTCCTTCCTTATTTTGGTTATTGTATCGTCTTGCTTCAGCATATTCATATAGTTACTCATTCTTTACAGGTGAAAGTTGTAGCAATGGGTACCAGCTTCTCTCTCTTCATACGCACAAGTATGTATAGAAAATAATTCTAATTTTCCACTAGTCTAACTAAAAATGGTATTTGGTCCCAACATAATTGAGGGCACAGATTCCCTTTTGTCTTTCTCATACTTGTCACTGTAATGAATAAATTGGGGTACACTTTGTTAGGAACTGCATATGCAATGCAGAAAATGTTCTTCCAATAGGTTAAAGTGCAGCATATACAGCTTGGCCATGACCAAGTGAGTGTGGATATTTGGTTCCCTAGGGAACACACCCTGTTTCCACATTAGCGAGGTTGTTTGATTTCCCTGGGGCCAAGAAGCAGCAGCACACCTTGTGCCACTGCTACTTGTCCCTGGGGAATGCCCTTGCCACATTCCCTCTAGCATGCAGCAAGTTACCCCAGGTTGGGTATGGGACCCTGTGGCTGGCAACTAAGCTGGTTCCAGCAGCCTTACCTGGAATCCTGGGGGCTGGAGAAGCTGCAGCCACCACACTCCTGCAGCCTGGAGTCTGGCCAGCACCCAGAGCATGATTTGGGGCAGCTCCTGAGCCACAGAGGTTTCTGACACGACTTTAACAGAAGTTCTTTCATCCAGAATACACAAACATCACAGCAGATGTTAAGCCAATCCTGCAGGTGACTCCCCATAGACTAACAGTATCTGAGCCATGGAGGTTACTTGTGTCTACAGTACAAGAGCTCCCAGGTCCCTGCATGTCCCCAGAGCACCTTCTCTCCCTGCCTGCTGAGATTCTCACTTTCTCCCTTTCCACCTCTATTTGGGTTCTAGCCATACTTAAGGGTCCAAGAACCTTTTCAGCCAGCCAACTACTTGCTTCTTCTCACTTTCCCCAGGATTGCCTTATCTCCCAAAGCTTGCTGCTTTGTTTTCTTAAAAAGGCAGGACCTCAGTTCTTTGACATAGATACTTCCTTTTTAAACCAATGGCTCTGTTCTGGTTTCTTCCCTTGGCTTGGTAACTGGGTTAGGATTCCCTGTTACATGAGCCAGCAGTGTGACCTTGTTGCAAAGGAGACTAAAAGCATATTGGCCTGCATTAGAAGGAAAGTTGACAGCAGATCAAGGGACATAAGTATTCTCCTTTATTCGGCACAGGTGAGGCCCCGTCTGGAGTACTGTGTCCTGTTTTTAACTCTCCACTACAAAAACAATGTGGACAAAATGGAGAGTCCAGAGGAAGGCAACAAAAATGGTTAGAGGGCTGGGGCACTTGATTTATGAGAAGAGGCTGAGGGACCTGGGCTTATTTAGTATGGAGAAGAGAATACTGATTTAATAACAGCCTTCAACTACCTGTGGGGTGGTTTGAAAGAGGATGGAGCTAAGCTGTTCTCAGTGGTGGCAGATGACAGAACAAGGAGCAATGGTCTTAAGTTGCAGCAAGGGAAGTTTAGATGAGATATTAGGAAAAAAAATCTCTCACCAGGAGCATAGTAAAGCACTGGAACAGGCTACCCAGAGAGGTGGTGGAATCTCTATCCAGAGGTTTTTAAGACATGGCTAGCTAGACAAAGCCTTGGCTGTAGGTGGGGATGGTTCCGCTTTGAGCAGAGGGTTGGAAGTCACTTCCAACCCTAATTTGCTATAATTCTATGTGGGGGGGTTTAAGAATTTTTATTCACTATTTTTATTTCTGTTTATTTTTGATTCTTCCGTTTCATATGAATATTTGGAGTATACTTCATTAGTTATTTTGTTTGTCATCTTCTTGTACCCTTTTTTGGCATTGATTTTTTTTTATTGAATGCAACTAAAATAACACGGTTAATTTATCTCTAGTGAAGTCATTTTTTATATTATTATTCTACTACTACTATTATTTGTCAGTAATACTCTTACTGAAAAATATTATGCAGCTCTTGGAACAGGACCTCTTCTTTCATTTCAGTCACTGATCTAACAATTCATTCCAACACTAAATTGAACAATGGTTGGGAAAATGCATCTCCTCATTTCAGACCAGTTGCAATGTTGAAGGCATCAGAGATGGTTCCATTGACTTGAACACCCCCTTTGGTGTCTGTCAAACATACCATAATCATGTTTATGAGCTTCTTAGGGAAGCTTTCTAACATTATGTTTCAAAGTCTCACTCTATGCACAGTCATCAGTCTGTTTAAAGTCTATGAACAGATGAAGAATGTCTAAATCATATTCTCAGCACTTTTCTATATGCTGCCATTTAGAAAAAAATGTGTTCTACATAAGAACATGAATTGCCATTTACTGAGTCAGTGTGGTCCATGTTGCCCAGTATCCTGTGTCACACTGGCAGAAAGTAGATGCTGAATGGGAGAGTGAAGTGGATATGATCAAGGTTTTTTTTCTACTGTTCCTCTCTTACTTGCAACCTCCAGCTTTTAAGGTCTAGGAAGTTCTCATTTAGAGACTGTATTTCAAAGAGCCTTGCTCAATAGCTACTGGAATTGCCTACTGTGGATCTCCACCTGTGAAAACTGTAATGATAATCACAAGTTTTCTTTTATGTAGGGAAAAAGTCTTTGCAATAAGATGTATGATGATATTTTCTATGTAGCTAGGATCAGAGGGATCAGAGCTATCCATTTGTAGTTTCCACTGTGTTTTGTTACCTTCTTATATGGGGCATATAACTGCCTCATTCCATTCATCAGCCATCTTCTCTCTTTCCCAAATCAACATAACTTATTAATCTTCCTGGCTATCCAAAATCTTTAATGAGTTCAGACGGAATATTGTGAATTCCTGGTCCCTTGCTTTTCTTTACTGAATTCCTTTTAAAACTTCATCATTATTAGGTGACTCAGTCTCAGGTTCAATTGTAACACAAGTTGAGCTGTCCCACATCTCCTCCTGTGCCTTCAAATTCAGAAGTTCCTTAAAGCGTTGCTTCCATCACTTTGTAACTTGATCCTTTTTCATGATTACATTTTTTATCTTGCTTACCTTTGCTTTAAAACAACTTTTTTCCTGTAATGCCTCCTCATAAAAGTTCCTTATTTTCTCATGATTATGTTTTCATTCCAACCCATACAACTTCTCTCTGTAATAATGAACTACTCTGGTTCTCTTTCTTATTACCTCATATTTAGCTCCATATTTCTGTTGATCTAAAAACATTTCCCTCTATTGCTTTCCTGTTCCCTATGGCTTCCTTGCATATGTCATTAAATCAGGGTCATCTTCTTCCTTTGAATTTTCCCAGAACTTTCACTGAAGCTTCTTTAACTCTTTCTTTCATTTCCCCCCAAGTTCTATTGATATCTTTCTCATTTTCTCTGATTTCTAACATCTCAAACAAGACCTTTGTGTAGCAAACAATACCTTCCAGAAGGTCCAAGAATTCATGTATCTTGGATGATTGTTGACTGAAACCAATGAGATGAAAAGAGAAATTATTGCAAGGACCTAGATTGTGAATAAAACAGCTACAGCCCTTAACAGACTTACCAAGTCCAAGATACTGTCCAGATGAATGAAATTGCAGATATACTATTCCATTATTAGATCTGTAGTGATGCATGGCAGTGAGACTTGGTATGATACTGAAAGACCAACACAAACTGATCTGTTTTGAAAATAATATTCTCAGGAAGATAGTTGAACTAGTGAAAGACCCAGTGAGGAGAGAATGGAGGAAAAGAAGTGACAAAGAACTATGAAATATCACAGAATAACCTCCTATTAGAGGTGTGGGGTGTGCAGAGCAGTTGGTATGGACCAGCCATGTGTTGAGAGTGGAGGAATTGAAGTAAAGGACCTACTGAAAGGAAGTTGAAACCCCCTCTGGGTGAAGGGAATGGGACAGCTAAAACCTATCTCTCCTGCTTTCTGAGTGCCCTAACCAGTTACTGGGGATAAGGCATGGGAGGGCTCTCCTTCTCCTCTCTTTTGTTTATGGGTCCTGCATTCAGTTAAATGCATATGCAGTCATGAATTTAGGCAGGGTTATGCATTCAGGACACAGAATCCCTATCTGAGTGTAAGCACCAAAAAAGGCCACTCGGGGTGTATCTACACACAACACTATATCACCATATTGACACACTACTGCAATGTAGTGTCCACAGATGTCTACATGTGACCAGCAGCTACTTCACCGTAGCAGTGTGCTTTGCCCATTATAGAGTGTTGTTACAGGTAAGTAGCTGCTAAAAATAGCCACGAACCACACATACTGAATAGTATGAGTGCTTTCTGTGCCATGCCTTAATACTTCCAAAGGTACTTTTAGGAAGTACTAAAACATGGCACAATAAAAACAGTGCTGTAAGGCAACATGTAGACGTGCCCTTAGATGACAAAACAAAATGCCACTTGGACGAGCTAAAGGAAATAAAATGCTATCCAAAATGATTAACTTGCAATCTTCTTTCATTTGTTATTTAAAATCAGTTATCAAAAAAGCCCATGAGTAAATCTTGGTCCAAAACCTTTCACACTGGAATTTCATCATTTGATTAACTTTGGTCACCAAGTATGGTTTACCACATGGTACAAGTTAAAAGTCTTATAGACCAGTTTTCCACTGGGCTCGTTTTCCAGTATTCACATTTGGAGTTCATCAAGTCAAAATGTATTGCCCTCATGTAATCAACTATATTTCCTTTAAAAATTGCAATTTCCTTAAACATTACTTATGCTTATTTGCTTTTTGAGGGAGAATTAGGAGGGGGAAAGTAATTTTTTGTTGTAATTTTCAACATATACAAAGGAGAAATCAACTAAAAACAGGGCATTTGACATTTTCTTTTTTTTATGTTCTTGCCTGTTCTTTTTGTGAATAATAAAGGTTTTAGAATATGAATGATATGGGAATTCTGTTAGCAGAATTCTTTTGGCATATAAAGAAACTATAATATTTGCCAGTAACTTTGAAATTCCAGGGCTGAGTCACTGGAACTTAAAAGGGTAGGGCTAAACAATTATAAAGCCTGCTGCAGCCCTAAGTGACTACTTTGAGAGTTTTGCTTAAAGAAAAGTTTGTTCTAACCCCAAGGCACTCATTCAGTTTGCAAGATCAGTCCAGGAAGAGATCTATTCCGATCCTAAATAACTCATTCCAGATGGTGATTTAATATTGCACAGGAACTCACTTTGTAGTGGGAGCGTGGCATGGCTCAGAAGTTCCCCTGGGCTTGAGTGTTTCTATTTTTTATTTTGTTTTGTTTTTCTTAGGAGCTCGCTATAGCTTATAGACTTTACTTGTCATGAGAGCTAGTGGAATTCGATTCAGAGTGGCATTTAAAAGCTCCCTTACCCTTAATGAATGGATATTTATTTTTTATGAAGCTGTTGTTGGACTCTTGTACTAGAAATTAATTAACAGCACAGAAGATGTTACATTTAACCTATATATTTTAAGATATTTATAAGGAACTCCTGAATTTTATTTTTCTTTCTGCACTTGAAACTCTGACTCACTGCCAGTATGTTATGACTGTAATGAGATAAAGACCATCCCCCAATCCCCAAAAGCCCACTGATTATGAAGCTAAGCTTTCAAATCTGCATTCAAAAAAATCAATGTAAACTGTCGTACTTATGCACGTCAGACTCAAATGTGCAATGTAGGCAGAAAGTTCTGAAATCCTCTCTATAAATGACACACACAACTGCAACCTTTTAATAGATTATTGGTTCCCTTCTACTTGATAAATGATATATATTTTAAAAGGAAACATAATGTTTCTGGGGAAAAAGTATAATTGGCATTTCATGAAGGCAACACATAAATAACTATGTTGATATTTGCACCGTATTACTTTAGTATTCTGCCAGGATTTTGAAAAGGGAGTGCAATCAGGATAAGGCCTTTGGACTCTGGGTCTGGTAGGATGCTGCAGTCCTGCTGGTTGCCCAGAGAGCTTGGGAAGACATCTCAGTTCGAATGTGATTGGGACCTTAGCTTCTGTAGAAATCAGGAATAAGGGAGGAATTGAAGGGGAGAACTGTGAATGCGCAGTTTCACCTATACCTAATCTTTAATCAATTTCTCTTCTTAATATAAATAATTTAGCAAGGCCATGGATATTAGTAGGTTGACCATTCAGGACCTTAGAATTAGCGTGGCTTAATGTAATGTATATTGCAGCATAATACAGTGTAATAGCAATGTCACCAACCAGATAGTCATTTGCATCTTACCTGACAACAATTCATTTGATGAATTAAATGATCTCTCTACTAGGAATAGTGATCCCATGAACATGAAGCGATCAGAGGTGCAGGTATGAAGATCATCATTGACCCCAGTATGTGTGTTCTAAAAGTAGATATATTTTTATGGGCTCATGTAAGCAGAACTACTCATACATGCTTTTTCATTGAAGTACTATATAGCTTCCAATTGTAATGATTTGTTATTCTGTTATTTCACTGGTAATTATTTTAATTTGACCATCATTCTTTAATTTTAACTTTATTGCATGGCATTTATGATTTACTATTTTATTCATTGTACCTCAATAATGGTTCTTTAATATATGCAGAGCTAAAGCAATGAACTTGCTGTAGCATCTTACCTTGTAAGCTGTCACTGATGTAGTGCTTTTACTAAGCTTTTTATTAAGTTTGTTCTTACTAAGTTTGTTGGCTGAAGTTGAAGTATTCTCCTAAACCCAGACTTTCTTGCTTTCTGCCCACAGTCATCCTTCTTCTATTGTATTTAGCATTTTTAGTACAAAACTTGTACAGAAAAGGTAAATGTTGTTAAATCCCGGGGACCAATGCATACATATCCAACTTCAAGGCTAGGGGGAGACATTCAAAAAACCCAAGCCTGAATTGAATCCACCTTTGCAGGTTAGTCTAACCTGCAGAGATTGAATTGATTTGCAAGTAGATAGACATTCACTTTTGATTCAGGGAATGCAGGCACCTGCCTGTAGTGGCTCAGGCTAGAAGCTGGGGGTGGTGCTAGAGAGAGCCCTCCCTTCCCTTCTACAGTACTGAGCTGAGGGAGTGTGGCATGGCTAAGCCCTGGAAGGATGCTATGATTAGGGAGGGGCTTAAGCCCTCAACCTGGCCTACACAGTTCCCAGTAAAGGTGTGCCTGGATGGGAAGAGGGAAGCAGCCCTCACCAGGTTTTCCCCTCCCTACTCATTGTTCAAGGGGCGGAATTGTTGCCAGGTTAGCACTCTGAGGCAAAATGGGTGGGGGAGAGGACTGCTTGTGTGAAGTGTATGCATCTGTTGATGACACTAAGCTTTATACTGTTTACAGCAGGCAAATGGCACTCATAGATCCCATGCACTGCAAACCAAGTCATTTCTCACACCTCTCTCTGTCCCTTCAAGAACACTGTCAGATTGCAACTTTTGAAACAAGCCAGCAGCCAGTAGGGAGCTTATCAGAAAACAAAGTTTATCAAGCTCATCAAGAAAACAAAAAACAGCTTTTTTCTAAAGCATTTGTAAGGGAGAATGAAGGGACATTACCAGCTGACCTGCTGATTATTTCCAGCTGAAAAAAACCCTAAGTGGACACTGTTCTGCCTGCCTTTGTTCTAGTGAAATTAGAGGCACACACACAGGCACCTATCAGCATTAGCTAGCCTGGGGTCCATGCCACTGGGATCCATGCTGTGGGAGGTGGAGCAAAATCCCTGCTTGAGTACCAAACAGTGATGGAGTGGGGTTCAGCAGGGGGAAGCCAGGCAGCCACTGCTGTGCCTGCAGTATCCACGTCCTTTTCAGCCAGCCAGAGCTCTTTAGAGCTTCTTTAGAAAGAAGAGGGGTGAGGTCAGCCCTGCTCTCTGCAGTAAACAGTCCAGCTGAGCCCAGGGTTGAAAAGCATGCTGGGATGTGGGGGGACTCTGATATAACTTAAACCGGGAAGGGGTCTGGGATAGAAGTTTCATAAACCAGTTTGACTCAATCAGTTAAGTCTGATACCACCTTCATCCAGGTTGGTTTTTTTTAAACCAGTTGCAGCCATTTTAAAACTGGTTTATGTGCACTGAACTTACATTCTGTAACAGGTTTAAATCAGTTTCTCATCATTTAAACCAGTGTATGTGTAACTTCTATCCCTAGCCCCCAAATAAACGTCCTAAAATAGAAGATGCACTCAAATTGGGAGCATTTATATACTCAAAAATTCATTTCAAATTTGAAGGCAAAAAATTGTTCTCTTCTTCCAATCGTGCTATTTCCAAATTTACATTCCAGATCTTAGCTGTTGCAAAACAGCATAGGTACTTTATCTCAACTTTATTCCTATGGAGAAGGTAGCTCAAATTCCAAGTATTGAGATAAGAGATTAAATATCAGAAAAAGCTTGTAGTAAATAATTGCCAATCTACCCCTCCTAATCACACAGAATTTAAATAATCAAAATAAGACATTCATTCTGTAATTTTGACTCATTTTATATCCCTAAATTTTAATAATTATATCCACATAATAAAATAAATATGTATCATACTTTCTTGTAACAATTTAGTCTTCTAGTCATATAAGCTCATGCTTTGTGAAACAAGATATTTCTGTACCTTGAAGGTTTCTAACTTATTTAAGATCATTTTCTGAAAATGATAATTTCTTTGTATTATTTATATAATTACTGAAATTCACTAGGTATTTTACAAAATAATATCTGGAAGAATAATTGGCAGAGGTGGAGCCAGAAAAGTAACTCATTGAACCAGTATTAATATTTAACATGTGCCTTGTATTTATATTTTCTTAATTTTAAAAATGTACTTGTCAAAAGCAGCAGAATTTAAAGTGATTCCAGTTCTCATCAGTCAGCTGTTCTTTGGTCTGCCAAATATAACTGATAGAGAAGTTACTAAAACGTCTTTGTATATATTAAAGTAATTCTTGTGTAAGGTTCAGGAACTGAGAACATTAATGTTTGAAATCAGCAAAATACGTACAGTATACACGTGCAAGTTTCCTTCGCTCTGCCAACCCTGTGCCTCCATGCTGGATCCTAAAGGAGTGAAAGGATGTGTCAGACTTCATGCCCATTCTTTTTTTCAGTCCCTGCTGCTTAGATAAGTGATTCTCAACCAGGGTGCAATGGCACCATGAGATGCCTTGAAATCCTTTTCAGAGTGTTGCAGGGTTCCATGCACTGGTTGGTGTGCAACATGACTCACATGATAAATCCTGGTATTTCAAATATTCCATAGTGTTAAAAACATTTGCATCTGTTGTGATCTTTCTGAGTTCTTTGTGGAAGAAGAATTGCTCTGTTATTTTTCTGTATTCAGAAAAAGTGAAAACTAAAAGCTGCCATTTTTTGTGGGGTGCCTCAAGTTTATTGGATCTAAATACATTGAGAACAACTGGCTTAAATTGTCAACAGTATTTAGATTATTTTTATAAGATGAGAGATGAATTGCCTGAGCATGAAGGACCACTTTTTGTTATGAACATTATAATATCAACACTTATTGACTCCAAGATGGACTACTACTAGATTCTTACATTGAGGGATTTTAAGGTCAGAGGATACAGTTCAATCATTAAGTCTTACTTCATGGATAAGACAGGGTACTTTTTAAAAGTGTTCAGTCATTATTTAAGACACTGTTATTTAGACCGAGTTGCGTTCTCAATTCTATTACTGACCTATAGTTTGATATTGAGACATCCCCTTAACCTTGCTGTGTTCCAACAGCATACAATATTTTCCTTTATTTTGGTGAAAAAAAATGAGTCCATCACTGCCCTAAAAATGAGCAGGTGTCAGTGATCACACATATATGTGCACATGCATACACACATAATTTGGAACATTAAAAAGCTGATTTTTCACTCTTAAAATAACAGTTGGCATACCTAGATTCATAGCTTCTACGGTGGGAAGAGACCTCAATAGAGCATAGTATCATTGTATCTAGGGACAGAAGGGGTCTACAGCAGGCCATCAAGTCTGACCCCCTGCCAACGGCAGGAACAAGTGCCAGGGTCATAGGATCCCAGCCAAGTACCTATCTAATCTACTCTTAAAGATGCCCAAGGTAGGAGCAAGAACAACTTCCCTAGGAAGCCAGTTCCACATCCTAGCCACTCTAAC
>JAGPOW010001338.1:37512170-37525333 GCA_030014935.1 Caiman crocodilus | reverse complement strand
GTCTAGATGACCCCAGCTAGATGCCTATCTAACCTCCTCTTGAAGATCCCCAGGGTAGGGGAGAGCACCACCTCCCTTGGGAGCCCATTCCAGACCTTGACCACTCTAACTGTGAAGAAGTTCCTCCTAATGTCCAGTCTAAATCTGCTCTCTGCTAGTTTATGGCCATTATTTCTTGTAACCCCTGGGGGCGCCTTGGTGAATAAAACCTCACCAATTCCCTTCTGTGCCCCCGTGATGAACTTATAGGTGGCCACAAGGTCTCCTCTCAATCTTCTTTTGCGGAGGCTGAAGAGGTCCAGGTGCCCCAGTCTTTCCTCATAGGGCTTGGCCTGCAAGCCCTTAACCACATGAGTGGCCTTTCTCTGGACCCTCTTCAGGTTATCCATATGTCTCTTGAAGTGCAGCGCCCAAAATTGAACTCAGTATTCCAACTGTGGTCTGACCAGCGCCCGATAGGGGGGAAGTATCACCTCCTTGGACCTATTCGTCATGCATCTGCTGATGCACGATAAAGTGCCATTGGCTTTTCTGATGGCTTTGTCACACTGCCGACTCATGTTCATGTTGGACTCCAAAATCCCTTTCCACTTGCATGCCTCCAAGCAGGTCATTTCCTAGGCAGTAGATATGTTGGACATTTTTCTCCCTAGGTGCAGCATTTTGCATTTCCTCTTGTTGAATTGCATTCTGTTGTTTCTACCCATATGTCCAACCTGTCCAGATCTGCTTGTAGTTGTTCTCTGCCTTCTGGTGTGTCCACTTCTCCCCACAGTTTTGCAAACTCGGACAGAGTACACTTCACTCCCTCGTCCAAGTCGCTGATGAAGACATTGAAGAGTATCGGTCCTAAGACCGAGCCCTGCAGGACTCCACTACCCACACTCTTCGAGGTCGATACCAACCCACCCACTATGACTCTCTGGATGTGACCCTCTAGCCAATTCACCACCCACCGGACTGTGTAGTCATCCAAGTCACAGCCTCTTAACTTGTTCACCAGTATGGTGTGAGATACCATATCAAAGCCCTTCTTGAAGTCTAAGTATATGATGTCAACCCCTACTCCTGCATCCAGGCATTTTGTATCCTAGTCATAAAAAGAGACTAGATTAGTCAGGCATGATCTACCTGCTACGAACCTGTGCTGGTTTCCCCTCAACATAATTTTTCCTGCCGGGCTCTCGTCACACCTAGTGAAGTGGGATACATTAATAAAAACTGGGTACAGTTTAAGGATAAAAGGATTGAAAAACAAGGGAGCAAATGGAAATGAATAGAAATTACAAGTAACAAATGTAGGGAACTGATGAAGGGAGGTAAAAGTACCAGTTTAATGGAAAAGGTCTAACAGATTTAATAATAAAAACAAGGGTATTTAATATATTAAAATCAAGATAAACCCTGAGGCAAATAAGGCAGAAATGTTAAATAGAGAAGTTACTTCTGTAGTTGGAATAAAGGAGACTATATCTTCCTCTTAATATGATGCAAACAGAATAGAAGATATACCATCTGTAACAAAGTAGGCTGTGAAGCAGTATTTTGAAAAAAATAAACAATACAAATGCAGCAGATCTGGATAACTGATATCCAGGTGTTATCAAGGAACTAACTGGTGAGATTTCTGAATGATTAATGATGGTTTTTAACAAATTAAAAAAACCCCTAAGAATTCTCAGATGAAAGAAAAGTTTTAATACAACTATAATATTTAAAATAGACATAAGGGAGGTGGCAGATGTGCAGTAAAAGCAAGATGGGATCTGCTGAATGATCCCCACAATCGCACTTCCTGCCACAGCACACTTGTATGGCAGGAAGCATGATTGTGGGATGAAGCATCAGATCCCATTACTCCATATTTCCTGTGTAAGGGGAGTCTGATCCTGGGCCAGGAGCCTGATTCAGTCAATGGCTCTCTGATGTGGGGGGACACAGTGGAGTCCTTGTATCTACCTGTGCCCTAAAGGCTGGGAACCCTGGTCTGCTATTGCTCCCAGCCAAGGGGACAAATCAGAGTCAAGGGTTCTGATGCACCTTTGCTGATCAGGTCTCAGCCTCAGGGAGTCATCAGCTCCTTCGACTCCTAAGCACCCCCCAAACTTGGCAGTCAGGTGATTGGCAGTCAGCCTGGGGAACATATGGGAGTGAAAGGCTCCCATGAGCTCAGGAGCCTCAGTCTCAATTAATGGCATAATAGGAACCAGTGCCATAAAGTTATTACATATTTTTGTATAATATTTTTGTGGCTTATTCCTTGTTTTATCACACCATTATGTGCATTAACATGTGGCCAAGTAACTAGTAAGACTTGATTAACTGGTTAATCATGACTTATGTGCAACATGTACCAGTACTCCAAGAAACAGTATACTGGTTAATTAAATATCCATACTTGTTACCATAATGAAATGGTTAATTTTGTGCTTTATCAACAAGGAATTTGAAGCCAAAATATAATTAATGCTAGCATGGATTCATAGAAAGCAGGTTTTAACAAGTAAACCTGTTGTCTTTTTTGATAGAATTACAATAGTCAATAAAGCCAACTTGGATTTCTCCAAGGCATTTGACTTAGAACCATATGGTGTTTTGATTAAAGCAATTGAGTAAAATGAGATGAAGAGAAGAAATAAAAAAATTACTCTGAGAAATTTCAGAATGTAGTTGCTAATGAGAGATATCAATGAGCAAACTTCTTTCTAAACTAAGTATTGACTCGTATCTTAAAATTGTATCTTTTTTATCAATTATGTGATGATATAAAATCATTGTTGATAAAGTGTGCAGATGACAAAAATGAAGAACACAAGAAGTGCCATACTGTATCAGACCAATGGTTCATTTAGCTCAGTATCCTGTCTTTGACACTGGCAGAAATCCTGCATTCAACCAAATATTTCTTGAGTGGTCTATCTCCTATTCAGCCATGATTATTGATTTAGAGATACCAGAAGAAACATCTCCAACCATTCTGAACCATTATTAATAGATTTATGATCCATTTATTTATGCAGTTCCTTTTTAAACTTGGATATGCTATCTGTCTGCACCATCTTCTATGGCAATGAATTCCAAAAGTTTGCATGCGGCATAAACATTGAAAAGAAAGATATACCATTAGCATATCAATTGTTTAAATAATTAAAACCTAACTAAATACATTTTAATACACACAAATGCAAGGTAATCCTTTTGGATACATATAACTTTCAGGTATGCTGGTTACACTTACAAGATGGGAGATCTGTTTTGGTAAACTGAGACTCAGAGAAACACTCAGGTCTAGGCAGATAACCACTGGGACTAGGTACAGATAGTCAAAAAGCCCAAGGTTGAATAGATTCAGCCTTTGCAGGTTAGTCTAAAATGCACAGATTAAATTGAAACATAAGTGAACAGACATCTACCTTTGATTCAGAAAATGCAGCCACATACCTGCAGTGGCTCAGACAAGAAGCCAGGGGTGCTAGAACATGGTTTTCTGGCTGTGTGTTCACTTCCTGCTGCCCCTGAGGTCTCTGGGTTTTGCAGTCCAGAATTATAGCAGCAGAACTCTGCAGAGTTGATCATCACTTCCTCTTCCTGCTTCCAGGTACCTCTGGAATTTGTAATCCACAGTTGCAGTGTGCAGTAAATTTGAGTAGGAGGTGAGGGGGCTTAAGCCTCCTCCCTGGCCCCAGGCCACAGCTGGGGTTTGCTTGGGTGGGGAATGTGGAGAACTGTCCCCCCCTGTAGACTGGGTTGCATCCCCAGCTGGGCTTGCTCCCCACTTGTCAGCCAGTTCTCACTACTCCACCTAGGGAATAGAGGGGCAGGGCTAGCCCTGCTCTCTGCAGCAGACAGCCAAGCTCAGGGCTGGAAAGCATGCTGAGATGCTGGGGGACTGTGATTTAGCTTGAACCAGGAAGGGGTCTGGGACAGAAGTTTCCATAAACTGGTTTAACCCAAATCAGTTAAGTCTTATACTACATCCAGTCAGGTTTATCTGAAACCAGGCCATTTTGAAACTCATTTATGTGCACTGAGCTTCTGTTTTATTATAGGTTTAAACCAGTTTCTGATCACCTAAACCAGTTTATGTGTAACTTCTGCCCCTAGGCTGGTATACCTTACATCTGTTGTTTAAATTGATTTAAATTATATCAGGGTCTATAGGGAAAGGTGTAGCTATCCTAGAGTGACTGCATGCAGTAGGCAGCTAGCATATCATCATTACATGGCAGGGAACATGTAATAGGGTATAAAAGATGTCACTTCTGTGCTTCCATAAACTTTTTACACCAGACATGTTGCATTCCACTGATGAGCATCTGTGCAAATAGAGCAGCCCAGGATGTTCCCATCTGTAGAGATGTGCACCTGGGGAATACCACTTTGGGCCATGTCTGCAAAAGGAGTATCCCTGGGTCTTTCCACTAGTGGAGGCAGGCCCAGAGTTTCCTGAATGCATCTCTACTAGCAAGGAAACCTGGGGTTACCCTGTTTGCAGAAGTGTTCACCAAGTGCTCTCCCACAGGATCAGCATTCCTGGGAGCAGCTGAAACCCAAACCTGCAAGACAACGGCTGATGCATGTGGCCCAATGAAGCAGATCAGCTGTGCTGAGGCACACCCCAGCACAGCTGATCCCCTTCCTTTGATGATATCTGTGTATATCTGCAGACTGTCTGGAGTAAATGGCTCCCTCAGTGCAAGTTGCAAACAGATGATACTGACCTTTCTGTAACTATACACCAGTTAAACTTTACCAAGATTTTTGTACGCTGGTATAAAGCTTATTACACATCATTTCTCCAGAGAGAGAGATAATCATCCCACTATGTACCCTCAGTGCACTGATCTTAGTGCAAAAAAAAAAGTGAGTGTGATCTGTAGATGCATCACAAGTTAAAAATCAAGTAGAAGTATGACATAGCAGCTGCAATGCCTCTGCCACAATACTCTGTCCAGGGTTGCTGAAAGGTACTGAAATACTGTAGAATTTGAGAAAGCTGTAGAAATGATCTCTGCTTAGAAAGTGTGTAGAACTCAACTTATTTAGGTTATCAAAAAGAAAGTTGAAACTTGATTTCATTTCTGTGTATAGGTCAAACCTCTGTAATTGGTGGCTATAAGATTTCACATGCTTTGTGGATAGAACACCTGGAAGAGATGAGGGGATTTACACATGGGAAAGGCATCTGATAGCCCAAATTAGGATAGCCCAAAGCTTTTCAACTATGCTGACATAGGCATACCAAGAATCAGTGGCTGGAAGTTGAAGATAAACAAATTCAGCTTTGAAAAAAGATTCAATTTCCTAGCTGTGAGGATAATTAAACATTGGAACAGCTCACCAGGGATGTGCTGATGGAGTCCATTTCTTGGACTCTTGAAAACAAGATTAGATATCTTTTTTAAAATATGAACTTTAATTCAGCTACTAAGAGAATTCTCCAGCCTGTTTTTTCTGCACATCTAGCTTGAGCTGGATGGTCACAGTAACCCCTTCTGACCTTAAATCTCTAAACATATGAACCCTTCCCTTTCACCCCTCACCTTTTTCTTCACAGGCTTTGACAACAACAATATCGGTTGCTTTGAAATAAGATCAGTTGTGTTGTCCTCAATGCGCTCATAATACTTGCAGCTCTGTATCAAATCCTATGGTGCACAGTTTTAGTAGAATCACCTGCAGTGGCCAGGAAAAAAAATCCCCCATGCACAATTAACTAAATATTTTCTGTTCCTCATTATAATTATTTCTTTTAATTTGTTTTTAGCTTTCCTCTGAAATATTATAAATTGGCCATAACTGTAGATGGAGCACTGGATGGAATAAAATAGGATACACAGAATATTTGTTGTTTGGTCGGTCATATGTTCAAAATGACTAACAAATTTGAAATCACAGAGAACTTTTCTTGTTAGTCATATTATCAGGGAATTGTTTTGCTGGTGTTTAGTTTTTGTTTGTTCCCTCTTCTTTATCAATGCACGATATGGTTTACCATTTCAATATATCTTAGCTAATCAATTCCCAGCCATTGCAGAAGCAGTGAGTATTGGCACCACCTTGATCTCTTTTATTTTCTGCCTGTGAATCTCAGATCAGTTCTCCAGAGGGATGAGATATCTTTGCCTAGTGAAAGTCATTGGGTTTAATATAAAGATATCTGTATGAAATGTAATAGTCCACGATAGTTCAATGGTCCCTCATGGCTTTGAACTCTATGCATCTCTGAAAGTATTTACATTCAAAATTACAGTAAGAGCTTGCATTGTTGCAGACATGTTTTTGAACAAGAGTGCTGTACATTTTCCCCCTTAGTTTTATTAATAACATAGTATTTTGTTATGCCCTCTGACAACCCTTCATTTACAAAAATGGAAAAAAAGTTGTATAACAATGTTCATTTTATTTTTCTAGTTCTAGCAGCATAGTTCTTAGACTGTAGGGAGGTTTTTTTTAGGTGATCTCCTGTTCTTAGTACATCCTTATCAAGAATAAGGTTGTGTATGTGTGTGTGTGTGTGTGTGCGCGCGCGCACGCGCACATGCGCGCACGTGTGTAAGTATGTCCATACTTTATTATAAGATCAGATTTTAAACTGAAGTGCATACTCTAGTCCAGCAGCAAAGGAAGATAACACTTGGAAAGCTTTTTTTATAACATTTATGGATTATATTTTTTTCTAGGATGATCAAGTCACCTTGTATTAAAAATGGGCAAAAAATGTAAAAACCAAAGGCCATGCCAAAGATGAATTCCTTTGTTGTTTTTCTTTTAATCTATTTTCAGCACACTTCGCACAGTGTCTAATGTTAACAATGACTAAAGCCTGTTTTATGCTGGCATATCTCTGTTGGATTTACAGTAGTGTAAAATTGGTGTAACAGAGTGGAGAAACAGACTCAGTAGGTGCTACAATTATTGGATCTTTTCAGAACATATTATCCTATACCAACTCTTACTGAAGCCATTAAATTAAGCCACCCCTCTAGTGAAATGCAGCATCTACTTAACTGTGCATAGTAACAGTAGACCACAGCTTAGTTCTGGATATGGATACTATTTTTGTTTGAAGTCCCATAGTAGAAGTTTAAGTAGACAGAAAGTAACTGATTTGGATTTTGGCCAAGACACTTGAATTTAATACCAAGATACTCTGAAAGGAACTATCGAAGTTCTGAGCATGAAACTAGTGGGCTTATGGTTCTAGGCAAACCTGCAAGCTGTTACCTTAGTACCAGGAATTTATGGAACTGGATGGCTGCAATTAATATATCCTAGGCCTCCCTACCCTCATCACTGACTTTCCCCTATGTAGTCAACTCATAATTTAATGTATATATTTCTAATATAAATGACAACATTTTGTGATCAGAAGGCAAGAGAATAGACCCTATAAAGAGAGGCTGATAGCCATGGCACTCTTCAGTGTGGAAAAGCACAGGCTCAGGGGAGACCTGGTAGGTACCTATAAGTACACAAGGGGATTCATCAGGATCTGGAAGAAAGTGTGTTCACCAGAGTGCCCCAAGGAAAGCAAGGACCAATGGTCATAAACTCTTACAAGACCATATTTGGCTGGACATAAGAAAAATTTTCTTTACTGTCCGAGCCCCCAAGACCTGGAATAGACTCTCTCCAGAAGTGGTGCAGGTACCTATTCTAGACTTATTCAAGAAACGCTTGGTTACTTAGCTTGCTGGGGTCCTTTGATCCTATCTGACTTCCTGCCCCTGGGGAAGGGGGCTGGACTTGATGATCTTCAAGGTCCCTTCCAGCCCTAACATATATGAAATCTATGAAAGGGATAACAGGATTGCATTTTTGGGTAGGGTGATGACATGTTAAGATATCTTCCTTCTGGTTTGAAAACCCCTACTAGATTGAAGAGATGATAACACTGATAGAGATATCTAAATTGGGAGTGGAAGTTGATTATGCACTTCATTTATTCTTTTGATAAACATACATTTTAAAAACTCAAATATGGGTACTGAAGATTAGATGAGTTACCCCTTGAAATACTCTCATGTAGAGGTATAAAAGTGATACATGGCCAGGATGGGGCCAGTTGATCAAACTAATTCTATCCCCAGTACTGGGAAACTCGGCATTTGTAAAAGTTAAGAATGAGATGTCTTTTAGGAGGTTTTGATTCATTCAGTGAATCTGCCTAGATTCCAAATCCTGTGAATGGACCTTCTAGAACTGTCTGATTAAACTTGCACACTTTGTAACACAGAGGGCTTATTCAGCCCCAAATAATGACCCTTCTTTTGTAAAAAAAAGATCTCATTCAACTTTAATTACCAGGAGACCTCAATTTAGGACCATTCCAAAGATTAGATATTGCTGCACATCTGCTTGAAATATGCTGTGCAGTGTTTATATTCAGATATGCATGTCTTTTTGTGAATGTTGAGGTTTAATTTGATTAACTGAAATCCAATTTAAAAAAAAGGATTCAATGAGATCAGGTTAGGTAGGAGGATAATACAGAGATTCCATAGCAGAAATGATAGGGAGATGATTTAGTGGCCACCAAAACATTCTCAAGGTCTCATATGCAGTCTTACAGTATGGTAGAAACTGGACATTTGATAAATCATAACAAATAGTAGCATAATATTTGGAGAGAAATAAGTACAGAGGATGAAGCAATGCAGCCTGGAAAACAGTCAAAAGATTACTCAAATAAATACAATTGAACATTATTAGATTTTCAGTATTATATACAGTATTAACACCCCCCACCAAAAAAAAAATCAACACTCTACTCTTAATTAGGTAGTGTCTAACGTAAAGATTTTTGTGATTATGAAAGTTCAATGCATATTCTATTTATTGTTTGATGAATTTTGGCTTAAAATTTCACACACAGTTCCTGAAAATTAGAAATGCAGTTAACATATCACTTTGTGAGATGGGTTTTTCAAAGAACCAAGTTTTATATAACTACTTTATACTAAAAGAGGCTAATGGCTGTGAGAAGGTTAAAGACAAACATGGAGTTCCCTGAAACTAACAGGGATGCAAAGAACTTTACAAGTAGGCTCAACAAAAGGAATAGCTAAGCTCATTTTTTTGATTAAAAAAAAAATTGCAGGTAATGATGATAGCCATCCAAGAAGGTAGAAGACAAGTCAGGCCAGGGCTAATCCATGAAATCAAAAAAAGTTTCCCTAATTAGCACTACAGGGGCTAGGATATTAGTTGTATGTACTAATGCCATGGTGCCCTTCTCTTGTCTCTTGCCTTCCTATAGGTTGGTTCCTCGCCTTCCTGGAAGGTTTTGCCTTCCAGGCTTTAATGGTGAAATTGCTATACATTTGGACAGAATCTTGAATCTCTGAGCTTCAGTTATGCTAGTAAAAATGCTCTGTGCCTCACAGACAACACCTATGGCCTTTATGGCCTGCCCTACCAGTCCTTTTAGGGCTCTCTCACACTAGCCCCCAACAACCTGTGGTCTCTTTTGGGCTCTAAGCCCACTAATCTATACTCAGAGTGACTTCTCTGTCAGCCCTGTCATAGCAGCACCCTCCTTAGGGCTCGCTTTCATGGCCTCCAACCTGCCCTTTAGCCACAGCCAGGCTTTAAAGTTTTACCAGCCAAAGTAAACCAAACTCTTCTCAAACATAGTATCTAAGCCCTTCTGGGCCTTGGGTTTCAGCAAACTTGTTCTATCTATTCATTGGCAGTCTTCAGCTTCCTTGGGTACATGAGATGCCTTTCCAGTAGTTCAGGACCTCCATAGCTCTTCTCTCTTGAGGGATGAGGGCCAAACTGAGCTCTCTAACTCAAGAGCTACATTTTTGTATACTGGGCTCCATTCTTTCCATATATATATACATGACCACCAACTGACCCATGGATTTCTGCTTAGCCCATAGCTTACCTCTGTAACTTATTGCAATGGCTGCTGCAGCTGACATATTTAGACCTTGCAGGAGGTGGACCAGTGGGAGACAACTCTCTACTATGACATTTTTATCTTCCCTTGGCTGCTTACTTCTCTGTAGCTGGACCTTGCTTATCTGCCTCCACCAGATTATAGTTCTTGTCTGCTGTATGATTCCTTTTAAAGTAACAGAGGCCTTTGTCCCTGTTACAGCTGGAAAGTGTCTGTGATCAGTAATTAGAAGTGCCTCGGCACAGCAGAATTCTTAGCACAATGCGAGCGCTCGGTGCAAAAGATCCCCCGATATGGCAGGAAAAACCCTTGGTGAAATGATCAGTCCCTGCCAAAGCTTGCAGCTGCACTGTATGCATGCATGCTACCGATTGGCTTATCATAAATTATTCCTACTTGGCGGCTGGCAATTGGCTCACTAGCTGTATAAAAGCTAGGTTAAGTTCCGCCCAAGTTGGAGATCTCCTTGTGTACGTCGGAAGAGACTTCCACGTGTATCTTGAAGTGAACTTGGAGGCCTGATTAACCACCAACGACTCCCTGTCGCCGTTTACCCCGACGTACCCTGTGTCCTGCATGCTCGGACAACATCGGTGCCACCCAGTTTCTGGTTTCTGTTTATTTTGCAACTTGTACGAAACGTACATACACTGCTTGCATCGACGTGAGTCCCTGTACTGAAGTTTGTAAGTAAAGTTCTTTTGAATTTAACCAACAAGCTTTTGTGCCTAATTCCACTCCATCGTGTGACTCCATCTGACCATTCTTGGCCCCCACATGGCGTCATGAACATGATCAGTATCCAGGGAAGATGCAATGGAGTTGGAATTAGCTAAGAATTGCCCCTGGTGCAACTGGAAATGCCACGTGCTGAACGCTGTGGAGTTAGGTGCGCACATCACCTACCACCAAGCGGGTGGAACAGGTGGAAGACTCGTGAGCGGTTACCTCTCATTTGAAGGAGAAGGGGAAACTGTGAAAGAGTGGGAAGTACATCTCCACCCCAGGGCGTTTGGATGTGTGATGGGAAGCAAACGGGTTGTATTTACACCTCGAGAGGAAGGAGGCACCGAAACCTTCACTGAACTAAAGCCGGACAAAGAAAGCACTGCCCTCAGCCAGGAGTTTGCTCGCTGCATGCGCTGCATGCAAGAGAGGTAAGAGCTGGCGCTGATTAATTTAGCCCTGGCACCTGAGCTGAGAGACTTGGAGCCTCTTCCCGAGCTCCACAGAAAAATAGAAGCGGAAGGTTACTCCGCAATTAAGAGGACCAGCTCGGAACACGGAAAGGGGAAAATGCTGCATGTAATGTTCCGCATGGTTACGACCTTAATGCGGGAGAAAGCAGATCTAGAAGCACTACTGCTTGCCGCGCAGGAGGCTAAGCAGACAGCAACAGAAAAAGACCCCGGTCCTCCGCCATTTCAAATTGTCATCGAAACAGAAGGGAGCCACCCCGAGGACCCAGAAGGGAAGGACAGAGTTACCAGCGGGCGGGCAGAAGTTCAGTCAATGACTCCACCTCCCAAGATGACATTGCTCCCAATGGGCCTGCCACTGGGATACAACAAGGAGGCAACGGGAAACAAGCTGTGCCCGAGTTCCCCTTCAGATACAGCAACGACTCAGACAGCCACGCACCCCGTGGCAGCAAGAAGCCAAGTGATTGGTGCACAGAGTGCAGCCTGCACCACTGCCAACACCTATCACGCTGGAACCTGGACTGAATTGCAGGAGCTATGCAAGAAGTCCAAGATGAGATCTGAAGAAACCTTAGCTATTTGGATGGGACACCTGGTCATGGAGTTTGGATCCAACCTGGTGGACCTGGAAGAGGTGAGTTTTCTGACCAGACAAGCTTCATGGAGCAGAGGTTATGCTACTGATATCGATAGGGTGACATGCAACCCTCACTGGCCCATTCCACTTCCAGCACTTGTTGCAAGTCAGGCTAGCCAGAAGTCATATGCCTGGCATGGAGGTTGTCCATTGAAAGTCAGCATGGAACAGATTTTGCTAGCGGTGATAAGGATCTCATACTGCACGTGGAACCCTAGAGCACACGCACTGGGACTGACAACACCCCAGCAGTGAGGACCGTGGCCTCTCCGTTACTTGCAAGATCCTGGAGCTGTTCCAATAAGACTCAATGTCATGGAAATTCAGTGGCCTGCATTGAAGTACATGGAGGAAGGACTTCCATCATCCTTTGGATTCTTCTTAATGCATTAGCCGGACAACCCGCAGGCAATCTCTTGTGTTAACTCCCTTGACTACAAGATGAATTTTGGGAGATGAGGGTCAATGGAAACTGACATATGAGCTGGGTTTCTGATATTCAGCTGAGCCAGATGATGGGTCATAGTGTTAGAATCCAGAATACATTGATGGCATTATAAGTTGACTTATTGTTTAGAGAGTTTCTTTCTTCACAGGTCTGGAATCCAAAGCGCATGCCGGAGTCAGACCAGATCAGAGAGAGAAAGTATACTCCGAGAAGCGAGGACTTGACATGTGACATCATCATGACACCCATCAAAATCCTTATAGTTGAACTTTTTGTGACAAATGTAATCATGTTCATTTGTGTTGTTATAAGCTATTGTTTAGTCCAGTTTTTAGAGAATGAGCTTGTTTTGTTGTCTACATTTGTTTATACTTATCTGCTTCGTGAATCCGTTGGGCAACTTGACAATCTGACCAACTTGCATGTGCTCCAAATTCAACTGTGCCATCAGCAAGGGGGCATGTCTGTGCTCAGTAATTAGAAGTGCCTCAGCACAGCAGAATTCTTAGCACAATGCGAGCACTCGGTGCAAAAGATCCCACGATGCAGAAGGAAAACGGTTGGTGTAATGATGTCCCTGCCAAAGCTTGCAGCGGCACTGTTTGCATGCATGCTACTGATTGGCTTATCATAAATTATTCCTACTTGGCGGCTGGCAATTGGCTCGCTAGCAGTGTAAAAGCTAGGGCAAGTTTCTGCCCTCCAAGTTGGAGAACTCCGCATGTACATCAGAAGAGACTGCCACATGTATCTCGGAGTGAACTTGGAGGCCTGATCAACCACCAACGACTCCGGTTGCCGTTTACCCCGACATACCCCCTGCCCTGCATGCTTAGACAACATCAGTGTGCCACCCAGTTTCTGTTTGTTTTGCAACTTGTACGGAGTGTACCTACACTGCTTGCATCAACGCAAGTCCCTGTACTGCAGTTTGTAAGTAAAGTTTTTTTTAATTCAACCAACAAG
>JAGPOW010001338.1:37498219-37512070 GCA_030014935.1 Caiman crocodilus | reverse complement strand
TTTGTGCCTAATTACACTCCATGGGTGCGGCCCCATGCAGCCATTCTCGGCCCCCACAGAAAGAAAAACAGAATATAAAGAGTTATGTGTCTGATCCTGAGAGGAACCAGAGGAATAGACCTTCTTGGGCACAGAAGTCATTGGAATGCCAGACTTGTGGGTATCCATGCAAGGATAATGTTTTTTATTCTTTATTTCTATTGCATTCCAAAAAAGATAAATGTATGTGTATTTCTCCATGAAGAAACACAGATACACCAGCAACTGATTCATATCCCTGATTTCTTATTATAAGGGGAGCAATCTTGCAAGGACCTTAATATTGGCTAACTGTTTGAACCAAGCAGCATTAATAGCTCTTGCTAGAACCTTGCTGTTTGCATCATCTCATTTACTAAACAAAGTTCGAGTTGTATTTGGTGACAACAAAATGTATCAATCAACTGAAATTAGTTTTCTCTATGCTACATCAGTATTATATCTGTGTGTGTCTTTGTAAGTGATCTTTCTCTATTTTACTTGGACTGAAATATCATGTAAAAATAGAATTGTGATATCTTGGAAACACCTGCCTAGTGAACAAACTAGTTTTTAATGTTCTGTGAGCTTACAAGTCTAGGGAGAGCTTCATTAAGGATAATGGAGAAAAACTAGAGAGTAAATGAGGCCAGGAATAAGTAATGAAATATTCTATTACACAAAAACTGTAAAGGAAAATTCTCTAACACACAAAATATCTGTTCCTTTTCAGATTGAAAAGAGGCTTTCCAATCTGTTTTCCAATATATTCCAATAAAACAAATATGCAAATATTTATAGAGTTCTGATCATTGTAGTCTATTGGTACAAGGTTAGGCTGGCTCAAACAATAACGACATGAAGTAAGAAACAATAGTCTCAAGTACTGCAGCAACCAACCAACCCAGTGTTCGAGGCAGAGCAAACAGATGAATAATGGTTACTAGAGCATTCAGGGCTTCATTACACATTATACTGCAAGCCACACAAATGTTGATTAGTGTTAGTGCTGGTTCAAGATTGGAGAAGTCACAAGTTCAAGCCAGCTAGGGCCTGGAGGACTGAAAGGAATCCCCCCTACCATTCCAGGTTTCCCCCTTGCCCCCTGGGGCTCCTGTGGTTCCTTCCTTGTCTCCAAGTACCCCTTGCTTGTGGCTGCTTGTGCTGTCTGTCCTGGGGCACAGACGTGGAAGGGCCATGAACGGCACGTGTCCCCGAAGGCTAGAGGAGCACAGTGACCATCTGCATGCAGGAGTGGCAGTGGTGGGGACATGGCAGCAATGAGCAGAGAGCTCCCGCAGATGGCTGCAACAGTGTCAGTGGTGGGGGTGGGGTTAGTCCCAGCAGCCATGGCCAGTGGCTACCAGCAACCACCTGCAGATGCCACCAGCAGTGCCAGCAACAAGGGCAGGGGATGGCTAGTAACAACCACCCACAGGCACCTCCATCAGGGACTGTGGCACTTCTTTTAGGGGGTGCACTACCAATCTCACATGCACCTATGTGCACCCCCTACGAGTCACCAATGGGAAGAGCTAATTTGCCTACACAATCACCACTGATGCTACCAGGCTACTGCTTTTCTCTGGGTTTAGCCTGATCTAGAGAGCAGAAGTAACAGCAAATGGGCAGGAACATTAACCTTTCCCTGCCTGCTCCCAGGACAGACAGCTACAAGTAAGGAGGGAAGGTGTGGGGGGAGGGGCAATGAGCAGGATCTGAGGTGCTAGGGATGGTAGTGGGCCTGATCCGGGGCAGCAGGGGTTGGGGAGTAGGTGGAGTGTTTACACTAAGGTGTAGCCTACTCTTTAGTGTATCTAGAGCTAAGCCCTTACTAAGGGCTTTGTTACTTGTTAATTTCAGGCAGCTCTTAGAGCTCTTAACTCCTGGACTGTCCATACATAACACCTGAAATTGCTTTTAAGTACACGTCAAGCATTTTAACGTTACACCACTCCAGGTTAGGATTATCTCTGATATGTAACAGAGCTCATGTTTGGTTAATGGATGGCAACTCCTGACAGATGAACCACACAAATTTCAATCCTCTAGCATCCCAGGATTCAGTGTTCCCTCCCCACCCTCTTGTGCTGTGTGAACAAACTTTGCATCCCTTGAACTCCACTGCCCAAAGGGCAGTTCTGGCATTAAGCCAATTACCCCTCCCAGTGGGAGTGTGATATTCCTACCCCAAGGGGTGCAACCCTATGTAAACAGCCTGTAGAGTATGTGTCAACTAGCCAGATTGCAAGGCATGGATGGGTCTAGCAGTGGGCTCTAGAGGAGGAGGCAGCAGGAGAACAAGAGAGGAGGCCAGATCAGGTACCTCAGAGCTGAGCTTCTTTCTCAGAACCGAGACAGCTGCTCCCCAAAAACCACCATTCCTCACCACTCCCACTTTCCAGCAACCTGGAGAAGCATGGCCAGTACCCCCATACCTCAATCCCAAATCCCAGTTAATTAAAGCATATGACTTTCTTTATTTTATTTCCTAATCTTTATTTTTATTTTTTGTTTCTGTTTGCTTTAGTTTTTGCTTCTTTTCATTCTGTTTTTCAGTAACTGGCTGAATTCATTTTGCCACCTTTCCTCTACATTTCCTTTTTACCTCCCATTTTATTACCTACCCCTATCCCATTAACTCTCTGCCTCCCATCTTCATGCCCCTCCCCCCCACCTCTCTCTCAATCACCTCCACTTAGAGGCTGTCCTGACTCCCCAACCCTGTAGCGACAACTCACAGATGTAGCTCCTTGTCAGGCCCCTGCTCACAAGCCCACTAATGGCAAGTCACAGCTGTGCAGATGGGGGACAGTCAGAGAAGGTTTTTAGCCTTAAAGTGCAACTGCTTCAAATATGATGGTAGAACTAACACTGATCAACATTTGAGCAGTTCAGAGTGACATATGTAACAAAGCCCTTAGGTATTGCAAAGCCTATAGTGAGGAGAAAGGCTCATCAAGAAGTCTGTCTCCACATACTAAAGGTGGGAAAAGGAGCTGGTAAGAGAAAGATGACCAAAATAGGATACATTTTTAATAAACATATTGCAAAAGTATATCCTATTTTTCAACCCAATCTAGTGACAATTAGATGGATATAGGGCAGGATGGAATTCTAGAGCAAAATGATAAGCTGCACATCCTGTAAGGCAAACAGAAGTATTGTTTCTTAATGTGTCATAATGCAGTATGCAGAAGTTCTGAAATAACTTGCAGTTTAGAAATTTAAAGATCATAACCAGTACCTCTAGTCACTCAGAACTGAACTGGTAGCCAGTGTGAAGCAGACAGCACAGTGGGTATAGCATGTTCTCATCTGTGTTCCTACGTAAAGGGCAATACATTCAGTGGTATACATTATCCTGAGTAACCTTAAACTGCAGCTAATAAAAATATTTGCTGTAGGCTAATACCAAATCCAGATCATATTCAAGTAATAAAAAAAAAATAAGAATAAAAAAATGCTTATTTTAACTGTTTTGAAATGCTTAAAGTTGAAATATGTATTTCAATTATATCGTTCTTGTATTCCATTTTGTGACCTAAGTTTGCATAAAACACCATGTTATATGATTACAAGCTGTTCTTTTTATCTGATTTACAGCAGTTTCTCCAATCGGTAACATCCGACTGCATTTGTTAGATGTTTACTATATATACCTGATATGGCTACTGACTATTTACAAACTAATTAGATCTCAAATGTAGTATACACATCATAGATGGGTAAATCGTTTCAGAGTGGTAAATTATATACAGCTGTATGAGATTGCTCTAATGAGCAACAATTGTAGCTCTGTAATTGAAGTAACTTCCAACAGTCTTGTATAATTGTTACTAGCAACATTCAAGGAAATGGATGTTCTGTCTCTGTTTCCAGCTATCTCAGTTCCATTCAGAACAAGATCATCAGATGTAACCATATGGCCACAGGCTTCTGCAACTAAAGCTATTTGAATTTTTGTGAAGCTTCATGGGAAAAAAATATTTTGTTTTTACATAGGTTCTTAATTTTTTTAACTTTGCAAACTGTCCATTAGTCTAATTTTTCTTGGCCAGTTCACTTAGGTATATCTTTAAGCCTATTGCACAATATTCATGAGGAACTGACGTATTTAGACCTTGCAGGAGGTGGACCAGTGGGAGACAATTGTCTGCTATTATGTTCTTCCCCCAGAATTTTAGAGCAACACAGGTACAGCAAATCACATCCCCAATTCTGCATTCATTTTATTTCTTTAATTTTGAACTCATGCTAATTTTGGCAACATTACACATAGGTTCTGAAGATTTCTAATCAAACATGCAGCCAGGTGTAGAGAAAATATACAGGAAATTAAGTAATTAGCAATTGTAGGGGTTTTTTTTGTTTTGTTTTTTGTTTTCCTGTGATACCCACTTCACAATTAAAACTTACTTCTTCACAAATGAATAGTGTTTAGTTTTATGTTAGATGGAAATTATGAGAAGAGGATATTAAGATTATGCCAATGATGATGTCTCAAAACATCCGTGTTGTATCTATTACATATCATTATAAGGAAGCTATTGAGAAATATTTCTGCTCCATTATTCTGTGTGTGACTGTGTGATAAAACTATTGACATGGAAAATAAATAATATGCCAGATTCTCCTCCAGCTGTTAAGTGTCAAAACTTAGCTTCCATTCCTCCAGAAGTTATGCCTCTTCCTTAGAAGATGGATATTCCATCTCAAAGGTATCTATGCTCCTAGATTTCATAGACATTAGGGCTGGAAGGGACCTCAGAAAATCATTGAGTCCAGCCCCCCTGGGATCATAGGATCCCAGCAACATAAACATCCAGATTTCTCTTGAAGGCTTTCAAAGTAGGTGCTTGAACCACCTCTGATGGCAGGCTATTTCAGACCTTGGGGGCTTGGACAGTAAAGAAGCTTTTCCTTATGTTCAGCCTGAAACAGTCTTGAAAGAGTTTATAACTGTTTGACCTTGTTATCCCTTGGAGTGCTCTGGTGAACAAACGTTCCTCCAGATCCTGGTGAACACCTCTTATAAATTTAGAGATGGCCATCAGATCACCCCTGAGCGTGCACTTTCCAGGCTGAAGAGTCCCATAGCTCTCAGCTTCTCGTCATAAGGTCCGTTTTCTCTGATCATGCATGTGGCTCTTCTCTAGACTCTCTCAAGCTTCTTCACATCCTTCTTAAATTGTGGAGCCCAAAACTGGATGCAGTACTCCAGCTGCGGTCTCACCAAGATGTGGGAGAAATGATGTCCTGGAAATTGCTTGAAAAGCATCTATGGATGCAAGCTAACATTTTGCTCACTTTACTAGCAGCTGCATCACATTGAAGGCTCATGTTCATCTTGTGGTCAGTCATGACCCCCAAGTCCCTTTCATCTGCAGTGCTAGCCAGTGTAGCACTGCTGAGCCTGCAAGCATGATGTAAGTTTTTGCTCCCAAGGTGGAAAATCTTGCATTTTCAGTGTTAAGAAGCATCAGGTTCTCGTCTGCCCTTTCCCTAAGCCTGTCAAGGTCATCCTGGATCATCCTCCTGTCCTCTGTGGATGCTTTATCCCAGTTTGGTATCATTGGCAAACTTGACCAGTCCGCTTCTGATACCAATGTCTACATCGTTAATGAAGATGATGAACAAAATAGGTTCAAGGACAGAGCTTTGAGGGACCCCACTCATCACAGGGCACCACGATGATTGACTTCCATCAACCATCACCCTCTGGGTGCAACCATGGAGCCAATTTCCCAGCAAGCAGATTGTGGTGGAACCGAGGCTACAGTTAGCCAGTTTTGCCAAGAGGTGATCATAGGATACTAGTTCAAAGGCTTTTTTTGAAGTTAAGATATACAACATCAATCTCTTCCCCCTTGTCCAGGTGATAGGTCACCAGGATAGATGTCAGGCTGATGGGCCAGCTGACTTGAAGGTATCCAGCCTTTCAAGGTGTTCCTTCATGAAGTCAGCATTGATGGAGGGCAAGGAATCTCCCTCACCTGGGCCTCCCTGTCCTATAATGGGCAGGGGCATCCTATGGGACTCGTGAAAGACTAATTTAGTGAAAATATCCATTTAGTAGGTTGACTTTTTCCTGGGCATTGGTTGTCAGTTGTTCCATCTGGTTTAGCAGGGGTCCAATATTGCCCTTGCTTTTCCTCTGGCTCCCCACGTATATAAAAAAGGACTTTTTATTATCCTTGATACTAGTAGCCAGTTGGAGTTTGGTCACAGCCTTGGCTTGCCTGGTTCACTCCCTGCAGGTCCAGACTAATGCAGAATATTCCTCCTTGGAGGTGGATCCTGTCCTCCATCCTTTGTAGGTCTTTCTTTTTAGGTGCAGGAGGTCTCCTAGTTCCTTGCTGAGCCAAGGGAGCTGTTGTGCCCTTTTGCTGCCTTTCTTCCGAGACAGAATAGCCTTAGCTTGTGCATATAGGTTGTACATATAGGATCACTCCCTTGAGGAGCAACCACTCTTCCTGATCTCAGTGGGAAGACTAACTACCTCCAGAGGAGGTTGAACCTATTCTGCTTTGTGGATACGTATATGCAGAAGTTTTTATGAATTGGGATAAAGCAATGACAGGTACTACAGGGGCAGATGAACCTCCTACCCCAACTTCTTCTCTCTTCCCCACTTAGTGGCCAGACTGTGCCCTGGCAGCATCAGCTGGGAACATTAAAGTCCCAAAGAAGATAATCATACCCCACCACCTCCCATGTCCTGCATGTTCAGAGGAGCATCTGCTGTTTTCCCCCCCATGTCCTGTTCCCCCCTCCATGGGCTGCTGTTGCTGGTATCCCTATCGTTCATGCTGTCCTGGAGGTGAATGGATTTCCTGTCCTGCTCCAGCTGGGCTGCATGAGAGGTGGGCTTAGCCTGGGAAGCCAGTGGTAGTGGCAGGTGGGCAAATTCCCTTTCGATGTGACTGCTCCCAAACTCAGCTTCCCTTGTACCCAGGACAGTACAGATAGTGGTGGCAGCAGACAAAGGAGTGGGGAATGCGGGAGAAGGAGCCAGGGTGGGAACATGTATCTGAGCATGGAGGGAAAGAGTGCGGGAGAAATTATTATCTTTTTAGGACTTAAAAAAGCCCTAGTCTGTTGCTCCTGTCATGTAGTCAGAAAGGGGGATACAGTCATATCACTGCATCCTCTCTGTTTGTCTCTCCCATTTTGTTAATGGGAAGCTTTATGTAAACCCTAAGCAAGGAGTTGTCCATAGGCAGCCAATATAAAATACTAGATACATGAGGTGTATCCAGATGGTCATCGTGTGGCATGTGGTGTTGAAAACACATTTCTCTGCACTGCAAGGGCATGGTGCCCAAAAGTGCACTGCTCCATTTTTTTCCCTTCATTTTAATTTTTTTTTGACTCCTGGATATCTTGATCTACATGTCTCATGTAGATGTGTCCATAATTTCTTATCATCTATCTTAGGCAGCTTCCCATTCAGAATACTGATTTTGAGAATATTTATTCTTAGTATTTCTTATACATTGTGTGGGAAGCTGACATTCTTCTCTCAAAGAAACACAAAGGTTTCATCACTATCTAGTCTGTTATAAAAGTAACTTTATTTGAATTATAATAACTGAACCAGGTGTTCATTGCTTCTGTACAGCTTTTTGATTTAGTTTCACGGAGCATGGCCACCGGTGCTTATTGCACCATTGGTAGACCAAAAACTATCTATGGTCATAATGACATTACTCAAATGGGTTCCTTTAAAATAAAAAACTACAATATGCTTAAGGTATTATTCTGATTGAGCATCATGTATGTATATACAGAGTGCATGGATGATTGTCCATGGCATTATGTGGGTGAGCTTTTTTTATGTGCAACATGCATGTAGGGCTAAAGTGTGGTGAGAATAAAGGGAATATGACATGCAAGCTGCTCTCTATGCATAGGATGTGGGGTGCACATTTGTTATTGGAATATTTTCTGTAGTTAACTATTAGGAAATAAAGTACTTCTGCCTAAATGCTATTTCCTTTCAAAAAGACCAGTCTGTAGCATTTGCTTGTTCAAGATTTATAAAATCTGGCTGCCTTTCCAGCAGAAACAACATGTGAGAACTCAGCAGGCATCTGCTTCTGTTCAATTATTAGGCAATTGAGAAAGGCTAACAGGCTCTGGTATCTCTGTAAAATGTGTTAACTGACTAGTAAATCTCTCTATGACAAAAGATGAACTCACACTTATTATTCCAGCTAATGTCTAGACATGGAGGTTTTGTTCATCTCTTTATAGAGGTTTTGTTCATTACTTTGCTGTCTATAATCATTTTTAAATATTACTTTTACAGGGTTTTTTTATCTTTTTGCTCCTGTCCCTTTTCAATGTGGCAACTGAGAGCATTTAATCCATCAACAATTTTTCCTCATAATATGTATCTGAGATAGAAAGTTATTTTTACTTCCATTTATAGAGTATAAATGGAGACATGGTTAAAATATATGACTTGCACATTTTCATACCAGAAGTGCGTATTAGGGTCAGAAACTGAATCTAAACCTCTGGAATCCCACTCTAAAGTATAACTTTCCTAAATGGACTGTTTAAAACATCATTCCAAACCCATTCAGTGTTCTAAGTAATTATTTTTGTGGGAAAAGAGACAGAAGCCAGAGATTAGCTTAGGCAGTCTAAGGTCTCATCCACAGTGTGAATTGAAATGAGCATAATAACAAAACTGCTTAAACACACTGGGTGCATCTACACATGAAATTAAGGCAAAGCAGTAAACTCCTGAGCTGTTTGAGCAAAACTAAATTGCTCCTGGGCGCACCATCTACGTTTGTGTCCAAGACAGCAGCAATTCAAGCTGGGGCATAGCACAGCTGGGCTGGCAGGGGGCATGGGGAGTCAGCCCCGGGCTTCAGGTGGTGGCATCTGCCAGTAGAAGGGCTAGCTGGTGCATGAGGGTGCTGAACCTGTGGAGCCATGTGAGCAGGATGGCCCTCACTTACATCTACACATACATTCCAGTGCAATAAATGACCCCCTATAAGATAGTACAGTTCCTGACAGTACTATCTTACTGTGGAGTTAATTAGTTTACTGTGTCCTAATACTTGAATATGTGTAAATGGTGATGATTTACTGCAGAACTAATTAGTCTACTCCTCAGTAAAGCATATTTGCAGATCACCCACTGTGGCCAAATGAGTTCCTGAAATCCTGCCTATACTACACTCTCTCTCTTCCTCTCTTTCTCTTTCTCTTTCTCTCTTTTTCTCTCTCTTACACATGCTGAATTAAAAATATATGCTTCTTGCTTTCTATATCACTTATAAGGTTTGAATCCCACAGCTTTATGAGGTAGTGGGTTCAGCTGAGCTCTTGTTAGTCTAGTTCATGTGTCTGATTAGCTCTGGTGCTGCCCTTAAGGGATCACCCTAGCAGCTGACCATTGCTGTACAATACACTGAGCTTCTACTTCACTGTCTCCTGCTCATTCTAGTTTCTGGTAGTTAGATTCTCAGTTTCCAGCTTCTGGTTTTTACTTGCTTGCTGCCCTGGTTACTGAGCTTTAGTTTCTGACCCCTGCCTAGCTTCTGACTTCCCAAAAGGATTCTTGGACATAGCCACTCAGTTGGCTATCCTGGCAAATCATAATATATTTCATGGTGTTAAACACAGTTCCAGACATGCTCCCATGGAGCATTGAAAGAAAAGATGAGTGAATAAATAGTCTATTTATATTTGTGAATGTTGAAGGTTAAAAACAACCACAATTTACCAGTGATATTGTTTAGATATCTGTACCCTGACAATATCCTCCCCTTTCACTGTGGAAATTATTGCTTGAAAGGCCTTATTAACTCTTCATTACAGGGAATTAATTAGTATGGCATCTAGCAATGCTTCTCAGCAGCAAATTGTTAATGATTTCTCAACAGACTCCATATTTCACTGAATAAAAGCATTTTACTAGCTGCCTGTCTAGTCTGCAGTGGCACATGGAGCAGGCATCCAAAAGTCATTTTTGACCTCTAGTCTCCTGAAGACCAAAGCACTGCCACTGGATTGACCTAGGGCTATTTATTAATTGTGATTGATAAATTGTTTTTACAAGCCTTAATTTTACAATCATTATATGTTTGCAGAGTAGTGTAGTTTCCTCATCAACTTGCTGCTTCTGTCACAGAAGCTGGCGTCACCAGTATGTGCTACATAGTGTAACCTTATATGCATGGCTGACACTGTGAGCAGATGGCTGAAATCATAAGGGCTCATCCCCCAATAATTATTATTATTATTTGTTGTTGTTAAGCACTAACAGAGTGATCAGCTCTGTATAAAACAGATTACAGTACATGGAAGGTATATTTCTTTGACAGAACCTACAATGAGTAGACATTAGTTTTCCTATGTGTGGCAAAGGGGAAATAAGGGAGTACATACTGGCCAGGTACTAACAGCACTCTTTCTCTGAGCTAGATTCACTCTTTGACTTAGAAGCCTAAAGCAGGGTTTGATAACAGACCCTAAAATTTAGATCATCAAAGCTTCTGTTCACTTGTTAATTAATTATGGAGGACCCTTAAAACCACAGGCACCTATTTTTATGTTAATTCAGAAACTAAGGATACATGGAAATGTTCCCAGTACTGAGTCTTTAAGCTGTGTGATCAGAGCTCGAGTTCCGGTTGTGCAAACATTCACCACTGCTGGGAGCCACACCAGGAATGCAAATTAAGTCAGGGTAAGGGGAGGGACAGGTGGAATCTGAGAGGTCTAGCAAACCTGCAGAGGAGTTTGGCAGGTGTGAGGGGAGGGCTGGCAGGTCTGTAAGGGGGAGGGGGTTACATCTCAGGATAGGGAGGGGGCCAGAGGTCTAACAGTTAGGGTTGGGGGGTGGTAGGAAAAGTACAGCCCTGGGGCTAGGGCAAGCAGCAGGAGTTTTCTGAGCTCAGTAATTAAAAGTGCCTCAGCACAGTAGAGTTCTCAGCACAATGTGAGTACCTGGTGCAAAAAGTTCCTTGATATGGCAGGAAAAACCCTTGGTTCAATGATCAGTCCCCACCAAAGCTTGCATCTGCACTCTTTGCATGCATGCTACCGATTGGCTTACCATAAAGTATTCCTACCTGGCGGCTGGCAATTGGCTCGCTAGTCATATAAAAGTTAGGGCAAGTTTCCGCCCAAGTTGGAGAACTCCTCATGCACGTCGGAATAGACTTTCACATGTATCTTGGAGCAAACTTGGAGGCCTGATCAACCACCACTGACTCCCCATCACCATTCACCCCCACGTACCGTGTGCCCTGCATGCTTGGACAACATCAGCGTGCCACCTGGTTTCTGCTTTTCTACTTGTTTTGTAACCCTACAGAGCGTACCTACACTGCTTGCATCGACGCGAGTCCCTGTACTGCAGTTTGTAAGTAAAGTTCTTTTGAATTCAACCAACAAGCTTTTGTGCCTAATTCCACTCCATTGTGCGGCCCCATCCAGCTATTCTCAGCCCCCACATTGCATCATGAACAGGATCAGTATCCGGGGAAGATGCAATGGAGTTGGAAATAGTTAAGAATTGCCCCAGCACAACAGGAAATGCCACGTGCTGAACGCCATGGAGTTAGGCGCACACATCACCAAGCAGGCGGAATGGGTGGAAGACTCGTGAGCGGTTACCTTTCGCTCAAAGGAGAAGGGGAAACTGCGAAAGAGTGGGAAGTATATCTCTATCCCAGAGCATTTGGATGTGCGATGGGAAGTGAGTGGTTCTATTTAGACCCCAAGAGGAAGGGGGCACCAAACCCTTCACCGGACTAAAGCCAGATGAAGAAAGCAATGCCCTCAATCAGGAGTTTGCTCGCTGCATGTGCTGCATGCAAGAGAGCAGAGAGCTGGCACTGATTAATTTAGCCCTAGCACCTGAGCTGAGAGACTCGGAGCTTCTTTCTGAGCTCCATGGAGGAGTGGAAGCAGAAAGCCACTCTGCAATTAAAAGGACCGGCTCGGAACACGGAAAGGGGAAAATGTTAAGTGCAGTGTCCCGCATGGTTACAACCTTGATGCGGAAAAAGGCAGATCTAGAAGCCCGACTGCTTGCCACGCAGGAGGCTAAGCAGAAAGCAGTGGAAAAAGACCCTGGTCTTCCGCCATTTCAAGATGGCGATGAAATGGAGGGGAGCCGCCCTGAGGACCCGGAAGGGAATGGCAGAGCTACCGGCAGGCAGGAGGAAGTAGCAACTCCACCCCCCGAGATGATATCACTCTCCACGGGCCTGCCCCCGGGCTACAACAAGGAGAAAACAGGAAACAAGCTGTACCCGAGTTCCCCGTCAGATACAACAATGACTCAGACAGCTATGCTCCCAGTGGCAGCGAGAAGCCGAGTGGTTGGTGCGCAGCATGCAGCCTGCACCACTGCCAACACCTATCACGGTGGGACCTGGACTGAATTGCAGGAACTATGCAAGAAGTCCAAGATGAGATCTGAAGAAACCTTAGCTATGTGAATGGGACGCCTGGTCATGGAGTTTGGATCCGACCTGGTGGACCTAGAAGAGGTGAGTTTTCTGACCAGACAAGCCTCGTGGAGAGGAGGGTATGCTACTGACATCGACATGGTAACATGCAACCCTCACTGGCCTATTCCACTTCCAGCGCTTGTTGCAGGTTAGGCTAGCCAGAAGTCATACGCCTGGCATGGAGGCTGTCAGCCAAAAGTTAACGTGAAACAGATTTTGCTAGCGGTGATAGGGATCTTGTACTGCACGTGGAACCCTAGAGCACATGCACTCGGACTGACAAAAGCCCAGCAGCGAGGACTGTGGCCTCAGCGTTATTTGCAAGATCCTAGAGCTGTTCCAATCACACTCAATAGTGTGGAAGTCTGCATTGAAGTACATGGAGGAAAGACTTCCATCATCCTTTGGATTCTTCTCAATCCATTGGCCAGACAACCCACAGGCTATCTCCTACATCAACTCCCGCAACTGCAAGAGCTCAAAAAGCCGGACATAAGAACATCCAGCGATTTGGGACATCGATCCACCACATGCCCATACAAGTCTAGATCTCGGCAACAACAAGTGTCGACGCAGAGAGTGCCGGAGGACTGGGCCATGTTCAGATTCCTCCTGCATCATTCTAGACTCACAAAGCAGCAGTTATGAATTTTGGGAGATAAGGGTCAATGGAAACTGGCATACGAACTGGGTTTCCAATATTCATTGAGCCAGATGATGGATCATCATGCTAGAATCCAGAATATAATCATGCATTGTAGTATAGTTAACTAATTGTTTAGAGAGTTTCTTTTTCCACAGGTCTAGAATCCAGAGCACATGCCGGAGTCAGACCAGACCAAAGAGAGAAAAAACACTACGGGAGATGAGAACTCGACGTGTGGCATTATCATGGCACACACTGAGATCTTGTAGTTGAACTTTTTGTGACAAATTTAATCACATGCATTTGTGTTGTTATAGGTTATTGTTTGATCCGGTTTTTAGAGAACAAACTTATTTCATTGTCTACATTCATTTACACATATTTGCCTCGTGAACCCGTCGGGCAAAGTAACTATTTGACCGACTCACATATGCTCCACGTTCAACTGTGCCATTGGCAAGGGGGCATATCTGAGCTCAGTAATAAAAATGCCTCGGCACAGTAGAGTTCTCAGTACAATGCAAGTACCAGTTGCAAAAAGTTCCTTGATACGGTGGGAAAAACCCTTGGTTCAATGATCAGTCCCCATCAAAGCTTATAGTTTCATAGTTTCACAGTAACTAGGGTCAGAAGGGGCCTAGAGCAGGCCATCTAGTCTGACCCCCTGCCAATGGCAGGAAACAAGTGCTGGGGTCA
>JAGPOW010001338.1:37485603-37498119 GCA_030014935.1 Caiman crocodilus | reverse complement strand
GGTGGCAGCCTCAGAGGTACACCGGGGGGGCTGCACCAGGGAAGAGGGAGGGGGAGGGGCCAGGCCCCTAGCAGTAGCACTGCGTGTACTCACCATGTTTCTAATGAAAGTAGTCCTTGTGCTGGCGTCTCTGTTCGCTCTTCCCTGCCTCCTGCTCTCTGTCTGCGTGAACGCCGGCGCAAACGCCGGCGCGCCCTTACAGAGCGCGGCTGTTTGTGCGCTCTGTTCGTGCGTGGCTCGGGAGCACGGCTCCCAGCCGGGTCAGCTATCAGCAATCTGGGAGGCTCCCCCCCGATCAGCTGCAGCTGCCGGCACCACCGCACTCACCAGTTCACTGCCGCTGCCGCTGTCTGTCCTCAGTTGCTGCTCCTTCTGCTCTCTGCTCTGCTCTGCAAGGGCTCACGTGTGACTGAGACCACACATGAACCCCTCTTTGCATCTGCACTCTTTGCATGCATGCTACCGATTGGCTTACCGTAAAGTATTCCTACCTGGTGGCTGGCAATTGGCTCGCTAGTCATATAAAAGTTAGGGCAAGTTTCCGCCCAAGTTGGAGAACTCTGCATGCGCGTCGGAAGAGACTTCCACATGTATCTCGGAGCAAACTTGGAGGCCTGATCAACCACCACTGACTCCCCGTCAGCATTCACCACAACATACCCTGTGCTCTGCATGCTCAGACAACATCAGTGTGCAACCCAGTTTCTGCTTTTCTATTTGCTTTATAACTGTACGGAGGGTACCTACACTGCTTGCATCGATGCGAGTCCCTGTACTGCAGTTTGTAAATAAAGTTCTTTTGAATTCAACCAACAAGCTTTTGTGCCTAATTCCACTCCATCGTGCGGCCCCATCTGACTGTTCTCAGCCCCCATATTTTCCATCCCCAGGGCTGGGCTCAAAACAGATACAAACACATTCTCAATTAAGTAAGTTAGACTGGTCATTCTTTTGCCTGATCTAACCTCCATGGACTTCTGTATAGACTATCACTTAGACCAGCCATGACCCTAGTTAGGTCTCTATAAGTGTAACATCTGAACATGCCCTAAAAGTTTTCATCTTGGTATGCCCAGACACATCCATCACACCACCAATAAGAGAGTTTTCAGAACTGTGAATTCAGAGTAAAAAGACATGCCCTCCAGTTGTTATGTAGAATATAGCCAAGGAAGGATGACATTTCAGACATTTTTTTCTGTCTAGGTAGTTTCTGTGCTTTCCCTGCTCAATATGGTGTTTCTAAGCAGACTACAAACACAAATTGGCCAGCCATTTCTCAGAGAGATATTATGGGGAAATAAGTAGTTTTGCCAGTGTCAAACATGTTAGTTTTAAGCCACAGTAGCTGGAAACTGGATACTGAAATTCGCAAAACAGAAAGTCCTTGATATACGGGTAAGTTTGCTGTCTCCTTGAAAACCCATCCAAAGTTATACATCATGGAAAACTGCCCTTATTTCTTTCCAGTACAATTTTTCTGACAATTGTTCCTTAGTTTTCTGACCATTCTAAATAAATTGGAAATGCTATCTGGGCTTGGATATGCTAGTTTAGCAATCAGATTGGCTTATCTTTAGCCTTGGGTTGGTATACAATGCTATAAACCAGGAGATATCTCACTCTGACTAATGTTAACACTTTTGTGAATTTCATAATGCTTACTATTGAACAAGATCTCAAAGCACAAACCCTTTTCTCAGATGAGATAACTGGAGGTTGCTCAGGGTCCCACTGGTTTATCTGGGAACAGAATCAAAAATTCAACTATTAGTTACATTTCTTTTAAAATGAATGACCCAAACTTACACTGGTGGCTAGTCTATATATAACTGCTCCTCTAAACACTAGATTATTCATCCATGCCAGGAATCCTGATTCCCCAAAAGTACTGCTGTCTGGCAAATAGTTGTGTAATCCTCTGGCAAAACAGGCAGCACATTCCTTTCTAGTGCTTCCTTTAAGTAGTGAATTAGAGTTTCCCACTGCTCCCAATACCATAATTCCTTTTGTTCAGTTCTCAAAGATAAAAATCTGTCCTATGATATCTTGAATGGGGTTAAACAATGAATGATTAGGATAAAAATAATATTGAACATCAATATCAGTTGTTTTGCATTTGGATGATTTTTATGTACAAATGCAATTTTGAAATGAAACGATTAATTTTCCTGTGGGTGAATGAGAGTAGTTATTTTTTTTTATGTACTTTTCAAACAGACTGTTGCATTACTTTGCCTTCTGTTTTATTTATTACATCTCTGTAACTTGTTTTAATAATTGTACATGTTGAAATTTGGAGACGAACATGACTGTCACAACTTGTGTTGCAGCTGCACATATGTTATAATTTGTTACAACATAGTTTATCTTCCTTGTCTGGGCCCTATAGATAATAAAATTGGTTAGGATTTTATATTTATTTAATTTGCCTGTGCATTCAGTAAATTAAATTTGTGTGTCATAGCAATTGCTGCAGCTTTCGTGAATTGGAAAGTTGTTCTTTTTTATTAAAGTTGTCAGTGGTACCTATGTTGATCTAAGGACAAGGTTCTTTGGGTAGGTGTGATATCTTTTATTAGACCAACTAAATAATTGGAAAAAAGTTTTTTGCAAGCTTTCAGGCACAAACAGCCTTTTTCAGGCATTGGGAGACTCTGCTACTGCTATAAGTTCTTCAAGGTAGAAAAGAGGCTAAAGTATAACAAGAAGTCTGTGAAAATATAAATCAGTAGAAGTTTGGAAGCAGTGGTTTAACAAGTAGGGGGGGACAATGGCCCCAGGGTGATGGCCTGGGAGGGGGTGCTGCCAGCCAAGCCCTTCAGAGTTGGACAGGGAGGCCACAGTGCCTCCCGCATTTGGTGTGTGGCCCAACCCCCCTGCCTGGCATATTGTAGGTTTATTTACCTGTTCTGACCAGAAATTCCAGCCACCGACCTCCGTGTCCAGTGTACCGTGATGTTAATTTCCCCATGGAAGTGCCATGGGCTTGGAGAGGGGACCTCACACCCTGCTAAGATCATGCCAGTGGGGCAGGGGGGGTGTAGACCCACAGTACACCACTGTTTGGAAAACAAAGGGTAGAGATAGGAGGTGGTGGGACAGGGAGGGAAATATGTGAAGGAATGCAAGTGGTCAGCTTGAGGCAGGTTACTTGGTGTGTCAGATGACAGGCAGGTTGTAATATCATAAATCCAATGTCTATATTAAGTCCAAGATTTTTTGTATCCAGTAGATTTATGATATGAGGTTCATAGGCTTATCTATGAAAAGCAATTTGTAAGTTCACTTTGAGGTTTAGAACTGAGAGATTGGAGAGGAAATGATTGCCTTATGACAAGTGGGCACACACAGGTAATTGGATACTTTTGTCTTTGATGAATTTTTGGTGTGCATTCATTCTGGTATGCGGTTCTTGTTTGGTTTCTCCTACATATTTTCCTTCAGAGCATTTGGTGTGCTGAATGAGGAATATTACATTTCTGAAGATGCAAGTATAAGATCCAGGAATGGGGATGGTTCTGTTGTGGCATATAGTTATTGTGAGAGTTGTGTGGATATGTTAGCAGGTTTTACATCTCTCTGGATCCATTTAGTATGGTTTGGGTTATAGGAAGTTTGCCTCTAATGATCAGGTTAGTGAAGTTTGGTGCTAGTTTAAAGACTAGGATGAGTGGTTCTGAAAAGATCTCTAAGAATTGGTTCTTCTTCTAGTATGGGTTGCAATTGCTTGAGGATTTTCTTTGTAGGTTCTAGGGAAGGATGATATGTCATAACTAATGGTGTATGATTTGTGGGGATTTGTGGGGATTTTCCTTTTGTACTGTAGCAATTCTTTTGAGATTTGTGAGGTGACAATTTCAACATGGCTTTCACCCAACAAGGACACGCCTCCAGAGACATAGATCGCTTTTTTGAAAGAGTCACCTGGATACCACATGAAGAATTGCTACAGTACAAAAAAGAAAATCCCAACAAATCACACACCATTAGTTCTGACATAGGTCCCTGTTGTGGCTGGCCTTCAGCAGGAAGGGGGCAAGCAATGTCTGCGTCAACATGGAATTACTCACTCTACCGCCACTTGCCCTGCCAATGTCACTCACCCTGCCATTGCTAGATCTGCATCTGGCCCATAAGGAGCCCTGTGGTTCAGAGCCATATTTAATACTGGTTTGTCACACCAGATAACAAGGCTAAGCTTTTTAATGATTTCTTTGCCTCCATTTTCCCGAGCAGGGACCATATCAACCCATCTGCTCGGACCCCCTCAGGCCCCAGGGGAGGTGTACCCAGGCCTAGGGTCAGTGAGGATCTAGTCAGGGAACTTCTGGAGGGCCTGGACATATTTAAATCAGCTGGTCCTGACAATCTCCACCCCAGAGTGTTGAGGGAATTAGCAGAGGTCATTGTGGGACCCTTGGCACAGCTTTATGAGCACTTGTGGAGCTCTGGTGTAGTGCCAGAGGACTGGAAAAGGGCCAATGTGGTTCCTAGTTTCAAAAAATGGAGGAAGAAGGACCCAGGGAACTATAGGCCAGTTAGTCTTACCTCGATCCTGAGTAAGCTTTTTGAGAAAATTATCCTGGCACATTTCCATGAGGGGCCTGCAGGGGAGCTTATGCTTAGGGGCAACCAACATGAGTTCATTAGAGACAGGTCCTGTCAGACCATCCTGGTGGCCTTCTATGACCAGGTCACAAAATCCTTAGACACAGGGGTAGTAGCGAACATAGTCTTCCTGGACTTCAGGAAGGCCTTCAACACTGTCTGTCATCCCATTCTCATTAAAAAACTAGAGGACTGTGGTGTCAACACCTACACAGTCAAATGGGTTGCTAAGTGGCTGGAGGGCTGCACCCAGAGAGTGGTGGTAGATGGATCATTTTTGACCTGGAGGGATGTGGGCAGTGAAGTCCCCCTCCCCAGGGCTCAGTCCTTGGATCCGCGCTATTCAACATCTTCATCAGGGACTTGGATAAAAGGGGAAAAAACACCCTGTTCAAATTTGCTGATGACACTAAGATGTGGAGGGGATGAGGGCATGCTAGAAGGGAGGAATAGGCTGCAGTTGGACCTAGACAGGTTACAGGGGTGGGCAGATGAGAACAGGATGGCTTTCAACACTGACAAGTGCAAGGTGCTGCACCTGGGGAGGAAGAACCAGCAGCATACCTACAGGCAGGGGAACTCCCTTCTTGTCAGTGCAGAGGCAGAAAAAGATCTTGGAATCATTATTGATGCCAAAATGAACATGGGCCGACAGTGTGGGGACGTGGTCAGGAAGGCTAACCACACCTTATCATGCGTCCACAGATGCATCTCAAGCAGGTCCAAGGAGGTGATCCTCCCCCTCTATGCAACACTCATCAGGCTGCAGTTGGAGTACTGCGTCCAGTTCTGGGCCCCTCACTTCAGAAGGAATGTGGACAGCATTGAGAGGGTCCAGATGAGGGCCATCCACATGATCAGGGGGCAGCAGGGCAGGCAGTACAAGATGCTAAGGGACCTGAACCTGTTCAGCCTCCACAAGAGAAGGCTGAGGGGGGGGGATTTAGTGGCCTGTTACAAACTATTCAGAGGGGACCAGCAGGCACTGGGGGAGTCCCTGTTCCCCCAAGCACTACCAGGAATGACTAGAAATAAGTCACAAGCTGGCGGAGGGTAGATTCAGACTAGACATCAGGAGGCGCTACTTCACAGTCAGGGCGGCTAGGATCTGGAACAAACTTCCAAATGAAGTGGTGCTGGCTCCTACCCTGGGGTCTTTAAGAGGAGGTTAGATGAACACCTTGCTGGGGTCGTTTGACACCAGTCTTTTTTCCTGCCATGGCAGGAGGTCAGACTTGGTGATCTGCTCAGGTCCCTTCTGACACTGCCAACTATGAAACTATGAATACACAGGACAAGGGGAGCTTAATACCCTTTCGTTACAGGACATGAACCAATGGTAGCAACTATGTCTTCAATAGTAGCAATGGCTCTGAACTCTGGTAAGACACTTTTCTGGAGTAATGTTACCTCAAGAAAAAAATGTAACCCTCATTAATTTATTACAGAGTGTCACATGTCCTGTGCCATTCTGAATGAAACAATTTGTTATCCTCCCAGCAACTTTGGGGAAAACTCTTCATGTCTCTGATCCTTCCAACTGAGTAAATTTACTTTGGAGTAGAATATGGGTAAATTACTTTTTAGGAATCATATTCACACCCTAGGAAAAGGAGAAACATATGTTTGTCTATTGCTCCATATATTATAGACAAAATGATGACCTTGTGAATATAAAACAGTTTGGCAAGGGTCCACATATCATTAGGAGCCATGAACTGTAGCATATGTTGCCTAAGAGGTGGAATGAAATTGGCAACATGCTCTGCAGTAGTCTTTCATTTTTCTAAAATGAAATAATAATATCCTCCCTCTGTGCATACTGCTAATAGAGGAGTCATAGACTGGGCCTTTCCCAAGCAGACTAAACAAATGCATGTGGGACTTAGTTCATTAATTGTGTAGCACTGAAACAGACAGTTGGCTTTGTACTGTCTTGTGCCTTGGCAGGTCTTCTGGGTGAAGACAAGAGGTCTTCTTTTGTCCCTAACAGAACTATCAGTGCAAAACATACTAACATTCTGGACTTTGTTAGCTGGTAGTTGTCAGTTAAAATTACCAAGCAAAGGCATCCTTTTTTGTTGCTGGTAAACGAAAGCAAAAAGCATTTAATTTATCCAAAAGTAATGGAAATCATTCTTGGAGATATCTCCCATCTTGGCATTATCATTATGCATTCCCAGACTCACATTAGGTAACTAGCTTTTGTTGTTGCTGTTAAGGTATGTACAATAGTAAATTATAAATAATGCTAACTGGTTATTTATGTTTTTCATTTATGATTTTCCATTTCCTTTTTTTAGAATATTGATGTTAATTTCCTTAGTTTTTCATTATGTTGCAAAACAACGTAACAGATTAGACTTATTTCAGCATTTCTTTCCATGTTAAACCTAACATTGTAGAAGCATTTGTTTTTCACGGGAAGTTTCTTAAAAATAGAGGAGTATGAGAAATGAAGAAGAGCAAAAGGCCAGTTCTATTATATTACCTACATCATTAATTGGTAAATTTATTGGCACAGAGGGTAGGATAATGCTGATTACAACTATGGTGAATCCAGGTCTGTTTAGTCTAGTGCTGGAGGAGCTTATTATGTGTGTGACAGGGAATGAGAAGATGCTATTTGATTTGTAGCTAGATTAATCATTGGTACAAGCTACCACATTTTGAAATGCATACAACTGGAGAATGCTTGAATAATATATCTTGGTGGACAAAGGACTTTTCTATTCATATATGCTTCTCTTTTCTTGGGTTCAGGGTACTTCAAAGAACAGAGTCCTGGAGCTCTTACCCAGAGATTAATTTAAGACTTGATGATTCATCTAAAAATGCAACTCCACAAGAATTGCAACACTGGCTGTATTCCAGCAGTTCAATATTGTAAACAGCATTTATTCCCTTCCTCTAGGGATATTTTATACATTACATGGCTTTTTCTGATGGTTCACTGACTAGTTTTGGCCAGTCTATTTGAAAGGAGAAAGCTATATATAAATGAACATGTAAAAAAAGATTGTCATTCTTTCCAAATGTGCGTTGGACAGAGCAACAAATAAATCGTGTATGAAGATTTTTACTTGCTATTTCACAAGACTCATAAAACAATATCATTTTTAATAGAAAGAACCAAACTCTGCTCACACTTACACCTATGCATTCCCTACTGAGTCATCCAGACTGTATTGGTAAAAGTAAAGAAAATTTATCTAACCAACAGCAGAAACTACAGAGAGAAAAGAGCATAGTTGTAGTTTTAGGTTTTCTGACAAAAACTGCATCTGTGCTATGTAGCAGTGTGCAGCTGGTCTTCTTCTGTGAGACTACATGAAAACAAATTCTTCTGATGAGAAAGTTGAGACTGTTTTGCTTAGTACTAGCACCCTGCAAGAGTTTGTTAATTTTGCTAACTTCATGAATGTACATGATAAATCAAGTATGAGTTCAGGAAGCTGTAATGACCTTTTAGTTCATTAAGCTTACAACAGGATTAATCAACTCATAATTCTGGTTGGAGAGTTTATGGTGTTTTTAATTTCATCATTCTTTCCATGGACTCATGAGAAAAATGTGCACATATAGCAGAACCACTAAGGTTTATGATTTTTCTTGTGTTGCAAACAAGTTAGAAAATACAAACTAGGCAATAAAAAATATGGGTTCCCTGCAGCTTCACTCAGTACAATATAGCTATTTTTGCTGCAGTTTCTTCCAGTAAATCCAGCATCAGCAGTTAACATGTAAGGGTCAGATTATCATCCTCTTAGCTCATGCTGATCAGCTGATAGTTACCTTATAACTATCTCCATTGACTTTAATGAAGTTACGGGGCATAGCAATACTACTCAGCGGGTGTATTTACACGTGCAATTAATTCAAAGCAATAAACTCCATATTGTGTCACAGTTTATTGCTCCAGATACCATGTCTTCACATGCATCTGGGACTGCAATACCTTGACCAGGGTCAAAGCAGCTCCATGTTGTAGAGGGTCCAGGGGTTCAGGCTAGGGCTACTCCAACCTGGCACAAAATGCTGAGGAGGGGCTGGCTGGGGAAAGAGGGTGTTCCAATGTGGAGGATGCCCTGGCAGCATCTATACGTGCATTGCTATGCACTGAAAAACTCTGCCACAGGATACTACTTGCATTTACACATACTATCCTGCAGTGGCATTTATTAGCTTCTTGTGCCCTAATAGGGCTGAACATGTAGATGCTGAAACATTTACTGTGGAGCTGATTAGGCAGCTCTGCAGCAAATGTCTCATGTCAGTGTGCCTAGCATGGGTAAAGGAATTGGACTCTAATTTATAAGAACAGCATGTGTAAAGTCAATCCATTGACTCTGTTGCCAAGCTATTCCCATTTATCAAGTACAAAAAAAGAAATACCATGCCCTCTTCTACCCTTCTCGCCCCAAAAGTAAAACACAACCAGACAAAATTAAATGAAATATATGGATGCATTGTATTACCTTTTAATTTAAACAATAAAAAGTGATGGATACAGTGAGTGTTGGGGCAGGAAGATTATCATTTTCCATGTTTTATCTGGAATGAAAAGCCTCTTAAATTCAGGTTTACCAATGAAAGCAAATTTTCCAAGTAATTAGATGTGTCTTCCACAGCCATTCAAACAAGTTGGATAATATATAACTTGTCCAAAGAGATCCAGAATGTCTATCTCAAGTGAACGGCCATAGTGAGACGTCAGTTTATATTACCTGAAGTATTTAAATTAAAACTGAGTATTTAACAAAATTAAAATGTTATAGTTCAACAACAAGATATGGGTTTGATGAAGAAACTATTAGGTGACATTTTATTTGCCTTGCATTCTGCAAGAAGTCAGGTAAGATGGTACTAATGGACATGCCTGCCCTTGGAAGCTCTGAATTAATTGAATTCATTAAATTAGTGGGGAGTTCCACTAAACATGGTAGGTCATTATTGCCCTAACAGTAGCTTCAGACAAACAAAAGCAGTGACAGAGTAAGCACAAAGTGATTTGGAATAAAAGTGAGCTTGGAACTGAGGGATAATGGAGTTTCAAATACAACTGAGGGCTAATCACTTAAGCCAGACCCAATTAAAAGGCAGACCCATAGCTCCTGAAGAAAGTTAAGTGCTTAGACTCCAGAATGGAATTTGGAGTCTTTGTATTTAGACATCTAGGCTCTCTAAGAGGGACATGAGGAGAAGTAAATGCCTGAAAATGGGGGCCACAACGGTGAGCAGGAAGCCATATAAGGGAGCACTATCAATCTACAGCTACTTATACATGCTGGGCATCTCTACATGTGAAATTAATGTGCCTGAATTTTCTGTGCAGAAAATTCAGGTGTATTAAACTGGGCCACCACACATATGCGAACATGTGCCCATTGGGAATAAATATGCTCCTGATGGGAGCAGTTCAGTTTAAGGCTGCTCCTGTCCCTTTGCAGCAGCCAGGAGAGCTCCAGGCTCCCCTGGGTCCCAGACCCAGGCTAGCAGGGAGTACGGAGGTTGGTCCTGATCTTATCAGGGTTGGAGAGAGCTTTCCCAGATGCCAGGCATCTACCTCCTAGCCACATGGCTGGAAGGCAGCATCCCGCTGAGCTGGGACAGCTCTCCCTAGCCCATGTGGTCCCCTGCTGCCTAGGCTGACTTTGAGCTATTTTCTACTATATGCACTTTGGCACATTAGTTTAACGTGCTCATGTCTAGTTCCTTTACCTGTACCAACATGTACTAGAAAGCAACACATTATACTGATTTATTGTGCAGTAATTGCTGCATAAGTGCCGACTGATTCTTTACTGCACATTAGATTAGTCTAATTCACAATAAAGCATCTTGTGTAGATGGATAAGGACAACCTTAAATCCTTTCATTCAGATGTCTTACACAAGGCTTAAAGGATGTATCTTCATTGACTTAGAATCCAAGGTTCTCAACCATTTTCTAAATGTGGGTGCCTGGGACTTAACTTCTAAAGAACTGAACAAAGATTGCTCTTCTTTTCATAACAGCCTAATGTATAGAACTTTCCCTCAGGCAATGGGAGACCAAAATTCAATTCCCTCCTCCATTTGGGGTGGGACAAACCCATTTCTCTCTCAACCATGTCCAAATAACTAAACTCTAGGAAATGCTGGGGTAAGCATAGTTAATTTACACCACAGCACACTCTTTTTGCAGCTGTGGCACTTTGCAGAGAAGAAATCAGAATTGCGCCAGACAGACCAGAACAGAGGAGTTTGACTCGGTAGCTTAGTGTCATGGCATCATCTGGGACCAGAGACCAGATGCCATATCTTCCCCTACCAGGTGATTATCTTAGCTATGAGAACATAGGGTTTGGCTCACTATTATGTTTTTTCTGTGGCCAAAAGAATCTGAAATTCTTTCTTGCATGGTGGCAAAGCTTCAAAAGGAAGGGTGGAGAGGAAAGACTTTCTTCCATAACCTGCATGAGTTCTCTAATCAACAGTGTGAAAGAGAAGTGAAAGCCATCTTCCACCAGAAAGAGAGAGTATCAAATGCTTTTCATGATTGGAGTCCTGTTTATGAATTTGTGAATGTTGTGAATTTGTGAATACTGCTGTAGCTCAGGTGCTGAGTTCCTAAACTGTATCAGGAGTAAGGCAGTTCAGGACACATTCACACAACTGTAGGTGCCTAATCAACTTTAAAGTAAAATGTGGGTGTATAAACTATGAAATTTAATTTCATGGGTTGAGGTTAGCTGTATGAGGGTTTCAAGCTCTCAGTCTTCAGTTCTGGTTCTAGGTTCCAGTACACACCTTAGATTTTTTTTTTGGATTTTCTTCTTAGGGCCCAGCAAAGCATTTATTTATGTACATAGTGTTATTGTGTTCAGGCTAACATCATTCTGATCAAAAAAAAAGGAGTGAACAATTTTTAGGTAATAAAAGGAGTAGGAACTGGGTTTATTAAAGGAGTAAATCATACAATCATAGGCCTAGAAGAGATTCTGAGATGTCACCTAGTTTTACCCTTGCTTGTGGCAGGAACATCTCTATCTAAACCATTCCAAAATACTTGACTGACCTGAAAACTACCAGTGATGGAGAGTCCATGACTTCTCGGGAATCTGTTCCTGTGCTCTACCATGCTCATAGCTCACACCCATTTCCTATGTTGCAGTTTAACACCATTATTTCTTGTCCTGACTCCTGTGGGCACAGGAAACAATTGAGCACCATCCTCTATATAGTCTTTGATATTTTAAGATTATTAGCATTCCACCATCATTTTTTTTTATCTAGGGTCTTTTTATTCTTCTTGTATCTCTGTACCACATTTGACTATTTTGTTACACATGCTTGTGCTCATTTATTGTACTTTATGATGTCTTTCATTGCACATGTGCCTTCAAACAGCAGGTATTGCATAGTCTCAGGCTTTGTGCCTCAGTCACAGGTGGTTGAACCAACGGTATAGCCCCACTTCCTCATTAGTTCCATGCAGCTTCTGACTCTGGTTCATAGGCAATTAGGGCATTGCTATCTTTGTCATAGCAGAAGTGTTCACATTGCAACCTCTGTCAGGTAATACCTGGTAATTCCTATGCATTTTGCTCACACTCCAGAACATGATTTTACCTAGGATAATCTTTATTCTTCTAATTCTGCTTCATATCATTTTCTTCTACCTTAGCCTCTGATCATTTGGCTGTTCTCTTCTAACATCTTTCTATTTCATCCACATCTTTCTTAAAATATAATACCCAGATCCATAGTGTCAGGTCTCACCAGCGTTAAATAGGTAGGAGAATCACTTTCTAGACTGTCACAAGCCAGCTGGGCACTGTGAGTCTGTTCATTTGGATCAAGGAGGCAAGTAGGGAGTGGAATAAAAGTAAATTTACTATAGCTTACACACATACAACAGTTA
>JAGPOW010001338.1:37381353-37485503 GCA_030014935.1 Caiman crocodilus | reverse complement strand
TATTAACTAATATTATCTATTTAGGCAGAATACCAAATGCCTCCAAGAAGCACACATCATTGCTTATTAAACCCTCTTGGTTCTGGCTGTCACACTAGACCATTCATATGATTCTTTTGTTGATATATTTAAGTATTACAGAATAAATTTGGGCTGGAAATTACAAAATGGTTTTTAATTATCTGATTGGAGTACTGAGGGCAAGGATCTTTAAAAAAGTATCATGATCCTCCTTAGAACCAGTTGATGGGATTGGTTGTCTAAAATAGCAGGAAATTGTTTGATGACCCAGGATGTCCGTTGTAGTTCTATGTCTTTTTGTTTCAATATAAACTTTCTAATTGATTTGATATGATCAAAGAGTTGTGCCCACTTTGGGAAAAAGGAAATTGCTGATTATGAGAAATCCCTTTCTGTGTCTTTGAATGAACTCTGACTGTGAGAATCCCTTTTCAACAATATATGAATTTTAGCTGTAGGAAGACCTTTTAATTCATTCAGAGAAATCTTGTCTGCTAAATTGTTGGCTTTAATTCAATAAATGACTATTGCCATCCCTGTGATCTTTATTCTTATAAACTACTATTGTCATTTTTCTGTCTTTGCTGACTTAGAATCTCATGACTTGCCATAATGTCAATCCCAGACCCTCCAGGCAATCTTGCAGCGAGTTGCAAGTGCCCATTGACTTCCTTTAGTTCAATGCTTATACATTAAGTAGCAGATCAGCAACAATTTTTATTTCTTGTTAGGTGTCAGTGGACATGTCTACACATGAAATTAATAAAACTCAATAAACTCTGAGACATATCAGCAGGCCTAGTGGGTCACTCTGCCAGCCTGGGTCTGCCCTGACCTGGCTCAACATGCTGCAGAGGGACTTGCTGAGGAATGAGGGTGCTCCAGTATGGGGCTAGCTGACAGGCAGCTCTCACCACACTGAAGCACCCTCGTTTCCCAGCCAGCTCTGTCTGGCAGTGTCTGTGTGTGTGTTGTTGTGCACTAAAGAATGCCACAACAGGATAATACATGTATTTACAGGTACTAACCTATGGGAGTGTTAATTAATTTACTGCAGCTTAATATGGCTGCACATGTAGATGCAAACCGCTGCCATTTTCTGCATGCCAATGTACATTTTGCCACTTATACAATTGCATGTGATGCAGCACAGTGCATGTCAGCTTGCGTGCGGCGCAGACTTTATTACTCTTTTCTCAGAAGTGGCAGATGTCTGGCCTGTCACTGAACAAAAAGGTATGTGTATAAACGCCCTAAGTTATACTGCATAGGGTTATCAGACATGACAAGAGATCTACCAGGCCTGCCCTAAATGCCTACTCTGCAGACTACAAGGAGTGCAAAATAATATCTGATTCAACTGAAAAAAATGTAGAGCCTTGTCATCTAAACATATTAAGCAGGAAGTTAATAAAATCTGCCTTCAAGTTAAATGAAAATATTCAGTCCTTGTTTCCCAGATTGCTGTGTCCTACTATACCATGTTTCTCTGACCTTATTTGCCTCATCATTCCTGTTAGCCTTATCACTTTTTATCCCTTCCCCCTTCTACATTTCAAGGTCAAGTGATTTTAGCCACCTGAAACATTGCCCCAACTTCCTTCTTAAGCAAAATGCCCTCTTGTGGTTTCATCTTAAACACTTCTGTTTCTCTTCAAAACACCTTATGACTGACTTATTGCTTTTATAAGCCTAAATTATACTGAGGAATGGTAAAAGAGGTAATTCTGTTGTACTCCATTATAAGCAAAGAAGACAATCACTTAAGTCTTCGTGTGTACAAATCTGATGGGCTATTCTGCTAGCTTTTTATGAACTTACTGCCTTTAATCAATAAAGACATGTTCTTCTGCCAGTAAATAAAATTAATGTGATCCTGAGGCTAGGTTATAGTTCTGTTGTATATATCTTATTTCAGTTCTTTATTCAGAGTGTTCTTTTCCTACTGCTAAGTGGTACAAAGATTTTGGCTTTGCCGTACTGCATAATGAAGTAGACAGAGTGTTCTCATGCATATTTTCAAGCATGTAAACCTGTTGGCAAGCACTTTGGAGACAATGATCTTAAACTAGCTATCATAAATAAAAATGTTCTACCATAAGGGAAGAAGAGCACTGTTTAGCAGAAACATGTTACTTATGTCTGCTTGAAGCTGTCCTGGGACTATATTGATTTTAGAGACCTTGAAATGTTTCTATATTCTTTCTGCCAAAACCTTAATGTAATACTTGAATAGCTGGGAGATTTACTTAGAAAATCTATATAAATAAATATGTAAGGCCATATAGCTTGTTCTAGTTTCATAAGGTCTGCATAAAAGTAATCTTTGAAGCAATATAGCTTGTCTTCTAGTTTAACAGCTATCAGGTTTTGTATTCACTCTTCCTTGATATTTACAAGGACTACATTCTTTTTAGGCCTTGTTTTCCTACACTTGTAGAACTGAAGCTTTGCATAAAAGATCCATGCTTTTCTCAGATCTATAACCACAGTGGAAATGAGGATCTAAACAAGAAGGTTTCTAAAAGTAACAAGCTCATGTTCTGATGTAGATTTCTCTTGTTGTTTGTGAATGGTAAAAGCTGCTGGCTATACTATACCTCAGTAGTAATAAACTAGGAACAAATATAAAAAGATTCTTTTTATTTGAAACTAGCTGTTCTATAAACCACCTGCATGACATTATTTATCCTTGGTTTTGGGCAAATCCAAAGTAAAATGCTTTTGGGTAAGAGACTCTTCAATATCTAATAATAGGTCACTTGCTAAATGCAGAGAGACAGAGAGCACAGAGCTTCTGTTTCAGACCCAGAATTAATGATCCCCTTGAACTACAGAAGACAAGAACGTAATAAGACAAAACAGTGCAAAGCTATAATGATGACCATTTACAGTTTTCTCAAGGGCCTTAAGGTCTTCACTGTAATAACTCTGTCCATGTTTATCTCATGACACGCTAAAGTGGTCAGAGAAAAAAGAAAGGGGGAAAATGATAAAGAAGACTTGATTTTTCTGTAAAATTAAGCTGTTTCTAATATATATGATTGTAATTCCCCCCTAAAACATTACCTCCACAAACATGGGATTACAACAAAAGTAGGAAGGAGTATACAGTATAGTGCAGTACTATACAGAATTATTAGCTGGTACTCAGAATTTGTATAATCAACTAATTAAACCAAGCATAGCACCACACTGACAGGATTATAAAATCTTTGCCTCTCTGAACAAAGCGCTACCCTGCCTTGCCTTGTGGTATATCTTGTATAGACCATCTAATCTGGCTTTAATGATTTTAAGGGGTGAAGAATCCACTTCTGAAAGATGGGAAATTAAAATCTCTTTTTATTTTTCCTTAATTTCTATGAGAAAAAGCATCCTGAAAAAGCTCAGCTTGTGAAATTTCACTCCTTCGGGGGTTCAAAGTTTAGGGTGATTAATATCAAACTTACTGTGATGCTTCAACTTTAGCTGTCAATCACCTATAGTCACTCAATAAAGAAAACTTAGAATTCTGTACAGCTGTAGCTTGATACCCCAGGAATTATTTTGCCAAGTTTTCAGACTAAATCTAGCTGTCTGCACTAATAGGATTCATCCCCAAATGACTAAATACACACTTCTAGCTAAAATATTGTGAATTTTGTTTTGATGAACTTTCTGACATTTCTTCTTCTTCTTCTTCTTCTTCTTCTTCTTCTTCTTCCCTGTGTCAAAGACAATTGGTCTGATAACTTGGACTACACCCAGTGTTGTAAATGACATGCTGGCACTTCACAAGGTGTTCTCCTATAGGCCTTTCCTTAAATTACTCCCTTTGAACTTGAGTGAGTTTGCTTGTATAATAATATTGTGTCAAATGATGCGATACTTCAGTTACATGGATAAATAGCCATTAAACACCCCTCAACTTATTTTATACAGGACATAAACCAGACTTGAAATGTGATCTGTAAAAATGAAGCATTAATTAGCTATGTGTGTACGTTTTGCAGTGAAAGCTGAAGCCAAGAACTAGGTTCTATTTGTATTTTTTTGCTAAGAAATCAAATCCTCTGAGGTTCACAACAGCCTCTTGCCTAAGGCTGTGAACCTAGCCCACTGTACTGATTTCTAAAATCCTCTCAATGTGAAATCAACCTTAGTATACTGAACATTTATGTCACTTGGCCCCCATCCAGTTTTTTTTCCAATTGCATATTAATAATATGTGCTTGTTACAGTCTTGAACATTTATTTATCCTTTGCCCAACCACATAACCGTTAATGAAGGCAAAACAGTTACTCTTTATCCCCCACCCCCATTGAATTCCCTTAATACTACTCATAAAAGGCTTAATTTTTCTGGCTTGAACAATAGATCAATCAATGAATGATTCAGGTAGTATTAAGTGCCAGGTGAAAAGTTCTGACAGGAAATAATTCTTTAATAGCATGCAACAATGGAAGGTTCTCTCTTGACTCACACAATACAGTCACAAGGGTCGGATTTTCCAGTCATTCACTGCCTTACATGCAGATTGAAAATTCATTTTAAGCTAATGTGCTGTAAAATGGTCTCACTAGGAAGAGCAGTTTTTCACGCATAGAACTCTGAAATCTCATTTACTTGCGTAGGCTTGCTAATCTGATTGTAATCATGTTACTTATCTTTTAATTTTGCATGTGGAAGATGTACATCAGAAATGGCATGCAGGTGGGAGTATCATAGATAAAATCAGTTTAATCACATTTAAATGTTTTAGGGTTTGGACTACTTGTCTGCAGGGAAGCACAAAGAAAGCCAAAGATACACAAACATTTACCCCATCCTGAAATACTGTGTCTTGACAATCTATTGCAGTAATATAGTACTTTGCCCACAATTAAGGAGCATTAACCAGCAATTCAGGTTACTTGAAGTTTGCATAGGATTCAGTTGCAGAGTATCTTTTTTGTTGCCCTGGCTTGGAATATATGAAACATGCCAGATGCAATTTCCATTTCAAAAGGAAATTATTACCTCCCTGTTTCTATCTGTCATGCACATACATTGTTAGGTATGTATGTTCTCTTTTTTATTTTTTTTCTTAGTAAAGTAATTTTTTCTGTACTATTAAAATTCTACTAAAGAATTTTAGTCCAGTGAGTGTTTGAATGTGTAGAATAGCCACATTAGCTATTAGAGCATTACATGTCAATATTCAGCAAAAGTAGCCATGGACGTGATAAATTTTAATGGCAGCAGTAAGGCTGCCCCTAGCAAATGTCAGAAAGATTGATGGACAAGATAAGAAATGGATGGATAAAATAAGGACAATATCACCTGAAGTTCCACCAACCTTAATGCCACAGGAATTCTCACCTTAAATGGAAGAAAGACCACCACAACTGACACTATTGCAAGAATTTATGCTGTATCAGACATGGTGCTATGACTAGAACCTCTTCTCTTCTGGCCTAGCCATTTTTGGCCCTGACATGCCATCAGATGAGATGGGAACCAGTAGATTTGGATATCTGGCCTACAACCTATTAACCAGAGCATACTAAGTAATACCAGCTGTCTCTCTCTCCGCCCCCTCCTCCCCACCAAATAATATATAAACAAATATTTAGAATATATATATATATGTATATATATATATATATATACACACATATATATATACATATATACATATATATATATATATAAACAAATCTAAAAGCATAAAAAACTAAAATGTAAATACTTAGAGAAATTTTAAAATTTATGGGGATACTTGTTAAAATAAAACACATATTTGTAAATTTAAATCTTAAAGTACTTTTTTAATTGAAGTGTAACCTATCAAACTACTTTTATCCAACATGATCCTCTTCCATAGGGAGAGAAACCAATATGTCAGAATGCTAAACCACCAACATGTCATAGGGTCATTGTCATACAGATAATGGTTGTATAGCAAAACACCATGTATGTTTAACCCCCCCCACACACACACACACAAAGCTGCAGTTAAAGTAATGAAAATAAAAGTTTAAAATACAGTGCGAGGTGTTTCTAAATATGACCAAAAAAAATTGTCAGAGAAAAAGAGTTATTTATGTATCTAAATATTAATTTAAAAAACAGAGAAATTTGTATTTTGACATGCATAACTGGAAAAAAAATTGGGAAAGATCTATTATAAGATATTTCTATCAATATTTGATACAAATGTTATATTGAATGCTATTGTTAGAAAAATATTTATTTTAAATTAAAATCTTGTTTAATAATTGAGAGAGAGGGTAAGTGATTACAATGAGAGAAGTTGTATTGTAGGTTATGAAATACATAATTCATTTTTTATAAAAAAATATGTTTCCACCATAGGATCCACCTATCCCTTAACTATCTTGATTCTTTACCTAATTCACATAAAAAGGTGATATCCACAAATGGGCTTTGTTATTACAATGCAGTAGCATCATGTGCAAATAATCGTGACACGATCCACTGCACAGTAATATTGGGCTATTGTGCAGTAGCATCACCAAAAAGATGTTCATTGGTGCTACTGCATAGTAAGAAGAACCTTGTGTAGACATAGCCACTGAGGAGTGTCTGTTATGCTTTATGCCCCCCTCCCTGCCCCCTCAACAGCTGGCCTAAGAGTTAAGAGTATTTGCCTAGAAAGTAAAAGGCATTGGTTTTTGGCTACATTCTTCCACAAGGAGCTTGAATCCCCATTTCTCATTTCCCAAGAAAGTTTCCCAAATCTGTCAGCTAATTTAGACTGAAGGCAGGAGGAGGAAGGCCCACTGAGAAGCCAAGTGAATAAGATTCATGGTGCCAGGTGGATAGTAAACAAGAGAAAAATGTGATCCTGAGATCCAGTGAGAAAGAAACCGGTGAGAGAGCAAGCCCTGGGTACTTCCATAGTGTTTATGGGTTTTTTTAAGTGACTATTGAATGGGCAATACACAAAGAGTCCCAGTCCAGAACCAAAGAAAGTCCTCCCCAGTCTTTTGCTTCCCTGTGTGCATCATACTGAAACTGCCAAATAGTAATTTTTACTTCAAACCCAGTGATACCCTCAAGTTCAGTTCATTCATTCTACCAACAGGTACATGAGTGTTTGTCAGCATTCAGCTATATGGAGTAGCAATCAGTGGGAGTGGCCTGTTTTCAGGGCAGCACTCCTGAGCATGTTTATCACAATGTGGTTAACACAACCCAGTATAGCTCACACGGGGACTGTGGATTCAGAGCTCTTTACTTGGATTAGTTATTGTGACCCCTTTAATTCCTATATGCCTACTGTTGTACAAAGGTGTATATCTACTTTGCTTTCTTTTGACTTCAAACTGGTTGGATCTGGTGCTGGCCACAGGCGATGACCTCATGAGGGGGCTTGACCACTTGAGTGACAGCGACCATTGCCTGCTGGAATTCACCATCCAGCGCAAAGTTTCAAAAGCCTGTAGCAAGGCAGCAGCCCTGGACTTCAGGAGTGTGGATTTCAATAAGGTAAGAAAAATAGTTGGGGAAGTACTGAGGTCCCAGATGGGAGGGGAGTCAGGCGTCCAAGAAGAGTGGTCGTTCCTTAAGGAGACGATCCTCCATGCCCAAAGGGAGGTAATCCCAACAAGGATCAAAGGGGGCAAGAGGGCACAAAAGCCCCCATGGCTCACCAAAAGCATATGGGAATGTCTCCTAACTAAAAGAGAGGTGTACACCCAATGGAAGAGAGGGGCCATCAGCAGGGAGTACTATATCTCAGTTGCTCGGGGCTGCAGGGGGGCAGTCAGGAAGGCCAAGATGGAGATGGGACTGGGACTAGCTACCCGAATCAAGGACAACAAGAAGTCCTTTTTTAAATACGTAAGGGACAAAAAGAAGGTACTGGGTAACATGGGGCCTCTGCAAGACATGATAGGAAATCTGATTCTCGCACCAGGCAATGAGACTAACTTATTTAACGATTTCTTTGCCTCCATTTTCCCAAGCAGGGACCAGATCAGCCTGTCTACCAGGACCCCCTCAGGCCCTGAGGGAGGCGCACCCAGGCCTAGGGTCAGTGAGGATCTAGTCAGGGAACTTCTGGAGGGACTGGACGTATTTAAATTAGCTGGTCCTGACGACCTCCACCCCAGAGTGCTGAAGGAATTACCAGAGGTCATTGTGGGACCTCTGGCATGGCTTTATGAGCATTTGTGGTGTCTTGTGTGGTGTTCAAAAAAGGGAGGAAGGAGAACCCAGGAAACTATTGGCCAGTTAGTCTTATCTCAATACTGTGTAAGGTTTTTGAGAGAATTATCCTGGCACATGTCTACGAGGGGCCAGCAGGGGAGCTTATGTTTAGGGGCAACCAACATGGGTTCATTAGAGAGAGGTCCTGTTAGACCAACCTGGTGGCCTTCTGTGACCAGGTCACAAAATCCTTAGACGCAGGAGTAGCAGTGGATGCATGACCAGGGGTCAGCAGGGCAGGCCCTGTGAGGAGAGGTTAAGGGACCTGAACCTGTTCAGCCTCCACAAGAGAAGGCTGAGGGGGGGATCTAGTGGCCTGTTACAAACTAGTCAGAGAGGATCAGCAGGCATTGGGGGAGTCCCTGTTCCCCCGAGCATTACCAGGAGTCACTAGAAATAAAGGTCATAAGCTGGCAAAGGGTAGATTCAGACTAGACATCAGGAGGCGCTACTTCACTGTCAGGGCTAGGATCTGGAACCAAATTCCAAGCGAAGTGATGCTGGATCCTACTTTGGGGGTCTTTAAGAGGAGGTCAGATGAACACCTCGCTGGGGTCATTTGACCCCAGTACTTTTTTCCTGCCATGGCAGGGGGTCGGATTTGATGATCTGATCAGGTCCTTTCTGACCCTACCAACTATGAAACTAACTCACAGTGTAGTTGTCTATGTTTAGTCTATGTTAAGTCAGCTCCTACGTTAGGGTGCCTATACCTGTGCTCAGAAGTGGGGGAGGGGGGAGGGTTGGGGCATTTTAAATAAAGCACTTCCCAGGCATCTGCTGTAATTAAAACAAGTCATGGTCTTGTAGGTAAGCTCCCACACATTTAAAAATGGCTGTGGGATGCTTTATCTAGACCTCACGCAATAAGGTCTAGATAAAGTGCCCCACAGCCACTTTAAAATGCATGGGGGGCATGGGGACTTTGTACATATGAGGTTGGAACAACACTGGAGTGTTCTAATTAGAATGTGGAATTAATTGAGTCTGCTCTGACACATTCTAATTAGAACACTGATGTGTACCTGTATAGACAGCCTTAGTGCATAGATAATCTAGTCTGAGCATGCATACTTCTCAAGCAGTTTTAACAGATAAAGACAAAGCATCAGACTTTACCCTTTTCCAAGACGTTCAAATAGGCATTCAAAACATTTTCTATACTATTGTAGAAATAAGCCACTATTAGCATGCATGCATCCCAAACCGGTGTATTATGTTATAGATAAACCACTCATATAGACACACCTTGACTACATAAAACAGTTTTATTTGTGGCTGCATAATAACAAATGAGTGGAGTGGGGTGGGGAAAAAGGGAATCCACAGAGGTCCATTGTTCATACTTTCCAAAATCCTCAGAAAATTTTCCTGAAGAGGAAACTGGTTACTAGCCTGGGCTGTGTTAATGATCATCAGGTAGCAATCCTCCATTCTAAAGGTGAGGCCCATTTTAAACTAGATTATATAAAACACAAAGACATTAGTTATTTTTTCGGAACTGCTAGTAGCCAGGCTGCACAGATTTTACAACAACAGGTTCCTTGCCTACACATTGTCATTCCTGTTCCCTTCCCCTCTTAATACAATCAATAGGATTCAGAACTTACAGTACTGGTGAATCATCACTCTTATGGAAAAGTTAGCGCATAAAGAAAGATTTACCCAGTTTTTCAATGCCTAGTATCAAGGTATCATTATAAAAAGTAATATACATTCACATACAGACAGGAACCACAAATATCTATAAACAGAAGCACAGAAAAATAAATGTTAATATGCAGAAACGTTAAAAAAAACTTCTGTAATGGGGCTAAATATACACTAGTTTTATGTCAGCAAAACTATACCAGTGAGGATGGAAAGATGCATATTCCTTGACTGATTATATCTTTGCTGGCAGAAGCCCCTCATGAAGAAGCAATTTTGCTAGAAAAATTGTCCTTGTCTTGCTTATTTCACTTTACTGGCACATAATACACTGTTTTTTGGTATAGATACATCCATACCAAGAGAACTTTACAGGGAAAGTATACTAATGTTTCTGTATTGGTAAAGAAGTTCAAGAATGGTTTCAAATACTCTAGCGCACATGCACATAGAAAACTTAAAGCCACAATATGAGTAATACACAAATGCACATTTTCTACTAACTCATGATCACAATTACAATTTACCTCATTTTAGTAAAGTCATGAGCTTGAGTAATTCAGTGTCTGGGATAGACATTGCATAAACTGGCTTGAGCCAGATCAGTTAAATCTGATACTACATTCAACCAGGTTTATCTCGAATGAGTTTTAGCCATTTTGAAACTGGTTTATGTGCACTGAACATCTGTTCTGTTACAGGTTTAAACCAGTTTCTGATCACTTAGACTAGTTTATGTGTAATATTTGCCCTTAGCCCAGGAGACAAAATACAGACATTGTGAACCAGTGCCATTCTTACTCCACAGCTATCACCATTTTGCTGTGTTAAAACATATAGCCCAACATATAGCCCAGTTTCAGCTTTGGTGGATAAACACTATATTGAAACAACTAATTTATTCAACAGAAATGTTTAAATATTTCCACACCCTGCACAAATTTCTAGGTCCTTCTGTGGCCACTTGTACTCTATTCTGATCTTATTCTACCCGGGGAGCTGCCTAAACCCCATAAGTAGTGCTCTGGAATGGGGAACATTCTGGGCATTAGCATAACAGGGTGGGGACAGAATGACATTCTAGGTGCCAATTTGACAGCCCCACACCACTGCTGTTGCACCAGTAGCTAGGTGCACACATGCTGTGCAGTAATGACACCAGTAGGCAGAGCACACTGTACAAGCAGGCAAGGACATATTTACGTCACAGGAGGTAAAACTCTCGCTAACCCCAGTGTCAGCACCCCTTTCCCTCCACCACTCAGCAGCACTTCCCCCACCTCACCTCACTCTTCTTATGCCTCTAATTCTGGGTTTTGTTCCTGGTCACGTCTATTCATTGACTATTGCATGAAAAATGAAAAAATAGCATGGGAGCAGGAGCAGAAGCTGGAACCCAGAGCCAATCTTCTCAGTGCAGTGCCTATAAAACAGACTTATTCTTCCTCTGGCATCAGTTGACTGCCCAGTGGGTTAGTGTCAACATGAATCTGACAAAGTAGGTTGCTGCCTCTCTAAACTGGTTAGTTTCCAATGTGCCATCCTGCCATATCCTCTGTCTGACTTCAAACTAACATGGCTAACCACCTGTATGTTTAAGATTGAGAAAATCTTACATGTTTTAGCAATCACTATTTTATTCATTTAGTAAAATACAAAGAGAATACAAAAAATTATTAAATTCTTATATACAAAGATCCCTTCCCTATGCCAGATTCTTCTCATTTAATTCCTTCTAAAACCACATAGCCTACCATCTTCTCAAATTAACATTCACAACAATAGGAAAACAAGGCAGAAAAGCCAATTACTAATTCTTCAGGTTTCTTCTTTATGGTCATATTTAGGTGATAATTTCATCATGCTTCATAAAATACCAAGTACACTAAGAATGCAACTAATTATTAATAAATATTAATAGTTAATAACGTGACTATAATTCATGGTACTATCATTAATGGTAATACATGGTCAACAATAAAATAACTGAAAATTATTGGTCATTAATATTGATCGAATACTGCTTTGGTGCGACATAATTACTGTTAAGCTGTTAAGAAGAATGAAAGCCTGTTAATTGCAAAGCTATTTTTTTTTCTCCAAGATATTTTACCATCTGAAAGCAGTCAAGGTCAGAGAAATCAGAAAAAAAATGTATATGTTTAATACAATATTGCTGAATTACTAGGGTAACTAGAAGCATATTAAGAAATGTAGTTGAGTGGTGAAACCAAACCATTATGTTGGAAGTCAAGGAACACTGACTTCCAAATATGGGTTCAGTCCTATATTTCTTATTCATACTAAGCACCTAGAAAAGTCCCTATTTCAACTAGATATTTCTCCCCTTTTAATAAGAAAGTAAATACAAGGTTTTAAAAAGTAAGTACCTTAAGTAGAGCTACTAAATATGTATTTAGATATATAAATTAGTGGCCTGGTTTGCAAAATTGTTTGGCACTTGACAATTCCCATTGGAGTTATTGGATTCTGAGCATTTTTTAACCAAGGCATCACTATGATATCTCCTTTCTAGAAACTATTTTCTTGTATATTACACACATGCAGTAGCATTAATTGGCTTGCTTAAAATGTTAACCCTCTTTGCAACCCTCAGTGCAAAATGTCTGTTGAAGTATATTTCAACATTCATTAGTTATGACAATTTATCATCACTACCTCATAGTTAGTGTGTCGGTGACAACAAGTCTCACAGGGAACTTCTAAATGATGTCCCCTGGGATGACATTCTGTGGCAGACTCAACCTTATTGGTAAGGTCAGTGACACAGATTTGCTTTCAACAGTATTATGCTGGCCAGGAGTGACAGCCAAACCATTCAGCATGACAGAAAGGAAGAAGGTTTGAAAAGGTTTTTTTTTATTTACAGAGGACAAGAACAAGCAACATGGGGAATCCTGACTTTGCCCAAACAGGAAAATTTCAAGAGCCATAAAGATGCATCAGATTTGAACAAAAGAGAGCTCTGCCCTGAAATCAGTTCCAGACTTGCACAGACAGACATTGGTGTTTTGGTTCCACTGCTCTCAGCATAATTAAACAGAAGAGCATTGGGCCCATTGTCCTGATATATTCTTAATGCCTTCAGAAGAATGACAGCATTCCTCCCTCAAACAAATCATTTTAAAGAATTAATTAAGAAAGCATTGTTTGTCATTGACAGACTTTTTAATTATTTTCTATTCTCTCCTTTTTCTTTAGGTGACCAAAGATGCCTTATTTCATCTGAACTTAATACAGTAAAATCCTTGTTATCCAGCATGAGTGGGGAATGGGGTGTGCTGGGTATCTAAAAATGCCATTACCTGAAGATCACAGATGCAGAGTGGGGATAGTGGTGGCAGCCACCATGTGCAAGCTTTTACTACCTCCTCCCCACCATGTCCAGCCAGCTGGCTGGAAATTCTGGTTAGTAGAGTGTTCTGGATAATGGAATACCGGATGACAGGGATTTTCTGAACTGCAATTGGTTTTGCTTTTTCTTTTTATTGCTTTTCTTTTTCTGTTTGTTTGTTTTTCCAGGTTTGGATGTTCTGGAACAGTATGCGGCTTGTAACTTTAGGTGCTTAAGATGACTAGAAGATATATCTATCTATCTATCTATCTCTATCTAGAGATAGATAGATAGATAGATAGATAGATATAGTGGACTTTCATTTTAATCATGTAAACATATAGACTTGGGGTTACTTTTTTAACAGCAAAATTGTAGGGTGGAGTTTAAATAAGGCAAAGCTAGGATCCCTGGTTGTAAGATTTATGAATTAAAACTACCCTGACTGTAGATGGAGCCAGAGAACCTAAGGCAGGGGTGAGCAATTATTTCGGGCAGAGGGCCACTTACTGAGTTTTGGCAAGCCATCAAGGGCCACATGACAGGCAGCCAGGGGCAGGTAAATATTAATTTTCTAAATCTTTTAGGGGCCCCACGGGCTGGATAGAATGGCCTGGTGGACTGCATCCAGCCCAGGGGGTCACATGTTGCCACCCCTGACCTAAGGCTACATCTACAAATACTTCCTATCAAGATTCAGACTATGATTGAGGAGTAAGCCCTAGCCATTCACTTCTACTCCACATATGTCAGTAAGGTAAGAAGTAGGCCATATGGCAAGTTCAGAATGTGTGTCTCAGACAGGAAGCATGTCTGAGAGAGAAAGCCTGAGAGAAGTTTGCAAATGCATGCTGAGTGCCTCTCTAAGTTGTCTATGTTGCCTAATTTCCAGGCTTTGCTTCACATAGCTTTGTTCTCTGTGGTCATGCTAGGCTCTTCAAGGAATTAGTGTCAATGCTGTTTAAAGAACCAGACACACAGTAGCCAGAGAATCAAGAGAGTGTTGCATCTTAGGACTTGTACCTTCTGCAAACAGAGTTTAATATAAAATCTGAGAGCAGACAGAGCCCTAACTTTGGCAAATTCAGTATAGAATGTAATGTTATTTTCATACTTTTTCTGGAAATCTGAGTCACATATTACAAAATATTGCAGGTCAGATTCTGCATTATGTTCCAGCTTCTATTTTTCCCTATACTGTCATAGTGGCCACCAAAGGAGCCACAGCAGCTGTAGTGAAAATTCCCCCGCTAAGTTAGCTATACAGAGGGCACATCAATGAATGTTCTTGACTGCGTAATTGTTTCTGCAGTCATTCAGTACTTGCTAAACACTACTTGCAAGTACTAAATTACTGCACAGTAACTGCTGTTACTGCACAGCCCCAGTGGCACATGGGTCATTTCCAACCCAATGAGCAATGAGCTACTGCACAGTAGCATCAGTATCACTGTACGTCACTGTAACAATAAGCTATGCCGCCATAGCTCATCACTATGATGACATAGCATTTTGACACATCCAGAGTTACCTATTGAATCCTGTATTACAGTCCAAGTGATAAAGGCACACTAGCATAGGGACAGGGGTGGAAGGTGTCTTGCTATGGGTATGAAAGAAGTGTCATTATACAGAGCAGACCATATATAGCTATCTAGAGACTTCCATGCAAATTAGAGCACCAGAGGTGTCACAGGCCAACTGGGTACTGTGAGTGTATCAATTTGGTTGCAGACCAACTGGGCACTGCAGATGTATCAGCCACTGGGCTGTTTGGTTTGGGATTGAGGAGGCAGAGTTGAGAGTGAAGCAAAGACAAGTTTTGCTTATAACAGTAAAGATACATTTTACTTATAGCAACAAAATAGCAGCAAAAATATGTTTCAGCATCAAAATATGGTTGACACATATAACAGTTAACAGAAAGGTTAATCTAATAAACAGATAATACAACAATAAGAGTTAAAAGTTGGCAGTGATAATAACAACAGACAGACAAATTGACAAAGAGTTTCCACTTGGCTGGCAACTTATCAATAGTCCCTCAGTGCCTGGTACACGCCAAGTTGATCCAGCGAAGTCAGGTGTTCCCAATTGACGCTGTCAGAGGGAGCACTGGGGAAGATCCCTCAGTCAGGATCTGGTCCTTGCTCACACTGGGAGTCTGGAGTCTGGGCTTGGAACAGCAATGACCATTCTGTTCCATCCTTCTTACTGGTCACCTCACGTGCATGTTCCTTTATAATTTGCCCTATGCTAATCTGTTGGCTTCAGAGCCACTCACAATCTTACTCTACAGCTGTTACCCTATGGGATTAAAAGGTATGAGAAATTATCAAAATAGGTTACTACCTAAACTTGGGTTTACCCAATAAGCAAATCACACCACATCATTTTGGAGTTTGAGATTAGCATTTTCTCCACCTAAATTCAACCCACTTGGTTACTTCCATTTGGAATTTTTTGAAATTGTTAATTATACTTTCTGGTCAGGTTTGTCATTTTTACTGACCTTTAAGCAAGAACCATTAGGTCAGCTAGAGTTTACAGTTCTGTTTTCTGGTTCCACTTCTTGGGGGCCCATGTTAGTCTTATGATTGGTACAGACAGTTAATGTTAACATCACGGTTATACTTGTGACAGACAGGGCACATTTCTGGGAAACAATCTTGCAAGCTTTGCCTTAGCTAATATTAACTATTATGCCATTGCTAGATGCTCTCAAGAAGCAGATCTTTTTTGCTATAATTTGCTCATTAACCCCTTTTGTTCTGGCCATCACGTAGAGGTTGAGTGTAATTTAGTGCATCCACCCCAAACACCATGCTCAGCTACAGTCAGGTTTGAAATACCATCACTTATCTGACCTATCAACTGACATTAAAGCAAGATAATAAGTGGAAAAATAACTGACAGTTCCCAGAACATATTCAAAGTTTGGATTGAAAGACAAAAATACAACTGAAAGAATACAACCTGTTGCAGAATTGTGCAAATCCTTCTTGGACAGGGTGGCTAGCATTGTGGAGGAGTATGTCCATACCTTGACAGTAAAGCAGCAGTCACCTGTGGCCACCTTCCCTTCCTGACCTGACCAGAGGAAATGGCAATAGCTTCACACCAGTGTGGACTACCATGGAGACTGGCTACCTCCTGCCTGCTCTCCCCACCAGTTCTTGGGCAACTGACCACTGCCAGATGATCAATTAGAGTATAGGGAGGGTGGCTAAGCATGCCATGGGCACATCTCCCCATATTCCAAATGCCCTAGCCAACTGAAACGTTGCATCTCTTACTTAATTTGGGTGCCAAGCCAAGAGTGGAGGTTTGAATGGAAAGTCCACTGAATGTCATATCAGAAGTAGCTGTTCCCTGGGTGACAAAGGAATGCCACCACCCTTCCAAATGCCTACACCCAATCAGCAGAGGGGAAGAACCAGAAACAGGTATCTGAACTGCAACAATGATCTAGGAGAATGGTCCCTGCTGCTATTTGGCCCCTATCCACCTCCTCAGTAGAGTCATTTCCACCTCTGGAGATCCTTGGAGCCATATGGATCAAAGTTGGAGGGCATGCTTCCACACCACAACATCTACAGACCCTCCCTCCGCCCCCACCAACAGATAGACCTGTAGGTAAGGAACTTGGGTGGACCCAAAATCACCCCACAGCACATTTAGCACAAATGTACATTTAGCAAAGTTTGTGAAGGTTATTTGAAGCTTAAACATTTATGTACAGATGTCAACTTGAGTCAGTCACAACCATGACTCAACCAGTGGCCCATGCCTCTTTTTCTACCTCCCAACTAGCCCTCACAAACTCCCAACACAGGACTCTGGTTCCCCTATTGCAGAGTCCAGTTTCTCCATCTTTTCCCTCTATCCAAATACCCTCCAGTTAGCATGAAAGATGTTTACTGATGTTTTATAAATGCATGTTAAATCTGAGTACAGTGAGTGAAGAATTTACAATGGCTCAGAGGTCAGTCACCCACATCCCTCCCTACTTCCCGGCCTGGAAGATTGTTGTCCCAGAAAGAAGTCTGCCAAGAATTCCCTGATTAGAACAACTTGGCAATTGTTCTGTCTGGAATGTCAGCTGGAGCATTGCTTCACCAAAGGCACCTTCCAAAGTGACAGGGCCTTCCCCTAACATGGGTAAGTCTGAAGCCAACCTAGGGTCCAGGAAGACTTTACCATTCACCTTGCATATATCGTGAAGGATGTAGGCAACAGCCATGAAACTGGGCATGTTCCTCAGCCTGCACTTATAGTGGCCTCCTAGGGACTTCCACCATGTCTTTAGCCACGCAAAACGCATTCCACCACCATCCATCACCTACTTAGCTGGAAACTGAAGAACTCCTTCCAGGGGTCCATCCATCCAGGGTATGACCCCATGGCAAAAGGGAGAAAAGGGCAGTGGAGAAAATCTATGGTGGGGGCACCAGAGACAAATTCCCCCTGCTCTATTATCTGCAGAAAACTCCAGAGTTCTGGCATACTCAGTCTAACCATCCAACATTGATGTTAGTGAAGTGCTCCTAGAAGTCCATGACTTCCTATAACATTGCTGAAAAGAAACCTTTACAATTTATGTAATCTAAGGTTCGGTGAAGGGAGCACAGAATGGGTGTGGGTCCCATCAATGGCTCCCACACAGTTTGGAAAGCACATCTGTTTGAGCCCAGAAAATACCTGCTGTGGGACCCTCAGCTGAATGAACTGAGACCCTGGTTCCTCAATAGTAGCATTGCACACTTCATGTTCAAACATACTTGCTATTGTCAATTCCATATCAAACTGATTGGTGACAGAACGAAGGCTGCCATCATTCTCCAATTTTCAAATCACCAGAGCCATGCGTTTCTTGATGGACAAGGAATACCAAGGCCCAAAGTCCTGGCACTGAAGCACAAAGGACAGCTTAGTGAAAAGGTACATAAATGTGCCATGGAGCATTCTAAAGTTTCACTGCCACTGCTCATCATTCCAGGTTCCAAGCACAAGTTGCTCCCACCAGTATGAGTTCACTGGTAGAGCCTAACAGTATGAAGGCAGCACCTGAACCAGGTCTTCCTCACCCAGTTTTCATGGTGTCATGTTGTGCCTCCTGCAAATGGGCCAACATGATGCCCTCAATATGGCAGCATCACTGTGTTCCAAGTAACACCTCACCACTGTCAGGAGCTCAGAGTGTCAAAGCATGAAGCACCTGTGGATTAAAGTGGTCAAGGCAAGTATTTGCTTAGTTCTACCACTTGTCATCTCCTGGAAGCCCTTGAGAGCTCATGCCAGCTGGAATGGTTGATCAAGAAGGGATTGGGAATCACATCCTCAACCGACCTCAGCCAGCTGGCATTTTCATTTGCACTCAGCTGTTTTCAGCCACTCTCAGAAATAAGCGGAAAAATCACTTCAGCACATTATGCTAGGAGGCTTCCCTTCCAGCTTTCTAGCAGGAGAGTGTAAATTGTGCGTGTAGGTTCATAGTAAGCATTATCGTGCAAATTCTCAGAACATGTTCTAATTTTACTACTGTGTTACATTTCACAGATTTAACACATACTAAATGCCCTAAGTAACAAGGCTCTTAGGTATGTAACTGCCATTTTTATCACAGCACAGGCTGGGCTTCTAGGCTTCTATTCTACATGCAATATGGATGAATGTGTTTACACAGATAATAGCCATGTGCTCTGGCCAGGCATGACCACAGTTCTTGAAATTCTAGTCCTGCAAAAATGTCCCATTTTAATCCCAATAGCAGTTAACTCATTCCCCCAGAAGAAGGATACCCTGGATCAAGCCCCCTTCACTCCTCCTTTCTTACTTTGTAATAAAGTACAGTAACTACCACACGAAAGATTAGGATTTGCCAGCCCCCTTACCAGCTGCAGTGGATTTTCTGGATCACTTTTTGCAACTTGTGTATCTTCATTTTTTTCTACATCTTATTTAAGTGCCTATTTTAAAAATCTGCATCTGGGCCTATGTCCTTTTGCAGGTCTGAATCCTAGATATATTGGCAACTAAATCAGTGGAAGTCACGCATCTCAATATCTTTGAGGTTATGGACCTATCCTTTCTTTATAGCCTATGGTTAATGCATTCTTCTGGAATGCAGATGTAGGTTTGAAAACATATTCTGACCTACTAAATTGCTGAGGTGCTTTTGTAAATTTTGTCCATATGCCTAGGATTATAAACTAGTTATTTCACATGTACTGTAGCCACATATCCTGTTTATTATGGTACTAGATTAAAAAATAATTTTATGCAGGCATGTTTTACGTTGAAAAGAAAACAAATAGTTGAATGTGCATGTGATATGTGCAAAGTTCTTGGCAAATAATCCCCTGATGTTATATAGGCTTTCTTAGAGACAGCAAATGAATAAAAGGTCTTCGTAATTACACATTTCTTCCCACCACAAATATCTTAGCTAAGGGAGCTCTTTAATAAAACCGTACTGACTATTACATGAATAAGGAGATTGTATAAAAACAATTGCATCAACACTATAACAAATTACTTCTCTTTTATTATTATTTTGGCGATTAAGTAGTTTTATTATCCTGTACCTTTAGCAGCAGAAGCAGAAAAGAGGGAAAAATATTGTATTTAATTCAATAAAAAAGTGTGTCAGGGTTTTTTGTTGGTTTAACAATGATAATTTCTATTATCATTGTTACTGAGCATTTAAAAATTGATGAATAATTTTTGTTCCATCAGACTTTGACTTTTGAGCAATATGGTAAGAATAATAAGGATAGAAAGGCAGTTAGCTTTGTTAGTTTGAAGTCAAGCAGAAGGCAGGGCTGCGGTGCACAGTATAGAATAACTAAATCGGAGATTAATAAGCATTCATGAGCCAGAGCTCTATAATGTGAATCTCTCAACTGCTTTCTGCCAGTACATGTCATAAAAAAATCATAAAGAAATATGGCTGTAAGAGACCTCCAGACGTCATCTAGTTTAACCCAGTGCTTGAGGCAGGACCATCCCTATTCAAACCATTCTATACAACCATAATTTAAATTCTACATAAGACTACCCTCAACCCTGACACAACTTAGTCCTAACACCCTAACCTGCTACAGCTAAAGCAGGAAAATCACAGCAGCCAATGTCCTCCTTCTATAACATTGTCAGTGTATGTTCAAGAGGTCCTGGGTAGAGGGCCACACCCCTCAGTACAGAGGAGGCCAAAACCCGCCACAGTCCATATTAGTCTGACAATGGGGGAAAATCCTTCCTAACCCCAAGCATGAAGCTCAATCTAATTTTGATTCTAAGCTGGGTTCTCTAGCCAGGAGCCTCTGGTTTTGCTCCTAGCATGAGAATTGGCATGCCCCAGTCGAAATCCTCAAACTTAGCTGTAGCCAACACCTAATGCCTCTGGGAAGACTTAAAACCTCTGTCACATATAGCAGAAAAAAGGGAGCTGGGTCAGAAGCAACCAGCAAAGCCCAGAAGCATGGGAAACACCCATGATAGAAAACAAGCACAGCATGCCACTAGTTAGCCAAACATTTAGTCACTTGGTCCCCTGGAGGAGCATCCAGAAATCTATTGTAGGGCCCCTGTAGACATTCAGATAGAGGCATGATTGGATATGATACACAACCATGCCTCCTGCCATGCCACACATGTATGGCAAGAGGCATAAGTGTGTGATCCAGCATCAGATCCTATCACACCTTATTACTGGTGGTGCAGGAGGAACCCATGATCATAATCCTGGGATCCCCCTGTACTGGCATACTAGTAGCAAGCTCCCAAGGTTGGAAGTCCTATCAGCTGACAAGACTGACAACACTCCTAGTGGCAGCAGTGCATAATGCACTGGTATGACTAGGAGCCCTGTTAACTTTTTGGCACTGGATACATGACCCAGGTACTTTATTCTGGATGGAATCAAACCCTCAGACCAACCATGGCTTCTTCCATTCAATAATAGGCATTTTTTTTTTAATTGATGAACAGTGATAGCCAATAAGAGTAATGCAGGCAAGACAAAGAAAATAACCCCTCACCATCCACCAATCCTATATCTACTAGTCCTAGGGTTCACAGAGATATGCCTGGCTAGTATGTGAGATTCACCATGTGGTTCTTTCTTGAATGTCTGAAATCCTGGAGGTCAAGAACTAAAGCCAACACCCCCATTGGGGTGGGTGAGATAAGCTAGTGGTGAGCCCTCTGTCCATGGTGGCCCCAGGATCCCTCAACAGGGATCCTTTTGCTGCTCTGAAATCCCTTCCTTTTTGTCTTCTTTTTCTCCTTTGATGACTCTTCATTTCTAGGTACCACTGATTGGTTTCCCTGTGGTCATCATACTGTTCACATTCTGTTCTATCAGCATGTTCCTTTGTTCCAACAAGTCCATCACAGGGATACATCTCAATTTGGATATTTACCAATGTCTTAACTTGATCATGCCCTGGTCTCCTAATTTGCTTTGTCCAGCAAAATTGGAACTCCCTGGGGCTCTGCAGCTGGTCACTGTAACCATACACTGCAGAGTTCCTTATCTCTGTTATGGTTTTCCAGGGAATGATGTGCTAAATGTCTTCAGTTTCCCAGGCTGTTTGTCTGCTGGTTCCAGACACAGTGGCTTCCTTCAAGGCTGAAACACACAGACTTTTAGAAACCAATTAACCCTTGCTGTACCCCTGGACCATTGTTCTCATACAATGTCTACTTTACCTACAAGCCAATTCCTAAAAGCAAATCTCTAAATATAATTTTCTATCCATCAAGCTGAGAGGGCTCCCAGTTATGGAGACATAGGTTAGACATGAAAATTAAAGCTGGATAGAAACTATTTATGAAGTTATTACACATTTTCCAGCTCTAACTTTATAGCTTGTTTTTAAGGTGTGATACTTAATTTGCATGTGTAGCCAATCTAAATGAATTCTACAGTTAAGCAGGTAATTCCATAATACATGTAATGTGTAGAGAGAGCCATAGTCATAAGAGCCCCTCTATGCTGTCTGTAGTGTAAATGAAGATTTAGGCACTTGAGAAGATCCAAAAAATATACACACTAGGAAGGGAGCTGCCTAAACCTAGGTAATAGGAAATCATGCAGACAGGAGTGTGTCTGCAGCATTCCTCTTCATATCACCTCTCCAGTAAGTCAGCACCAGAGTCAGGGCTAAAAAGAAACATCTTTTATCACTAGAACCCACAATTCTCTCATAAGATTAGACACCTGAATACATTTTTGCAAAGAACTGAGAAGGATTTATTTTTTTAAAACACAACAAGAAGGGGGGATGGGGAAGTGGTACCACTCTGTTTATCTCATAGTCTATCATTTATAGAATCCAGGAAATGTAAAGTTCTAGTTCTTTCTAGGTTCAAACCCACAGTTTGCAGTACTTAGGGAATGTTCTGAATACAACAGGTTGTAAATACATACATACATTTCATCTTTCTTTTAAACATCTTTGACTTTGCAGCAAAGGCAGCAAGATTTGTAGAAGCAGAAAAAGATTAGATTAGATACTAGCTCAGTGTAAGATGTTGGTTTATATCCCCTCAAGTCATGAAAAGAATTTAATTCAAGTCTCTTACTTCCTGTGGGAATGCTCTAACTAATGTAAACTCTTTCTCTACCTGAGCCTTAAAAAGAAAAAACTCACACTCCTGCTTTCAAACAAGAACTTTGGCTTAGTTGGGCTAACTGAAACTTGGTGGGACCCTACCCATGATTAGGCAGTAATCATTGAGGGCTATAGGCTGTACAGGCATGATAGAGTAGGAAGAAAGGTGGGGGGAGAAATGGGGTGCTGTCTATGTTAAGAAGCAATATACATCTTCCATAATCAAGATGGGACCAGAGAAGGGGCAAATTGAGGTATTGTGTGTCAGAATGCAAGGGGGCTTGAGGGAAAGGAACTTGGTAGTGGGGGGTTTACTATAGGCCACCACATCAAGAGGATGAGTTGGACCTGGAATTCTCCAGACAGCTTTGAAAGGCTGTATTTTCAAAGGACATGGTTGTCATGGGTGACCTAAACTACCCTGACATCTGCTGGGAGGAGCAGTCAGTTAAATCCAACCATTCATGCAGGTTCTTAATCTGCATACAGGACCTTCACCAACATAGAAGGTATACGATTCCACTAAGGGAAACACCTTACTGGACTTGGTCCTGGCTACAAGGGATGACTTGGTGAAGGATCTACTGATACAAAGTAACTTAGGGGATGATGACCATCACTTGATTGAATTCACTATCCGGCATAGTGTGGGAAAGATAAGCAGTAGGACAGAAGTGCTAGACTTCAGAAAGGCCAATAACAGCATGCTCAAGAGATTTGTTAGTGAGGCACTGAGGAACAGGAACATTGGTGGAATGGGAGTCCAGGAAGAGTGGTTGTTCCTAAAGGGAGCAATCCTACAAGTGCAGAAGGAGACAATCCCATTGCACAGGAAAGTGAGCAAAGGAGCCAGTAAACCCTCTTGGCTGAACAGGGAAATCCTGGAAAGCCTTGGGGAAAAAAGAGACATATAGGCTGTAGAAGCAAGGGGTAGCTACCAAAGTGCAGTATACATACTTGGCCCACACTTGCAGGGAGTCAGTCAGAAAGGACAAAGCAAAAATGGAACTTAGGCTAGCAACAAAAATTAAAGACAGTAAGAAGTCTTTCTTCAGGTATATAAGGAGGAAAAAGAAGGAGTAAGGTAGCATAGGACCCCTACTTGACAAACTAGGGCAATTAGTGACAGATGAGGGTACAAGGTTGACCTCTTCAATGTGTTTCTTGCTTTTGTATTCCTGAACACTGATTAGGACAAATCCCCCAATTGGATCATAGACGGGCACAAAAGGGAAACCAGCCCCAACCACCAACTGTTAGCACCAACTTAGTGAAGGGACACTTGGAGGGGCCGGATGTGTTCAAGTCAACAGGCCTGGATGATCTTCATCCACGGGTACTGAACTTGGCCAATATTATAGCAGAGCCACTGGCATGGCTGTTTTAGCACTCTTGGTGCTCAGGTCAGGTCCCAGAGGACCGATGTGGTCCTTATTTTCAAGAAGGGAAGGAAGGAAGATCCAGGGAACTATAGACTGGTTAGTCTCACCTCTATACTCAGAAAAACCTTTGAAAAAATTATTAAGGATCACATTTGTGGGAGCCTAGTGGGAAAAACAGTGCTGAAGGGCAACCAGCACAGAGTCATTGCAGGTAGATGCTGCCTTACTAATCTCATTTCTTGTTATGACCAGATCACAAAATGTTTAGATTCAGGAATTGAGGTAGATGTCATATACTTGAATTTTAAGGAGACTTTTGGTATGATATCTCTTCCTAGTCTCACAGAAAACCTGAGGAGCTGTGACACAGATGATTACATGGTCAGGTGGGTAGCGAATTGGCTTAGGGGGTTGCACCCAGAGAATAGTTGTGGATGGGATAGTGTTGACCTGGAATGATGTGGAGAGTGAATTCCCACAAGGGTCAGTCCTTGGACTTGTGCTGTTCAATGTGTTCATCAGTGACTTGGGTGAGGGCGTGGAAAGCACTCTGTTCAAATTAGCAGATGATACCAAATTATGGGGTAAAGTTAACACACTAGAGGGTAGGAAGATCTGGACAGGTTGGAAAAGTGGGCAGAACAGAATAGGATGCAGGTCAACAAGGACAAGTGGAAGATGCTGCACCTAGGGAGAAGGAATCACCAGCAAAATTACAGGCTGGGGGAGGACCATCTCAGCAGCACAGCAGCAGAAAGGGATCTCAGAGTAATTGTTGACACCGAGATGAATGTGAGTTGTCAGTGTGATGAAGCAATCAGTAACAACCTTGAAAGGGTTCAGAGCAGGGACAATCATATGGTTAGGGGTCTGCAGGCAAAATCCTATGAGGAGAGATTGAGAGTCCTGGATGTCTTCAGCCTCTGCAAGAGAAGGCTGAGAGGTGATCTTGTGGTCGCCTACAAATTCATCAGGGGTAGCAGCAAGGAATGGTCTGTTTGCCACAGTACCCCTTGGAGTAACTAGGAACAATGGCTACAAACTGACAGAGAGAAGGTTTAGGTGAGACATCAGAAAGAACTTCTTTACAGTAAGGGTTGTCAAAATCTGGAATGGTCTTTCAAGAGAGGTTGAGCTCTCCCCAACCTTGGGGGTTTTTAAGAGGCTAGATATGTACCTAACCCCAGCATTCTTTCCTGTCCAGGGCAGGGGGTCAGACTTGATGATCTACCAAAGCCCCTTCTGACCTAAACATCTAGGAATCTATGGAAAAGGCCACAGCCTTATTTTTAAGACAACTAAATATGTTATCATGTGCTAAGCATGTTCTGAGAACATCTATCAAATCAGTTTGCAATCAAGTGGAGGAAGGCCTAATTTCTGAATGACAAAAGACTTGAGGTGGCAGTTAGCCACTTAACTCTTGATGCTGAAACAGTTATGGTCAAATGTAGAAGCATAGGACCTCTATACATATGCCCTGGGATGGAGGGAGGGGGTGTTTTAATTAACGTCTGGAGAACATCTGTCCAAACATTTGGACACTTTCTTTAAGAGAGCAGACTAGACTCCAGAAAAACCTGCAGCCAAGACTCATGAGATGACTCCAGCCAAGAGACCTTCAAAAAGTCCAGCAAAATCACTCAAAGAAGTGCTTCCAAAACAATATGATTGCTATTTAAACTATAAGTATATTCATGTAGCTATATTACTCATCTATAATTGATTTGATTCAATATTCTGGGCTATTCTGGGTGAAAATAGGGTATCAGGCCTTAGTCCAGGAACCAAACCCCCTTTATAACATTGTTTCTTCTGGGAAAATTGGTTCCAAGTTGCAGTGTTTAAACTGAAGACGCAGTTTTTAGGAACCAATTGCATTGTAAGTCCAAGGACTGCCTGTACATTTAGAATTTAAAGTCCAGGGTTAGGCAGTAGCTGAGCTGTGAGGTTTTGGACCTCAATTTTTGGACTTAGGGACCTCAATTCTGACTGCACTCTCAAGTCCTGTTTCAGTCACCTAAGTCCTTTTTTGGATTTATCCCAAAATCAATAATAATCAGATAAATTTTTGTTTTTGTCTTGGGTCTAAATGTTATATAGCCTTTTAACTAACAGCAAACTGTGGCACTCCAAGTAAGCAGGATTTCCTGAAGGACTAGCTGATGTGTGGTAAACATTTTAAAGTTGAAAACCTACCTCATCTGCACTCATCTACAAACTGCTGAATTGCAAGATAAATCTAACTGCACTTTCTCCAACTATTTTCAATATCATTGATTATATCACTGAACCTGTTCTTTGAAGAACAAACATTTTCACACACCATATGTCGAATGCCAGCAAAACACACTGAGATGCTTTGGTGGTATCATCTCTTGTTATTTGTTGTGTTGCTTGCAACCTACCCTTCTGTTTCACTAATCTGGTACAGCAAAAAGCAGTTGAATAAAATGCAAATGACTATGGTGTTCAAATGCACTACTTAACAGCTTTAGAGTTTGGAGACACAATTGCCAAAAAATAGAAAGCAAATCTTCAACACTTCAGTTAATTATTCTTTTTCATGCCAGTATTTTCTTTCTTTTTGCTGTTAGCCAAAAAAGAAGATTTATTTCATTCTGAAAGGCCTGTATAATTAAATTACTGTTTAATTTTAATTTACCCTCAACCCTTTTTGTTATATTAAAGTGAGTAGCATAAACTATAGCCTTTCCTATTTCTATTTAGATGTACTTCAATCATTGTGTGATTGTATTCACTTGTTAATGTTTGACTGAAATAAGAAAAGATTTTCATCTCTTTGGGCATGTCCAGATAAGCCCATAGGTGCCTCTTGTCACATCTCAAAGCAGTTGGAGATGTGGAAAGAGGCATGCTGGGCTCAAAAATTGATACCTGGATATCTAGGTATCGAAATAAAACACAGGGGGAAAAGCAGGGAGGTAACCTGGGAGTCAATCCTCCAGACAGATGCTCTGGTTTCTGGCCAGATCATCTCTATAGCATTCCTGCTGCTCCAGCACGTAAGTTATATGAACTTTTAGCATGTTGGGGCAAGCAGAAACACGGCAACAATAGGGACCCAGGCACTGTCATGGGTAAGTAAGGATGTGGGAGTGGGAGAGTTGGGGAAGGGAAGTTGAGGCCCTGCTGAGGGGAGCCAGGGCCTTTTGAGGAGGCTGGGATCCTGCAGGGAGGGGCTGAGGCCTTGTGCGGAGAGACTGTGGCCAGGCAAGGAAGGGGGAAGTCCATGTGCTGTGTGGATGGGGGGGCTGCACCCTCTGGGAGGGGAGGGTACCCACCCCTCCTGAGCAGCCCCCTGACATAGTCCCCCCACACTCCCCCACATCCCTCCACACCCAGCCACACACCCACCTACATCCCTGCCACCCCTTCCCACCCCTCCTGCAAACCCCAGTTCCCATCACACACTCAGCATACCCAGATCCCAGAACAGATGGGACCTGCTGGAGGGAGCTGTAGCTACAGGACCAGCTATCCCGAAATCCTAGTTAGTCAAGGGGGCATGGGGGACCTCTAACTGTTCTATGATAAGAAAACCAAAAAAAACCATCACAACATATAGATATTTAGAATGTATTTTATTATGATGACAAAGACACTGGTTAGCTTCCAGTTTTCTTTAATATGATCAACTGATTAATTTCTCTCTCTCTCTCTCTCTTTCTTTCTCTCTTTCTATATAAATATAAATAAAGTGGTCTTTTGTTTTAATTGAGGAAGAACATGGATTGGATTTGCAGGCATTTTCATGAGTGAATTTGGGACTTTTATCAGATATTTTGCAGTGTTTAAATAGGGAACACAAGAATTCCTGCTCATGAGGCAAGTGGCAGGACCCAGGCAAAGGTGGCTGCTCAGAGCTGGCACCCAGGTCCCAGCTGGAGGTGGCTGACCTCCTGGCCACTTAGGGCAAGAGGACAAGTTTTGACAGTTCAAAACAATCCACTACACTGAGAACATCTTCCAGGCAATAACTACCCAGATGGTAGGGCGGCGGGACACATGGCAGTAGTACCACACAAAGGCAAACTATGCAGCCACAGTCCACTGGCAGCTGGCCCAGAGGTGCAGATGTCTCTGCTATGGCCATGCAGTCTCCATCTGGGAGTGGCAGGTGCATAAACTTGTGGCCACAAGCTGGTGCAGGTGACAACAGGTCATAGCCAGCCAGCAGCCCCCACTGCCAGCTGCTGCAGTAGGTGTAGGGTGCAGGGAATTCTTGGTTATGGCTCCTGCAGCAGTCCAGCTGGCACAAGGGGTAATGTCCTATATACCAATTGTCTGGGTCCCAGAAGCTCCTATTTATCTATTCACTTAATGTGGGCTCTAAGGCCCACCTGGCAAACTAATAGCCATTTTACATGGTGGCTAATGGATGAATAAGACAACTAAATTCTTGGGACAATGAAAGTAAATACAGGATATGAGTGTCATGTGGGTCAAAGATTCAAAATGTAAAAATAAGTGCACCATAGTGAGACACTGAGCAAAGCTTGGTGCTCTGCCCAGAAAATGTGCGCAGACAAGTGAAGGGAAAATGGCTCCACATTCTCTGGACACCTTCCCAACCAAAGCCTTCTTCCTGGTCATGTACAGGGACACTTGGCCAAAGCCAGGAGGAGGTTAACCTTGATGGGGCTGAGAATGGGGTGCCCAAAAATAAAAAGGTGGTGGGTGGTGGGGGGGTGAAGTTCATTTAGATAGTGCAGTGGGGTCCTTGAGCACCTCAGCACCCAATGTGAGGCCCTCTGGCTCACACAGCACCTTCCCATAAGTGTAGAGGGCATCTACAAAGCTGTGGGCCTGCCTATATAATTGGGCATTACAGCTCTTGGGGCCCTTGCCTTCCCCAGCCAGTGCCCACACAGTGGTGAGGATCCTGTTAACATCTCCCCAGAGGGTCAAGGCAAGCTGTACCTTGCTGGCAGACTGTGGGATTTATTCACGGTCAAGAAAAGCAAGTAGCTCCTCCTGGGAACCACTGGGACCAAGAACTCTGTAGACTCCATGAAGCCTGCTGGTTCTCAGGCATCCACCTCCATGTCCTAGAGTTCAGCAGACTCCTTGGGCATTGGTGCTTGATAATCAGGGGACCCCACTTCAACTCCCTTTGGTGTGGGAGCATGGGGCAGGCTGGTAGTGGGGTCTTTTTTGGAGGAGGGGGACCTGTCAGGCACCAGGGTAGCATCAGCATTTGCCTAGAAGAGGTCCTGGGAGAAGAGATCTCCTTCCTCAGGGTTCACCAGGGTAAGCCCCAGGGCACCTGGCTACCCTAGAATGGCAAAGCTGAAGGGTGCTACTGCTGGAATTTCCATTGGATCAGCCAAGGTCTCACCCTCAGCACCCGCAGTCTCAGGATCTAGGCCCTAGTCATCAGACTGAGGGGCTTCTCCCATGGGCTCCTGTTCCAGACTGTCTGGGAGCCCCAAAGCCTCCTTCACTGGAATCGTCCATTTGATCTTTCTTGGGATTGGGATGTCAGGCACAGCTGGGGAGGGAGCCAGAAGCTGGGCTGCTACATCCCCCCATGTAGTGGTCTTGGGATGGTAGGGGCAGTCCTTCATATCAGAGGGCTCCAGTTGTGCCTGTGCCTTCCTCTTGGCTTTGTGCCAGAGGGGACCTGCACCCACTCAGCAATGGGGTATTCCTTAGAGGGACAGGTTCCTGTACAAGGTGTGGGTTTGAGAATAGCACGGTTACAGCAGGGGCGTGGCTAGGGAGAGGGGGAGCCACTCTCTCCCTTCCCTTGGCTGCTGCTCCCCTCCCTGGGACTCTGCCATGCTTGGTTGGAGGAAAGGTTCCCCTGAGCTTACAGGAAGGGCTAGGTGTTGCAGCTGAGATGCAAGGTGGGCTTGAGGGGGGAGGGGCACTGGTAACTGGAGCACTCGTCTCACTAGTGGGGCCCACAGATGCCCTCCCCACCTGTCCCATGGGGCACCAGGGCATGGCACCAAAAGCACCGCAGATTCCCCAGTGCATAGAATACCCTCACCAGGGCCTCCTAAAATAGAATCACAAGGTACCCCTCAGTCACTAGAGGCACTCCTGCCACCAGCTGGATCATGACCTGGCAATGGAATGAGCACACAGGGCAGAGGCTAGGTTCTCAACACCTCAGCAAGAGGATCACCACTGGGGAGATAACCCTCTCCAAGATTTGGAACTGGGGGAGCAGGGCCCAATTGGGAATATAAGGTGGGACAGAGATGAGGACCACTCTGGTCCCCAGCTGTTCTAGAGGCTCAAGGGGAGTGCACTCACCCTCCACCCCCTATCCACCAACTTTTGTTCAGCAGCCTCTGGGGCAAATAAAAAGACCCCCTTGCCATGAAAGCAGGAGGCCACCACGATCTTGGGGGCCCCATTACCTCAGCCAGGGCCTGCACCCAGGTCTCAAAATGCAGGTTATCCCACTTGGGCAGTTGGAGGAGAGTACTGGAAAGGGGACCCCACTGCCTGAGCTGGAAGGGCTGGTGGTAGAGGATCTAGGCCCCATGGCTTTCTGTCATCTTGCAGCTATTTGTGCATAACTGTGGTTCCCCAACTGCAGGGGTTGCCCTGGTGGGGCCAGAGGGCCTGGAACAGGCTGAGTGGGTGTACTGGCTGATGCAACACACCTGGTCCCCTCAGGCACCGGTGCTCTAGGCTTGATTGGTGGGGCCTTTGTCTTTCCCACTCCCAGCTGTGGATGAGGCTGAAGAGGAGCCCTTTCCACTGCCCTTGCCCTGGGTCCCTGATGGTGAAGGGAGGTGGCTTGTGAACCCCTCCAGGGGAGGTCTGGCCAGGAGAGATCCCCTGGCCCTTCTGGCTTCCTGCTGGAGTTTTTCCTGCCCCCACAGCAGACACTGCAGGCTTCTCTACCCCTGGAGAAGGTCAGTTGGACTCTGCATGAAGAGTGGAGGTTTTAGGGGCATGCACCCCCTTGGGGACTTGGCTGGGATCTGCCCACATAGTGGGGACTGTAGGAAGTTCTGTGGGGGTGTCTGCCCTCCCAGAAGGCTCCTGCCCCACCATGGTTGTACATAAGAGAGAGGGAACCAATAAGGAAAAAAATATATATAGTGGGGCTTGTAAATCCAATCCAGGAGCTTGTCAGACCTCCAGCCAGGCACTCAGCAATAGCACATCAGGCAGAAAAACAAAGCAGGATCAGATGCAGTTAGGCAGCTGTGAGGCAGCTGTTTGCAGAAGCAAACAGTCAATTAAGGAGGTAATCCAGTGCAGGTGTGGTGTAGGGCAATGCATGATGGTGCAGCATGGAAATCCCTCTCTCCTGAGAGGATACAGCAGCAATCCAGGAAGCAGCAGCAGCAGTGGTATTTAGCTGTCCAGATCAACCACTTAAGGTGTACTTCAGGTATAAATGAAAGTGGAAGTGAAGGTGAGGGTGCAGGGGTGGGCTGCAGAGGCAGCTGGGCAGGCAGGTTGTCCCTCAACCCTGGCTTGGCAGCAGGCTGGGCAACAGGCCAGAACAGATGTGCAGAAGCTGGGGTGCGGTGCTAGGGTGTGATGCAATGTGGTATGTCCCTCCCGAGGGAGGGTCAACAGTATGCAGCAGAGGACAAACCCTCAATCCCCATGCAGGGAGGTGGAAACAGCAGCAGCAGCAGCCCAAGGCAGGAAGGGCTACTGCCAGCTTACCCCCAAAACTCTGAGAACAAACCAGCAGCTAGCAGTAGCCAGGGGCAGGAAGAGGCACAGCCATCTTCTCCCCATAGGCTGCTGGCTATTTGTATCACCCAATTATCATGGGCCCTATAGTTCACACAGCTAAGTAATAGCTCCTATTGTATGGGACCAATAGATGGATGACACAACAAAATATTTAGGGCAACTAATGAAAAAAACAGGATAAGAGTGCTGTGTGGGTTAAAGGGTCAAAATATAAAAATAAATGCGCCTGAGGGGGGCACTGAGCAGAGCCCCCCAGGCCACAGCCAGCAGTCCTCAAAGGCATCCGAGGAGCTGATGAATGCCACCCACTGGTGCTCCACCTGGAAATGTGCACGGACAAAGGAGAGGAAAGCAGCCCCACAGTCTCCAGGCACCTTCCTGGCTAGAGCCTCCTGCCTGGTCAAGGACAGGGCCCACTTGGCCAGGGCCAGAATAGGTTGAACAGAAGGTCCCAGGACTTCGTAGGGCCACAGATGGGGTGACCAGAAACAAAAAGGTGGGGCAGTGAAATTCAACCAGAACCTCAAGAGGAGGCTGTGGAGGTGGAAAGGCTGCAGCCTGGCACACTTGAGGGTCATGTATGCCAGGGTCTCCCTCTGCCCGCAGAATGGGCAGAAGACTGGGGTGTCCATGAAGCTTGCCACATACATGCTCATGGAGATGGCTCAATGGAGGAGCTGCTGGTTGAGGTCCCCAGTGGCTTATGGAATGAAGGTGGAGTACAGACTCAGTCACTGGGGTGCCTCAGCCACACCCTCACCAAGCAGGTCCTGCCACTTGGTACACCAGAAGCTCCTGAGAGCAAGTAGCCCTGAGCCACTTCCCAAGGCAGCTTTTATACTGCTGGCACCAGAACAGGACATGTTTTTTTTATACTGCTGGGGCCAGCACAGATTATTTTGCCCCAAGTGTCACAAATTGCCCCACACCAAAGTTCTTGTCTGGGCACATGAACTGAGGCAAAAATCCCCGATTCAAATTTGTGCCACTCCTATTTGAGCTGCTTCAAGTACACATGTCTGCATGTGTGGAACTGTCCTTTGGGTGCAGCTACAATTGCATTAAGGTATTTTGTATAATGCACATTAAATGCAGTACCTCCAATGTGAGGTACTAAAGAAATGTGCATTAGGCTGTCTTAGTGCTCAGTAACGAATACACATGTTTGTAAAGTGGCGCTTAATATTTTTACTGAACATTAGCTTAAGCACAGTTTTTACATGACCCTTTAATGATCAAAAAGAGACTACTTCAGATTAAAGTGCATGTGTAGTTGTGTCCTTTAGAACTTGTTTTCCTAAATCACTAAGTGCAAGAGTTTCAAAGTCTTGGAGGGATGTAGCCATAATGACCTGGGAACTGTGCAAGAGGCAAGGATTTTTATGGGTGATATTTTTAATTCAACCAAATGCATAGTAGCAGTAGACTTAGATAAGCTTTCCAATGCAGTGCATTATATGACTCTGGTTTCTCTTCAACACGCATAAATCTTTCGCCTTCTCTAGATCTTCTGTAGCTTCTAAGCCTCCTAAAGAAGAATGAATGACATTCAAAAAGCTTTGTGTCGTGGCAATTTTGGGTAGCTCCTGGAACACTTAACTCCTAGATTCTTTGCACATTAAAAACCTGAAACTGGTTTTAAGCACTTGTTATGTAGCTCAAGGTGACATCACTCCAGGGCAGGATTATTTCTGATCTGTGCTACCCAGCTTGCGTTACACTAAGTTGTTATCACTCTAGACTACATCTCAGTGTAAACATTAGGGCTGTGCAAAATTTTGCCGCCCCTTCTAAGGCATGAAGCCTACCAAGTTTCAAGAAGACAAGTTTAGGGAGCTTGGGGAAATTGTACCCCAAAACTGTGAAAGCAAAACTTGTGTCACGTGTACTCCTAATTCTCCGGTCTAATGTTTAGGACACTCAGCTTGGTGAAAGAATACAAGGACCTTGCTCCTGCTCCAATAAATAATATAAAATACTTAAACCCTCATTGCAAGATAGAAGGGAATTCAAGTCGTACCATGTGATGACCCTTAGTATTAGGCCATAGTCATACTGCCCTCCATGACCTAAGGAATATTTTATTACTCTGCAAAGTGGAAGGACTTCAGCAGAAGAGATTAAAGACATGCTCTCATTGGGGAAAACCCAGCTGGTTATATTATTTACAGGGAGGGAGATGAGAAAGAGAATAGAACACAGCTCTTCCACTTTCTAGATGACTGCTATCACTGTTAAGTTAATGGATAAAAGGGGTCTAGCAATTATTTTAAAGTACAGTAAATGAGAATTGTTAAAAGGTTCTTATTTAATGATGATAGGGGTTTTATGCCTGAAAAATTCTATTTCACTATTAAATAAGGAAATCAAGCCTTTGTGTCAGGAATTTATAGGCATGGTCTAACCACTTCTGTTAACTCAGTTTCTATCATATATTTAGAACAAGTAGATGAAAACTGATTTTAGTATGATTAGCTGTGCCAGCACTTTCCTTATGAACCTTTACACTTAAGCAGTTGAACATCGTTCATAAAATTTGCTTGAAAACAAAACTTTAGCACACACACACAAAAATAATATTAGCCCATAATTTATTTTAACTTGGGTATAAACTAAATATATTTGTTAGGTAATGTTTCTGTTAGTTTGTTTGCTTTGATTTTTAAATAACATGAGTTTTTGAAAAAAAATATATTTTCCTTTATTTGGGTACTTTTTCACAACCACTGTATCATTTCCATTCATAAAATACAGTTTTGCAAGTTAATTATGTGAACTAGTTGATTTAAATATTTTGAGGATGATTGAAGTGTCAGAGGTTTAAATTTTTCAGAAGTGGCTAATGTATATATGTTTGTTTACTTAAGCACTTCATTAGTTTTTTTTTAATTAAAGAACATGTTTAAATATATAGTCTGTTTTCATTTTTTTTTAATGTGTGTGAATTTAATTCTTTTGCAAGATGTCAGTAGATGACATGTACATGAGATTCATTACTGCACATTAGCATAGATTACCATGCAGTAAGCACACATTTCTACACATGCATGTGCTTACTGCACAGTAAAAACCCTTCATCCCGCTTAAATTTGGTATTTGTAAATGCAAGTAGCAAATTTAAGCAAGATTAGTTAATGCACAGTAATGCAGACACAACCAAGGAACAAGTTTGCTCCTGGGTCTGCCCAACCATAGAGGGGCCAGCCTGAGGCCATGTCCAGAGCTGTGGGCTAGAAGACTCTTCTGACTCATAGCCAGGCTGCCTCTAAGGCAACCCCTGATTGCAGGCTATAACAGTCTGCAAACATTTTGAGCCCAGAGGCACACAGACAGGGAATTTGAGGGCACTGCAGGCCCCACTGGGCAGACAATAGCCTGCCTGCCAGCACCCCAGCACTGCTGTCTGGCACTACACTGCTGCATGGCTGCTAGGAGATTGCTGTCCAGGCCATCAGGGTGCTGCAGGCTGCTGCAACCCCTGGCCAGTCCTGTCTGCCCCCTGGGCCAAAAGCAGGCAGCTTCTGGCCACTGGGGCCAGCACCGCCTGCTTGCAACACACCCCAAGCAACTTGCCCTGTGACTGCAGGTGCTGTAGGCATTGCCTCTGCTGTGTCCCTTTCCATGCCCTTGTGCTGGGCAGTATAACCAGGCACAGGCCCAGAGCAGAAAAGTAATACCCTCTTGCAAGTTTATACCACAGTAAACTTTGGTCAAAGTAAATACACGTATAGATGCACCCATTGTGACATTCCCAAAGGTTGAAGCTGTGTAGTTCCTCATAGATCAACTATTCAGATTCATAAATTGTAAAGTCGGAAGGGACCATGGAAGATCATCAGGTCCAGCCCCCTGCACCAAGCAGGAAAGATAACTGGGGGTCAGGTGATGCCAGAAAATTATGTCACAGTCACAGTCAGAAATATGTCACAGTCAGAAATAGTTGCAGTTTCTGGACTTGTTCCATTGTTAACTTTTTCAGTATTCACTAATATTTAAAACCTCCTTTTAAAGGATAATAATGTACCACCCACCAATTTACCATCTATGCCAATTGGAACACTTGGGATAACCCATAGCCTACGAACTGGATGGAAACTGTCAGATAATTCCTTATAGATACCTGAGCAGAGCATTCATACAACAATGAATTTTGGTCAGGAATAACATAAGGAAAGAAAGAACAAAGAGCTAGACTAGAATATAAGTGTTATCTACAGTAAAAGACCAAGGCCGTAGACACATGAGTGAGTTTACAGTGGAAATTCAAGAGGTCCCAGTTAAAAAAAGAAACAGTTGTAAATACAATAAAAACTCACCCCAAACAAGGTATGTTTGCCTCTGGACAAATCAAGAGCAGTTTCTTCTTTTTCACAGTGCCACAATTTAGCTTTTGTATGCCTGTACCCCTTTCTCATTTAGCCATTTGATACACCGACTATCTTCCTGTATTAGTTTGCAGCCTTTCAAACTTAGCTTTACTGTTTATATTTCTAATTCCTGATATACTCTGGTGACTAGATGTTATTCACCACTTTAAATTCTGGTCCTTGGGCAGCTTCTGCCTCTTCTTGGACACTTCTGGGGTTTCAGGTTTTGGAAGCCCACCTTCATCACCTTCTTTGATATGACACATCAGTACAATCAAAAATGACTTCTTGACACTGTAGGCACTGAGACCATGGAGGAGCCCTTGACCTACTGCATTCTGGATATATGCCAAGGAGGAGCAAACTCTCAAAAAAACCCATGGAAATATAAATATCTATGAAACAGTAGCATGTGACCTCCTTGCCACCTTGCAAACATGGAGATGGTAGCAGTCAAGCCTTGTATGCAGCAACTATTAATCCCACCTCCCCACAGCTCCCAAAGGCAACTGTTAGCAGGACACTAATTGGCCTGCTTGCAGTGTTCTGCCAAATACAAGTAGGCTCTACCACTTTGGCTTCCAGGGACACCAGCTTGTCATAGAAGAAAGGCAGTTTTCTTATCTAGAAGTGTTTACAAAATATTTTCAACCTGCAAATCATACTGAATGCCTACCATTACAATCAAAGAATGTAGTCATCAATGTTTTTCAGCACTTCATACCAGAAAGCCAATGCATTTATCAGTGTCACTCAAAAGGCCCCCATCAGGGCTGTTATTGACAATTATATCAGCAGATGTCAAAGAGGCTCTCAAGTACTAAATAAGACCTTATTACCAAAATTCATGCTGACTTCAAATGCCAAATGTCAACTATAAAACCCTCTGCATGTCCAGAAAATGCACAGGAGAATTAAAAATTACTGCCTCTGAATACCCAGTATAACTTGGTCATATAAAGAATGCATGAGCAACCCAGTGGTGCCATCTATGTCAATCAGAATTTTGTCATCAGGACAACATCAGTAGCAAATAATGATGATATCAAAATCTTGACTGTAGGCACTGGCGGCATCTCCATCATGTACATCTCTTTACAAAAAACTGACAAAATACAGGTAACCTTAATGCATAACAGTTGAACATATTGAGCACAACAGCTGAACATAGTGAGCTGGTCAAAGTATGGGCAGATGCGTATGTATAACTGAAGTTTATATCTTATCTCAGCTTCCTCAGTTTTTGTTTCAACATCAGACAGTGAAATCAAGTAAATCTTATATGATATTTATCAAAAACAGGACCAAGAAATTAAAATCCTAGGCATTACTTCATGAATGCCTGCATTGTACTTAGTTTTCAGCCACCAAAAGTCTCAGAAATGGATCATTGCTGCTGCTGCCCCAATAGGGCCCCAGGCAAGGCTGCTGGGGCCAGCACATGTGGCCCCAAGAGCCCAGGGGCCACCTGTAGCTGAGAGGGCAGGATATGGAGCCCAGGACTAGCCTGTAGATATGAAATGCCCAGATGGAGAGTGCAAGCCAGGAAGCTACACGCAGGAGTCGCCAAGCTAGGCAAAGTGCCCAGACAGGGAGGCTCAGTCACAGGGACTGAAGTCATGGTCCAAAAGGGCTGATGATAGACAAGATTGATAACATCTACAAGGCATAGTGTATGGGGTGAATGGAGCCATGTAATAAGTCCTTAAGGTACTGAGTAATGCAACCTAAACTTAGGAGTGGATGGGATCTCACTCAGGGATCCCAAAGTCAGCTTTCTTTTTCTAAGTACATATTTCTATCAAAGAGTAACAGGAGAGGAGAAAGGGAGAATGCTTAAGGGACCAAGGACATAGCACAAGCAGGGTGGCCACTAGGAGGCATCAAGACCACTCCTGGGAGGAGTTCTTGTTACAACATCTTACTATGTAGTTACAAATTGACAATTTCTGAAATACATCAGGTTAAGATCAAAGAAAGAGTGTATCCACACTGCTGCCATTACAGTTTGAAAAAAGAAGTTGACAAGTAAATGTTTGTGTTATTTCATTTCATTTCATTTTATTGTATTTTGATAACTAATCCCAAAAAGAAAATGTGAAAAATCTAAGATACCTTCCTGCCAATGTCTCACCATCAACAGCATTGTGTCTTACAGCACAGAAAAAGAACTCTTGCTCTGAAGGACTCTGGGATATCAAGCCTTGCAATTTGTGTAGCTTATGATGAGGCCTCTCTTTGTATGTGCCCTTATTAAAGACAACTACACACAGCCTGCTTGTTTGTCCAGAGGTGTGGCAATGCAATTTTCTCCTGATTTATGCTCTGAACTTCACTTTAAATAATTAACCTTTCCCTAGGTCCATGATTGAGGGTGTATTCTTGCCTCTGTTACTAATTTCCTTTAACTAATAAGCACTAAGCCCTTAATACTTTAGCCAAAATTAATTATTTCTGAGTAATTAATTTAAGGTCCTTATGTCTAAGCTTTCCCATCTATACAATGAAGGGGATAATACTGATATTTCACCTTATTAGTCTTGATGGAACAAAATATGTAAAGCATAGTAATATTTACATTTGAAGTTGAATATTATTTGCCATTCCCCATTACAATCAAGCTTTGCTGTAAGCAAATCATTTTAGAAATGAAATTACATTTTTTTTTTTTTTTTTTTACTGTTAGTGATTCACTTTACTGGAAAGTGGCATTGTTTACAGGTGCACATGCTTACTATGAAGTAAACCTCTCTAATCATGTGTAAATTTGCTACCTGCAAATGCAAGTAGTAAATTTACTCATGAGTAGTTACTGAGCAGTAGTGCTTATATAAATGCCTGACTGGGAACAAATCTGCTCCCGGTCAGCTGCCCAGGGCATGAGAGATGCACTAAGTCCCCAGGAGATGCCTGCCTCCAGGGCAGGCTCCACCACTGGAGCACAGGTGGGGACTATGTCCCCCTGCATGGCAACAGGGAGCTTTAAGTCCTCTGCTGCAAGATTACGATCAGGAGGAGAAGCTGGGAGATCCTTATCTTCCAGCAGCAGCTCTGTAACAGTGGGACCAATGCTGGGAGATCCTTACCTCCTAGTAATGGCCCTGCAACCACAGAGCTGGTGATGGGAGATAAGGATCTCCCAGTCCAAGGCTCATGAACACAGAGTTCAGGCTGGGAAATATGGATCTCTCAGTGCCTGCCCTGTGGTTGTGGAGCTGCAGCTTGGAGCTCCCTGCTGGCAGAGGCCAGGGAGCCTGTTCCCTGCCCAGTTCTGTGATCCCAGACCTAGGTGGGGAACAAGCTGGGGAGCAACCCAGTAGCAGGCTCTGAGGGCAGGAAGGAATGTCCCAACCCTGGCCAGGAGACAGCTATGTCCTTGCTCAGTGCTTCTGCCAGACCCTGGGCTAACACGCATAAGGAGCCTAGAGCTCCCTGTCCTGCTTCCCACCTAGCTCTACACTCACAGATCTGAGCAAGGAACAGGCTCCCCAGCCTATGCCCCACAATCATGGAGCAAGGGCTGGGAACCGTCTTGGTCAGGGGCAGGTCCCAGCCCCATGCCCCCATCAGGTGATCAAGGCATAGGGCTTGGAAAGAGCATCACGGGTGGGTAGGTCTCAGCCCCATGCCCCAATCTGCCAGTGGGGCAGCTAGCAGTGAGCCAGCTGCTAGCTGTCCCACTGGTGGATTGAGGCAGGGGGCTAGGACCTGCCCCTCCCCTGCAACTCTTTCCAAGTCCTCTTCCCCTGCCTGGGGAGCTAGGGCCAAGAGCTCCCTGCTGCCAAGGCAGGGGAACATTGTCCCTAGTCCACCAACAGGAAGCCCCCCAGGGACATGGTGTATTGTCCCAGTCCTGGCCAGGAAATGGTTGTCTTCTGGCTGGGTGCTCCCTACCAGACCATAGGCTAGCACACAGGGGAGACTCAACCTGTCTCTGGTGGTGGCAGGGACCCATTACAGGCACAGGAAGTACAAATCTGCTCTCAGGACCCTGCATTTGTAGACACCTGCCTGGAAGTATTTACTCGGAAGTAGTTTATTCATAAGTAAACTGATCTCAGATCAAATGCATTTGTCGATGTGCCCACATTGTACTTAATAAAGTAAAAGAGGATTAAAATTGAACATCTAGTTTGATAAACTATACATATTCATTAGGCAAAAAAATTACAGTGTGACTCACATGCACTTTTATATTGATATTTTATTTTGATAAGATAGTCTTCATGAATCCTGTTGTCTCTAAATCTTTAATAAAAGGTTGTTAATTTCCACCCAACACACTTTTCCCTTATCTCATTGTTCTTGAAGAAAAGAACAATAAGCATCATTTGTTTTACAAAGCAAAGAGTCAGTACACATGATTACTAGTTTACCTGTGTTTGAGGGTAACTCAGATAAAAGGGGACAATTGGACCCTTGATATAATTAGTGGAATTAGAGAAATTAAATCAAACATTGAGGTGTTTGAGGCAAGATCCTAAAATGGACTTTGACTGACCTGCTTCATTGGGCCCCAAATTATGCCTTTTTAGGGTTTTGTTGGGGTTTTTTTTTGTTTTTGGTTTTGCTTCTTTGTTTGTCTGGTTTTTTTACTATTGACCTATGACACACCTCAAGACCTAAGTCTCTACTGGTAAAATCAAAACTCCACCAGGGGTTAGGCACACAACTGCTCAGGGCTTGAATCGTGGCAGCATTCTAGCACCCTAATTTGTACCTGAGACTCACCTGAATTCTGAAGCTAGGTGTTTCCGGCTAGGGGCCAGTCCAACAGCTGTTGACTGCCAGAGGCAAATCTTGGAGGTGGGAAACCTGTTTTCAAACTTGCACTGTACTTAAACTAAGTAGGAATGTGAATCTAGATGTGTGGGAAAACCTTCATGCAAATTCAAGTTCCAAATCAGGCAGAATGATACATTGGCACAGAACTGACATTTGTAACATATGTGGCTATCAGAGAACTGAAGCAGTTGTGATGTGTGAGCCTCTGTGTAAGTGACTCAGAGCAGACAGGCAGGCAACAGTATCAGGCTGATTCCGCATAACAGAAGCTTGTGTTTACATATCAAGAAAGGGTGGAGAGAGGCAGGGACACAATATCCTGGTGCTGAAATCTGTCCAAATAAGATACAGCAAACTGCAGTGGCAAATGCATGCAGTATTAAATGGATTATTGTTAGGATGTTCTGATAAATTGTGAGAGACACAGTAGTGCAAAAGAGAGAAAATAAGAAAGTATCCTGCTGCTAAAGGTGTGCATCCCCAATTAAGACCCAAGGTGTCATTCTCCCACTTTACTCGGCTTTAGTGAGGCCACACCTGGAGTACTGCATCTAATTCTGGGCTCCACATTTTAAAAAAGGACATGGAGAAACTTGAGAGAGTCCAGAGGAGAGCATGATTAGATTTCAAGAGAGCAGGCCTTATGAGGAGAGGCTAAGAGACATGGGACTCTGCAGCTTAGAAAAGCATAGGCTCAGAGGGGACTTGGTGGCAGCCTATAAGTACATCAGGGGTATGCATTAGGACCTGGGAGAACATCTCTTCACCAGGATTTTCCTTGGGAAGGCAAGGTCCAACAGCCGCAACTTGCTGGAAGACCATTTTAGACTAGATCAAAGGAAAAGTTTCTTTACTGTCCAAGTCTCCAGAGCCTGTAACAGACTCTCCCCAGAAGTCGTGCAAGCACCTACTCTGGACATGTTCAAGTTGCATTTAGAAGCTTATCTCACTGGGGTCATTTAACCCCAACTGACTTCCTGCCCCTTGGGCAGGGGGCTGGACCCAGTGATCTTGTGAGGTTCCTTCCAGCCCTAATGTCTATGAAATCTATGAAAATAACACCTTTTGTATCCAGCAAAAAGAATCTAGTCTGATTCAGCTCTGAAGGCTTCAATGAAACAAACAAAAAAATCAAAGCCAATCAAGAATCTTTGATTAGAAATTCATATCATGTTTACCAGCCATCCATAAACAGGGATTGTGAAAGGAAGGAATTTGGAAGGTAGCTCTTCAACAACACCTATGGACTGCTGTGGGTACCAGATGCTCGCCTGTTAGAAAGTTGAAGAAGGATTCCCTCCCTGCCTCCCACCACCACCACTTCTATGTAGACTTAGAAGTTGGCTGATTCTGCTCTATGGCAAAGAGACTCATCCCATAACATTATGCCGATCCTTGGTGATGAATCTTGTTTTTGTCTACGAATCAATAAACTTCTCACACTAGTTGGAATGATCGAAGGGTCTTTTTAAATTCATTTTTGCCCTTCCCACCTCCATCAAAATTTGTTATCAGAGGATCTGAAAATAAGTCTCCCTTTCCTGGAGGGAAAACTATAAAAGACTTGTAGCTCTCACATTTTTTTTTTTATGAGACAGGACTGACCTGCTTTACATACATAATCCTAGGAGAGGTTGCACAGCAAAGAGAGAACCTTGCTTTTGGATAGGATTTAGGGGAAAGATCCAAGCTGACACTTAGACATTCTGGGTCCTAAAAATAAAAACTTTGCCTCAGGAAGATTATCCAAATCAATATGGTTAGGAGATCTAGATTCCTATGCAGTAAATTATAGTTCTCCAGAGGTCAATCCACAGTGCCTAAATACAGGAACAGGAACAGGAAGGTACATTGAGCTAGCAAATTAAAAACACTGGAAATAGCAATTTGTCTGAACTTTCACCCTTCCTAGGATTGCAAGTACCTGATTTGGGGCCAAACTTTACTTGCACCTATTTTGGCCTAGTAGCCTAGTTGTTAAAGAACTCATACAGGAAATGGAAGACATGGATTCAAGGCTCTCTTTAGCATATCTCCCACTGTTCTGAAGAGTGCCATAACCACCAGGCTGTAAAATACTGTAAGTGAACAGAACCTTCCACTCTCCTATTGAAGCAGAGCAGTTACTTGGTAGCAAAGATTGTGGGATTTAAGGGACCTGAAAAAGAACAAAGAAGAGGAAGCATGTCTTGTGATTCAGAATAGGACACTCTCCTGGCAGGAGGAAAACCTGTGTTACCTTCTCACAACTTGAATCCACCACTGGGTTAACAGTGGCATACAGCATATGTTATGCAACTCTCTTAACATCAGTCCAGATAAGATGGATGCAAATAAACATAAAGTGTTGTGGTCAGTGCTTTAAATGAAAAGCAAACTCCATCTGTCCCCTGTCAATTTAGTTCACTGGAACACTGACAATGTTATGACATCATTAATAAAACAATGTAGACATCTGTAGTGCTGAGTGACTATAGCAGAAACACAGCCAAGTTGTTGATGTTGTTTTTGTTGTTACAGAAGTATCCAAATTTTCCAATAAGGATTTAATTCTCTTGTTCAAGATCCAGTACATGCACAGACCTATTCCTTGCACCAAAATAACTTAAAGGTTCTTTCAGTGGTGCTTATTCATTCTACACTTTACACAATAAAAGAATTTAACCTACTAGTAATTTATTTGGTGCTAAATCTCTCACAGATGTGGATGTGTACATGTGTATACCTATGAAGATCCATCTTAAGGCTCTACCTCTTTGATAGAGCTTGGAAATTAAAATATGTCAGATCTTAAGTACATAAAAGGTAGCACCTAATTTTTAGGTGCCTGGCAGCCAAAGTAAAATCTAGAACCCATGGTTATGTGCTTAAGGTCTGTATGTAGTACATGAGGAGAGCTAGATAATTTAGAATGGAATCTAAAATTGATATGCACAGAGCACAGACTAAGAAACACACAACGCATGGACTCAATAAGAAATGCTGACCATGGCAGGTCTCTTAAAACCCAATTCTTGCCAAGACTTACAGGCCTTAGGATATGAAAGATGTACATGTGATGTGCTACGAGGACAATGAGCAGGCATCCCAACATCCCTCTACCCTGGAGGCTCCAAGAACAGCCAAGTGAAAATGGCAGAACCTCGTAAGTATTTGACTCTCAGTCTTCAATCTGGTGCATCCTGCCGTTATAAGACCAGTGAGTTTCTCATAAATTGCATTCCTGGAACAAGCATCTTCTCCCTTCAGTCTCTTACAGAGCAGCTCAATGGTTCTTTCCTCTAGCTAATCTACTTAGCTATGCTTTCTACACTCTTAAGAATATAACAACATATGAAGTGCCATGTGTAGGCAACCGGTGATCCCCTGGATTACTGTATGCATGTAAGAGATCTAGTCAGATACCTAGTGAATCCATTTTTGCCTAACAAGCCCAATTCAAGAGTGACGCTGCTTGCTACAAATTTCACAGATCCGTATATTATCTGAGTTGGAGTCCAAGATTACAGTATGTTACTTTCCTCTTTCTCACCAAATGTTTTTCTACCTTCTGGATCAAAGCTACTTCATGTTGAACTGCACTCAATGCCAGATGTTCCCTCCAGATCAGACAGGATTCTGTGCACTCCTCACATCTTTCTATGTTGATGTTGCATGAATTCACATTGCACACTTTGTGGTACCACCATAGAGGTCAACTGCACTTTCTAGATCCAACTCAAATCTTTCTATACAAAATATTCTTGGGGATATGGTCTCCTCCCATTTCTCCTGACAGGAACGATTCATCATAACCTTTTTTCTTGATAGTGGTTTCTAAGTGTGTCAGTCCTGCATACTCCAGTACTTCTCTCTTTTCCCACTTTATTTTCAGGATCTTATGTAGACATCTCGTGTGAAGGCTGTTCTGTCTCCTGATGCCTGGCTTATATAGTCCATGTTTCTAAACCATAAAGCAGGAACAACAACACACAAGTCTCATAGATTTGCATTTTAACCTTAGCTGATAGTTTGCTGTTTTTTTCCGGCATGTTTCTGTAATAGCCCAAGATTCTTAGCTGCTTTTCTGCTTCTGCTAGTTTAGTCTGAAGATCAAGATTCTTGCTGATCATAGTAGTACCCAGGTAGCAAAAAATGCCAATAACACCAAGAGATTTCTCCTACAGAGTGATGTCAGGTATTAGTTTTTCCATCTCTTAGAACATGATCAAAGTCTTCTTGATACTAGTTGCTGTCTTGAAGCTCTTACATTACTCATAAAATCTGTCCAGGAGATTTTGCAGGGAAGATTCACTATAGGCACCCAGCAACGCCATCCACAAACAGGAAGTCTCTCAGTACCACTCCTTCAACTGAGTTGTTGCTTTAAACCTTAAGCTATTGAACAAGTCTCTATCTCATCTGGTCTGAAAGTAAATGCTATCATTGCTGCCCTTGAATACATGAAGAAGCAGGCATGAAAAGTAGATGTTAAAAAGCATAGGAGCTAAGACATATCCCTGTTTCACCCTGGTGTTGATGTCAAAGGCATTTGATTGTTTTCATGCACTGCAGATGCCTTTATACATTGATGTAGTGAGAGAATGATAGGCAACAGTTTTAAGGGACAACTCAATTTCTTTAGAAAAGTAAAAAGCTCCTGTCTATTGACCATATCAAAGGCCTTCATGAGATTGATGAAGGTTATATGCACTGGTGTTCATTTTTCTCTACACTTCTCTTGCTTGACTGAAAATACCATATCAATGGCACACTGTCCCAAGTGAAAACCACATTCACTTTTACCTAGAGCCTGCAATCTAGGGAGCAGATGTGAACAACATTTTTTAGCAAAAATGCTGAATAGGGAGATACTGCTATATAGGAAAGTCTCACTATTTGTGGGTTCAGCAGTTGTGGTTTCAAATATTTGTGAATGCTGAACACACTTTTTAAATACTTTTTTATTTAAAAACCTTTTTAAATAAAGGAGCTCCTTGGGAGCTCTGTGTTTGCCGCCACTGGGCTCCCGCCACTGGGCTCCCACCACTGCTGCCATGCTCCCGCCACCGCTGTGCTCTAAGTTTCAGATGGTCCAGCTTCTCTGTCTCTGAGTTTTCATCGTAGCTGCCTTCTCCTGGGCAGTTCTTAACTTATATAGACCATATGACCTCATTTACCTGGTCCAACGGGGGCCAGCACCTGTTGGCTGCCAGCCATCCAATTTGAAATGCATCACTGGTTGCCAGGTAAACTGGCAGTGCTCAGAACAACAGGAAGCCCAAGCCCCTCACCCTGGTATGTGATGCCAGTCATGTAGACAGAGGGAGCAGGTTTCCCCGCTCCCTCAGGAATGTATCCAGCTCAGGTTACAACTCTGGGTTACCTAAAGAGTCCATGGGACCATGTACAAGGTTGGTAATTTTTTTTTAATCAGAATAACATGTGCATAATCTAGTGTGGGATTTTGTTTTACTTTACTTTTGTCAAATACAGTAGAAAGTGCTGTTACAGCCATCAAATCTCCCCCATTTTATATTCATGTTCCAAATCATAAAAATATAGGAATAGAAAACCGTCTCTGTATTTTCAGAGGGGTGTTTGCCAGGTCCTTTTGGCAATGACAATTAGTGGTTTATGATCAGTTTTAGCCAGCTGTTCTCCAATAAATAAAGATATGAAGCTTTTTATATCCATGGATTTGGCCAAAAACCTCCTTTTCTATTAGATCATAATGAAAGTTTTTCTGTTAGTGCGATGATGGATAAGCTACTGGCCTCCAGCTCTGACTATACTGTTGTAAGATCTTACCAATAAAAGGGCTAAAACAGGATACTGAGCTCCTTCCTTCACCACCCCCAGTCATTCCTTTTTCTGGGATTCAAATGCACATACATGTAGAGCCCTATAGTATGTGTTCTGTCTACATACACATACTTACATGACCATAGTACAGGGGAACTTGAACATGCCACTTAATGCCGCTAGTCAACTGTATTTTAGACACACAAATGGGAGTAGAATTCTGCCTTTAGTTTTATGATAACTGTCATATCTTGTAATAACTTTCTTTTTCTGAAACTTTTTACTAAAATTTGCCATGTCCATTGTTTTTGTTTGTTTGTTTGTTTGTTTTGGGGGTGTTTTACTTGTAGCTACAAAGAGAAATACTTTCTAAGTCTTCTTTTTTGTTAGTTTTCTTTCTGAATTACAGTGATGTTAGTCTTCTTTTTTGTTAGCTTTCTTTCTAAATTACAGTGATGTTTAATTCTAGTTTGCCTTTAATTGAAGCATTTTTCTGCAAAGGGTATTTTACTTTTGATACCATGTGCTGTTCAGAAATTACTCAGAGCCACAGAGTCCAAAAGAATTTTATCTAATTCAGTATCTAAGTTTTAACTGATAATCAGTGGATGCATCTACATGTGATAGCAATGTGCCTGAATAAACCCTAGAGCAGTTCATGATAGAGCCAGCTACTTCCCATGCACCCAAGATCACAGCAATTAAAGCCAGGGTAGAGCAGCTCCAGGTTGGCAGGGAGCTCCAGGTCAGCCCCAGAATCTTGGTGGGGGTGTCAGGCAATGGAGAGGCTGGCTGAGACATGAAGGTGCTACACTGCAGGGCTGGGCGCAAGCAGCCCCCACACTGTAGTACCCTCATGCCCCAGCCAGTCCTGGTCAGTCTACGCAAGCATTTGAGCATATGCAATTACTTGGCTGTAGGATAGTACTTGTCTTGAACAGTAGTATCCCACAGAGGAGTTCATTAGTTTACTGCATCTAATTTGGGTGCATGTGTAGAAGGTGACACTTTACTATGGAGGTAATTAGTCATGCAGTAAAACATGCACGTAGATGCACCCAGTTAAAATGATAACTGTGGCATAATGCAATCCAGGGCACTGCAGAATAATCAGTTTTAACTAGATCAAACCAGAACCTCTCAAAGGTAGTTGTACAGAGTCACTTATCTATATGTTTAGCTATTTAAATATTTAAAAAAATCTATCTCTAAATTCTGTCACAGATGGCTCAGCATTTCACTGCATGAATGTGTGCATCATAGAGTGGAGTCTTAAACCTTGATAGGGGTCTCAGGGTGCTGCTGTAATACAAATAAACAATAACTTCTAATAGAGTTAGAAGTTGAATAACCTGAGTCAGCAACATAAAATGCTAAGGAACAATAGAAATCCTAGGGATAAGTAAAGGCACAATAAGCTTTGACTAGGCACCACTTTTCTCCATTGTCTCATATTACAGAACCATCTTATACAATGCCTGCCACATGACCTTGATATATGCCTTTGCACACTTTTCTAATAAATAATTATAATAATAGTAACACAATTATAATTTCTAGTAAATCATAATTCCTAATGCCCTTCTTCTCCTCCAAGTGCTTAGAAACAGTCAGCATAGATTCACCAAGGACAAATCATGTCTGACCAACCTGATTGCTTTCTATGACAAGATGACTGGCTCTTTGGATGCAGAGAGATCAGTGGATATGATATACCTTGACTTTAGCAAGGCTTTTGATATGGTCTCCAACAACATTCTCAGAACCAACCTAAGAAAGTAAGGGTTAGATCAGGGGTAGGCAACGTTTTTTGGCCGGAGTGCCAAAAAAAACACAATGTCTACCTTGGAAGGTACTGGTGTGCTGACATGCTAGAGCCCGGAGCAGCTATTTGCAGCCTTCCAACTTCAGCCAGCTCAAGGAGCCTGGTCTGTTTGCAGCAGGGCTTGCAGCCTGTCAACCACCTGGTGGGAGCAGTCTGGGCTCCGCAGCTGGCAGCAGCTGCTTAGAGCCCGGGTTGGCAGTGGTGTGCTCAGCAAAATGGCCTTGTGTGTCATGCTTGGCATGCATGCCAGGGATTGCTGATCCCTGGGTTAGATGAATGGACTGTAAGGTGAATAGAAAACTGGCTGATTCATCAGGCTCAAAGAGTAGCAATCAATGGCTCAATGTCTAGTGGCAGCCAGTACCAAATGGAGTGTCCCAGGATTTACAGAACAAAACTGGGGCCACCGTTGGTCAATATCTTCATCAATGATCTGAAAGATAGGATGGAGTGCACCCTCAACAGGTTTGTGGGTGACATGAAGCTGGGGGGAATAGTAGAGGTAGACCTTGAGGGTAGAGGTAAGATTCAGAGGGTGCATCTACATATGTATTTTAATATGCATTAGCCTATTTTGATGCATGCTCTTTATCTAATGTACATTCAAATAGGCTAATGTGCATTTTTCTATTACCTCACAATGGAAGTAATAGATTTAATGGTCATTACCTAAACCACATTAATGAATGTGTACATGCACGCTGAGTGACCTAGAAAAATTGGAAGTTTGGACCAAAAGAAATTTCATGAGGTTCAATAAGGACAAATGCAAAGTCCTGCACTTGGGGCAGGACAATCCCATGCATTGGTACAGGTTGAGGACCAACTGCCTATACAGCAACTCTGCAGAAAATGACATGGGGGTTACAGTGAACAATAAGCTGAATATGAGCAAACAGTGTGCCTTTGTTGTGAAAAAGTCAAACAGTATACTATTGGCTAACAGCATACTATGCTATACCTTGTTGTGAAAACGGCTAATAGCAGGAATTAGTAGGAGCACTGCCAGCAGATTGAGGGAAGTGATTATTCCACTCTACTTAGCCTTGGTAAGGCCACATCTGGAGTACTGTTCAATTTTGGGAACCCCACTACAAAAAGTAAGTGGACAAATTGTAGAGAGTCCAGTGAAGGGTGACAGAAATTGTTTGGGGGCTGAAGCATATGGCTTATGAGGTGAGGCTGAGGGAACTGGGCTTATTATTTTGGAGAAGAAAAAACTGAGAGGATTTAAAAGCAGCCTTCAGCTACCTAAAGGGAGGTCTGAAAGAGGATGGAGCTAGACTGTTCTCAGTGGTGGCAGATGACAGAACAAGGAGAAATGGTCTCAAACTGCAGCAAAGGAAGTTTAGGTTAGATATTAGGAGAAAAAAAATCTCACTAGGAGGGTAGTAAAGCACTGGAACAGACGACTCAAGGAGTCTCTAGACTTAGAGTTTTTTAAGACCCGGTTAGACAAAGCCTTGGCTGGGATAATCAAGTTGGAGATGTTCCTGCTTTGAGCAGGGGGCTGGACTAGATGATCTCCTAAGGTCCCTTCCAACCCTAATTTTCTATGATTCTATGAATTCCTTGAAAATATTTGGCCTGCCTTTACTTTAATTTGCAATTCTTCATTTCAAATGTCTTTCCTGATAGTTTTTTTTTTCCATGAAAATTATATCAGGATTTCCTTTATCAATCATTCAGAGCCAGATACCAACATTTTAAACTTCCCCCTATCTCAGATGAACAGCAAGAAAAAAAACTGAGATGTGTATGAGGTATTATAATTGCATAGTCTGAACTTCAGGTAAGACGAATCATTCCATTTGGTAAGACCTTTCAAAGAAGCATTTAGGCTCCTTCTGGAACCACATGGGTGCATCTACATGTGCACCCAACTGCCCAGTTGTTACTGCAGAGTCATTTAGTGCTTGCTTTAGCAGTGACAAATTTTAGTCAAGTACTGAAGTACTAAATGACTGCATAGTAACCACTTGTCCTAACACTGTACAGATCATTTCCAACCCTACTGCAGAGAAGCAACAAACTATTGAGCAGTAGCTTGTTGCTACTGCGCAATAGCGGCAACATCATGGTTCACTGCTGTAGCTCGTCACTACAGTGACATAGTATCTCATGTAGATATGTCCCCTAGCATACAAGACATATAGTGAAGGAAAACTTACAAAACAATAGCAATTTTAAGGCTGTTGTAAACTTACTAGAGGTAAAAAATAGACAAATCAGACGTAGGACTTTAACTCAGGAGGAATATGTTCTGGGTCACATTCTCAGCTAGTGTAAATCCCCACAGCATTATCACAATCATTGCAACTGATTTAGACCAGTTGATGTTCTAACCCTATACCTCACATTTCTACATTTGTTCTCTTTGGGTTTTCCCAAGGTGGAATCCTCTCCTGATTCACCGTGAGATATTATTAAACAGGAAATGGCAAAATAGATCTAAAACAGCAGCTTGCAATTCTAAGTTAGGGCCTTGTCTATATTTTAAAGAGATTTCCCTGAAGAAGGGGTAACCCTGACCTAGTGGAATATATTTAAAAAAATCAATGGTTCCTGGAATTCTCATTTGTACGAGGGGAATATATTGGCTATTAAATTCTTTCAGGTGTCTCAAGCCCATGAGGCACTAACAAAGAGCAATATATGCATAAGCTGTGAGCTCAGCCTATTCCATGAATATAGGGAAGTTAGTGAAAACTTCTTGCACCTGCTCCACACTTGTGTGCCTAATCATAGCTATACAAAAACTTGTCATACCTCTTTAAGCTGATTATCTATGTGGATACTCATATCTTAATTCTTAAAGGGATTACTAAATTATCTAAGAAGCTTGTCCTCTGAAATCTGAGACATAAATTATTTTACAGTTGGGAAATTTAGGCACACAAGGACTAGGGACAGACTTCTAAAGGCATCTAGGTGCCTAAGGAGTCATTAGTAGTAGATTTCCAAGAGGGATGCAGGCATCCAGCTACTATATTAAATCCAAAATATAATCCTCAAAACTCTCATCAAAACCTGAAGGTATTTCTTGGGCCCTGTAATCCCTACCAGTAAAGTCTCTTTGGTGCCTAATTCCAGCACCTGCACATGCATAGATCTACCTGATCCTTGAAAGCACTGAGTAGCTCAGAAAAAAATCTTATGAGTAAGTGTCAAAGAGGATTCATAAACTAGGTTTTTCTTCTTGCTGGCTACTAGGTGGAATAGTATCTGGCTCTTAGTGGTTAGAACATTCCTTCAGGATGGCAAAAACCTAGATTCTAACTCCACCTCTCTTTGAAGGTGCTTAAGCCACACATCTTTTCTCCTGGGAAAATACCTTGCACAAGGTTAGAAGGAATTTTAGTGTGTGTGCACATGTATCAGAGTGAAGGATTTCCCTGCTGAAGCTGTTCTGCCTTGCATGGTATAATTAAATATGCATTGAGGCAGCAAGAAGCATAACTCTGTAACCTAGTGATTAGAGAACTTACCTGGGAGAGGTGAAACCAGAGTTCCAGCTGCTGTTCTAATGAATGTGTGAGTACAAAGTACAACAACTTCAACAGGAGAGACTAAGACTATTGACACGTGAATGAAAAGGTGAAGCTCAAGACATAAACCAGTAGCAAATCGCACCATGGCAGCTGAGCACAAATGAGCAAGCTGTTTGAAAGAGTGAGAAATGAGCAGCTTATGCATTGAATAATAAGCATGTGAAAGTGTGAGAAAATTGCCTCTGATTCATCTACGGGTAAATCTGTCACTGTTTGTGAAAGGCTACATCACTTTGGGCCATGTACTGCCATCTTTCGCAAATTGGTAAGTACTGATTTGCAATAGACTAACCAGTTCATGTGTCCATTGCCTTAAAAAAGCCCCATGTCACCTGAGAAATGGGAAGCAAACCATTTGGGTTCATATCCTTTACTCATATCCTGTTCAGACAGTGGAGAGATCTTGAACTAGGGTTTCCCACCCCACAGATAAATGGATTAGCTGCTAGGAGAAAAGAGGTAACTTGTCCTGCATCCTGGAGTATATTTTGAGCCCCGACGTTTCATTAGTATATAAACTTACTCTAAATGATTCTATGTTTTGCAGCTATCAAATCATTGGTTACATATACACGAGACGCTTAATGCACAGTAGCCTAAGAGCATTGTGCAGTAGCATGCCAGGCAAAAACTGTGTTATTATGCTACTGTGCAGTAGTATTAGGCTACTGTGCAGTAAGTGTCACAAAAAAAACCCCACACATGTGCTGAAACTACTGTGCAGTAACTGTAGTTACTGCACATTTAGTTAGTACTTCATTAAGCAAGTACTAAACTAAATGTGCAGTAATTACTCTATATAAGTGAGCATGTAGATGTACCCCTTGAGAATAATTTTCAGGAGTAGATCATGTTATTTAGATATCTCTAGGCTCTGCTGGCCCCACAGAGAGTGGCTGAGATGGAATCAATTCTGTTCTGTTCCCTTGAAGTTAAATTCCACAGGTCTACTTCTGGTGGAAGCCCAAGGCTACTTTAAATTATACCATTTGATAACAGCTCAGAAGGATTCTGGGTGGGTGGAAAATAAGCAGTTTATACTTTCTGGGAATTCTCCTATACAGGGCGATCCCAGGCTGGGAAAAGGAGCTGATTATTTACTGCCTCTTTGTTTACATAGTGGGCATATCTACACATGCATTTAATCCAGATTCAGTTTATTTGTGAATAAACTACTCATGAGTAAATGCTCCTGGGAAGACACATGCAGAGAAGTGGGACTAGATTTGCTGCAAATGGCAACAAACTGCTGCCATTTCATGGGGTCCAACAATGGGCCCCTGCTGCCACCAGAGAAATCCTAGAGATAGCCCAGGGGCTAGCAGGCAGCACCACACATGGAGAGAGTTGGTCTGGTGTCTCCCGGTTAGGGCTGGGACATTACACCCTGCCCCTGGGAAATGGCTGCTGCTGATGGGATGGGGTAGGGTCCCCAATCAGGGGCAGGGGTCTTGGAAGGAGCTGAATGGGAGGGGCAGGTCCTAGCCTTTTGCCCCAATCCACCAGTGGGGCAGCTAGCAGCTAGCTTGCTGCTAGCTGCTTCATCTAACTCCAAGCTCTTTCCAAGCCCTGTGCTTCAATCACGCAGTCAGGGCACTGGGCTGAGACCTGCCCCTGACTGGGACAGTTCCAGCCCCTGCTCCACAACTGCAGGGCAGAGGCTGGTGAGCCTGTACCCTGCTTAGCTTCATGAGAATTGAGCTTGGTGGGGAAGAGACTGGAGAGCTTGTTCTCTGTTTAGCTCCATAAGTACAGAACTGGGTGGGAAAGGGGCTGAGGAACTTTTCTCTTGCTTACTTCATGAGCACAGAGCTGAGAGGAGAACAAACTCTGCAGCCTGTTCCTCATCCAGTGTCAGGCATGTGTAGCTGAGTGGGGAACAACAAGCTTGCCAGCCTGTTCCCTGCCCAGCAACATGTTCACAGAGCTGGGCAGGGAACAGGCTACCTGGCCTTAGCCAGCAGGAAGTCCCAGAATCAGCTCTGTACCATGGGGCTGTCTCTGGGACACTCTTATATCCAAACCCAATCTCCATGATCATTGGGCTTAGGCTGGGAGATCCTTATCTCCCAGGACCAGCTCCATGACTGTGGGGCCACCACTAGGAAATAAGGGTCTCCCATCCCAAGGCCCATAGCCGCAGAACTTGGGCTGGGAGGTAAGGATCTCTCAGTGCCAGCCCACAACTGCAGGGCTGGCATTAGAGATAAGGGTCTCCCAGACTCCCAGCCCCCAGGTGTGATCTCGGAGTGGGGGGCTTAGAGCTCCCTGCTGCTGGGACAGGAAGACAGAGTCCCTGCCCAGGGGAAGTAATCTCTTGCCTCCTAGTAGAGGGCTGACTATACATCTATAGAAGCATTACTGTGCTGTTCCTAATCAAAAGTAAATTTTCTACTTGCATTTGTGAGTAGTACATTTATTCACGATTAGCAATGTTTACTGCATAGTAAGCATGTGCATCATATGTAGATGCACATGCTTATTGAGCAGTAAAACTACACTACTGCGCAGTTAATCATCTCATGGATAGGAACCCAGTGAGTAGAGTTGCAAATGGAATCTCACTCTTCGTCTATTCCAACATGATTATACAGGATGAAGGTATATGTTTTCTACAAAAAGAGACAAGTACGCCCATCACTAGAGCTGGAATATCAAACCTGTGCAAAAGTGTATGAATTGCCAATTATATATTAGAAACTTAAGTCTGTAAGCAATTTTGCTTACTTGTCTGCTTTATTTCCTGCTAAGTTTACCGAGTTTTTTTTTTTTTAATAAATATGCAGACTTCCCCAACAGCAAATTTTATCTCCCATGGCCCAATTTTTAATTGTAAACTCCTTGGGCATATCCTATTACAGAAATGTGGCCAGTTATATAACTCTTGGAATGTCTTACATTTCAATGTGGATATTTAGGACAAATATGTCTATATAAGGATCTATATTTGCCTCACTGGATAAAACAATCAGTCATTTCCTCATCAAACATACCATCCCTGTTTTGTAAAAAGGCTGGAGCAGAAAAATGTACTTTTATTAACAGTCTAATAATTACTTTTAAAATGTCAATCTGTACTGTAGCACAAAGTGTGGAAAACAACAAAAAATTCTGCACGAAGATTAAAACCTAAATGTCCATTTTCCAGATAATCATAGTTCTGGGACTGGATCTTGAAGGGTGGATAACCAAGGTTCACATGAATTTGGTCTTAAAAGCTAGGGAATTCTTGTCTACTGTAGTAAATTGTAAGTCATGAGGTGCAAGTTTAATTATTTGCTGCAGTATATTGGATGGTAAAAGACTTTTTAAGTTTCAGTGTTTAATTAAACAGCTGTATTGAGTTCCCCTTGTTCCATTTGGTGTTGCAGTCCTAGTATAGGAGTTTAAGCCATCAAAGCACTTTTCCCTGAATATGGAAGAGCACGATTCTAATGCAGTTGCAAGTACACTTGTGATTGTTCACTGTTGCCAAATGGACTATGAAAGTTCAACTCCAATTACAGGTTTCATGACAAGTGAGAAAATAAATTGTACAAGGTAAGATGCAAATTAGAGTCTGGATCTCAGTTGACTCCCAGAATATATAATTATGTCCTGATATGTCACTGGGCAAGAAAATTTACAACATAAATTCAAATGAAATTGCTGGTATTTGGCTACAAGGATGGCAAAACTACTACATTTTAATTCATGATAAACATCAAATTGACCTGGGAAAACAAATGCAGGGCATTTTGGAAAGCAACCTTTCCTGAATAAAATTACAAATGACAGTATTGCTCTGATACAGCCATGATTACAAGACAACATGGATTGTTGAAATTTCTCTGAGCTGGAGTGTTCAAAATGGTTTCCTGAAAGTTGAATGGACAACACTTATATTCTGGAATGGCCACAATATCAACCATGATACACCATAAAACCTATTCCAGACTAAACTCATGGAGAACTAGATAAAAATTAGCAGTAGCACCAGCAGCAAAATATAAATGAGACTCAAAGATCAGTAATTTAAATCCTAGCAAAGAGATCTGAAAGCTTCAATTTAGTGCCTGGGAAAAAACAATACAGTTAAAGATCCTATTTGTATGGAAGTTTACAACACTTTCAAGTCACACTTAAAGAACCGGGCAAAAGAGTTAGATGTCAACAGTCAGGATTCTCTAGAGGTAGACATTATAGTGTTAAGATAGTGCTAGAATGATGTAGCCATGATGGTCTAGGAAATATGAGAAAGGCCAGGATTGTTCTGGGTGATATCTCTTGGGTCCCTAAAATAGAATACATTTGCCTTCAGGTCCCTGAAGAAGAATTCACTACATTCAAAAGCTTATCTAAGTATACCCTAACCATGCAGTGGGGCCAGTAAAAGATATTCCCTGTATCTTGCCTTTCACATAAAGATAGGAACCTGCTTATGTACACCACATTTTCCTCCTGCATGAACAGTTATTTATTTTATTCCCACAGTTATCCTATGTAGGGAGAGAGAGCTAGCTATGTTAATTTGTCAGGTAGCAGTCAGGCCAGACTAACTGAACAGACTAAACGGTTCACAAAGGCATAAGCTTCTGGGGGTGTGATCTGATGAGTTATGCCTTCACCTATGAAATGTAACACTCTAAACCAGTTAATCTTGCTACTTTGCCCAGCCAGTTACACATGTATGGGTGCAAATGCATGTTGTAAGTGTACATTCATATTAGCTTCACAAGCATGGAATTTCCTCTGCCTTTGTATGCTGAAATTAAAAAGACTTCTAAATTTTAGTGTGCCTGAGCCCTGAGAAATCTCATTAACTACAGTCTAAGTGGAAGGTGCTCAAAAGCTTTAGATGCCACTGTATTTTAGCTATATACTTAAATGTGTATTTTAAATCACTGAAGAAATATTTGCCTTGGTAATTTATATCTGATAGTGTACCTTTCCCTTGAGCTATGATTCTGCTGTCCTCTCAGAGGTGTTTTAATCCAAATTATGCCTCAAAAACTTTTTGTTTTATTTCAGGTTGCATTGTAATAAACTTTTACTCAAATACTATGCAGAGGAGAGACCAACAGGGGATCTGCTGTCTCAGTGCTGGCATGTTTTCAAATCCTTCCTTACAAGGACCTGCTTAAGTGACTTCTGCAAAAGGTGTTGGAAGTGGGGTGGAAAATGTCCAGGCCATAGCCAAGCACAAGGGGTTGTCTGAAGGATCTTGGAGGAAATAATAAATAGTATGTGTTAGATAATGACTGATGTAAACTGACTTCAGTGGAACTACATTGAGTTTACAGTAGCTGGGCTCTGAAAATGCAAAGGGTTATTCATTTCCTGCCACAGACTGTAATTCAATATACATGTTTGTGTAATTTTGAAAATGGATACTGTTTACCTAAGAAACTGCAGAAGCATTTCACATAAAGATATATTTAGAGAATTGTTAAACATATTTCTCGCATAATTCTGATGCCAAATTGTATTAACCAGTAGCTTGGTGCTACCACTATATTGATAAGATTATGTGCACTGAAAACAGTATGGGGTAAGTTGACCATGCCAGGAAAACAATTTTCCAATAGGTTTACAGGGACTGTATAAAGTTATTTAAAATACTGATGAATCAACTGTTTACCACATTCGTTTAAAATCTGTAGCAATATTGGAGGTGTCAGTATGCAAAAGCATCCAGACAAATTGGGTATCAAACAGTGTTTCTCTACTGACTTCAGCAGAGCTATGTTGATATATGTCATTTGATGATCTGGCCAAGTAATTTTCATAGAACTCATCACATTCTCCTGGGTTACAAAACCACACTTCAAAAGTCCCCAAGTAGCATGTTTTTATGCAATACATATTGGGAGCTATAATTTCTCAGGCCAAGTATTAAATCTGGCTGCACTTTCTTTCTCTGAACTAAATTGATGTCACTGCAGCTGGGTTGCTGTGTATTTCTCTCTCTTTGTGAGGAAAAAAAAAAGACTAGAGTTATTGCTGTCATGTGTGTGTCCAATCCTTCCTGTGTTAATCCAGCACTGACTGCTGTTGTTTCTTCTCCCCAGGAAGCACTTTTTAAAGTCTTTAAGTGCTATTGAGACCAAGAGGGTAAATAGCTCTGCAGTGGCTTTAAGTTCAGAGAGCAAAAACAAGGAAGTTCCTACAAAAGTTCAAAAGAAAAAGCTGTCAACATTTGTCAAAGGCAGATTGCTTCTCTCAGCCCATTGGGATAAGGCATCCTTTGGTAAAGCACTGGGGTGCTCAAACAATGCATATTAGTAAATAATAAAACAATGAATAATGCATTAAGACAGCCATAATAGGACTCTGCACTACAGCAGATCCTCTGAGGCCCTCAAATCACTATAATTTAGCTTGAGAAGAGACTAGTTTTGGAGATTTTACATTTTTAGCACCCCAATCAAAAAAAAAACATTAGATAACAAAGAAGAATCTACTGAATACAAGGAAGGGAAGTCTTTATCAAGAATTTACACTGCCACAAGGAATGTTGCCTTTTCTCCTTCCTGATAGTGTGAATATACTGGGTCAAATTCTGCTCCAAGTTATTCTTGTGCTACCCAACTCATGGTGCACTATGGATTTATCTGAGACCAGATTTTGTCCTGTTATTTCTACTATACATCACATACCGCTGTGTCAAGCCTGAAGTAGGATTTTCTCTTCATGACAGAGATGCCATTACTTTCTGCATTACAGACTTTAAAACTTTTACAATGACTCACTTGTTATCATCACAACTTTTTCTTTCTAAAAAGGGTTATAGAAAGAAGCTGGTTTGTTTATAAAATAGTAACAGGTAGATCCAAAAATTGCAAATATTGTTCCTTTTAAAGGCACGGTTGATTCTTGTCCTTGTTTATAGGCACTTAGTGTGACATATGTTGAAAGCCCCAGTACATTGCATGGACTACTACCCAAAGGGGGGCAGGCAGGGGACCGAAAGAAAAAGATTTATGACTCTCCCACCTCCCACAGAGTCTGACAAGGTACATTAGTTGTATCCCACCAAAAATAGCAGTAAAGGGAATTTAGTCTCTTTGGACACTTTTACACATGATCTGGGGTAGAAGGCATGTCAATTAGAGTGGCTTCAAAAACCTCTTTAATTAAAGCTCCCAAAGCATTTTGTGCATCAGCATCCCAAGGCTTCAAAATGGTGGTAGTGGCCCTTTAACTAAAAATTATTGAACAAGCTTCAATTAAAGCACCGTCACTGCCATTTTGAAGCTCGGGGATGCTGATACATGAGCCATAGAGGCTGGCTGGAACACACTAATTAGCATGCTCCAGCAGACTTCATTAATTCAGTCTGCTCCAATACACTGTAATTATAGCAAATTACAACAACCTCCCTGCACTTCTACAGGCACTTTTTGCTTCTACTGAGCTATTCCACTTTTCAAAAACAAAGCAAAACAGCTTTTTTTAATTGTTCTATATCTCAAACAGATAAAGTATTGCAGAAATGGAATTCTGTATACCATTTCAGTTTGTCTTTGCTGCACAGTGCAATGGCATGTAGATACCAAAGGTAATTCACGCTATTGTGGAGTATAGATTTACCTTTGAATGAGGTGTCAGGGGCTCCTCCTATTTCCTATTGAATAAAACTTTGACTGAGTTCCTCAGTAACAGGTCTAGGCACTTTGCTATCTTATCCGTGACAGCGTGATTAACTTAATAAAAAAACTGGCCCAAGTGCTTTATGGGAAGTTGACCTTTCCCTTCCCTGCTAAACTAAAATTCAGCAGCAGAATAGTGGAACTGCTGGAATCAACTCTTTTTAAGAAAGTTCATATTGGTAAAGAACCAGTAAGGTGGCTAGAATTAGCATTGTTTTTTCTCTTCTTTTTGTGCCTATTTTATTGATCATTTAGATACTTGGACTTATTTTTCTTCACTGACATAGTTACATGGCTACTTACATTTTTTCAAAGTGTCCAAGATCTTCCCATCCTGACAAATTGATGAATCAAGAGCATATCTGCTGATGTGAAAGTAGAATTACGCTAAGAGGAGGACATGGACCCATGCCTTTATCTCATTTTGCTAAATACAACTGGTAGAGTTGTTATTGACTAAATTCTAGAAAAATTCTATATAAAAATTCTCTCTCTCTCTCTATATAGAGAGAGAGCTGATATATATCAGCTGAAGAACTGGAATAGTGTTCTGTATACACAGTATTAAGATATAAAAGGAAACATTAAGACCTATCAGCTATAGGTTTTCATTTCTCAATCTTTATCTAGTTTTGCTATGACTTGAACATCCCAGTGCTTGATTCTTCACTTACTTTAACCAGTTCTACACTGATATAATGCTTACAGTTTCATTGGATCATTCCTGGTTTTATTACCAGGGTTCCTCTATTCATTACTGGTGTGTCACAATAAACTGGTTAATTGCACAATTAGCTTGAGACCAGCTACAAATGCAAAGTAACTATCATACCATAAAAGCCCCAACCAGCTATAAAGTTAAACCTTGAAACTGTATACTAACTTTATAGTGTGTTGCTATCAAGCTTTAATTTCCACAGCTTCCATCAGCTATGGACTCCCAGCCACAGCGGTTACAAATCTGCAACTGCTGGGCATTCTCAGTCCCAGCAGCACTTCTCAGTAGCAATCTCTCAGCCTTGAGAGTATGTGAAACCCGAGGCAGGGATATTTCTCCTGCAGTGGTCTCCTAGCTTTGGGGATATGTGATTGGGCTCCTACTGCACTGGCAATAAGCTGCAATGGCATGGCAGAAGTTATGATTGTTGTAAATTGTGCATTAGATCCTGTTGCACCTTTAGCTGTATGTGTAGAGAGGGCCTTAGTGTAATGCAGTCCTACAACTTTATCTATGCAACTTTATGATTTAGTCAACAGAGTATAAAATAAAAAACTTCAAAAGAAAAGAAAAAGCATTTGTGTATATGGCATTGGAACAGGGAGCCAGGGGGTCCTGTTACTTTAAAGTGAGGATGCAGCAAGCTAAGCTTGCTGTGTGAGTCTGGCAGCTGCTCAAAGCAGAACTGCTAGGGAGCAAGCCACCTACAAATGACAGTGATAGCAGTTACCCCTAGGGGAGTACCCTCCAGGCAGCACAGAAGTACCCACTGTAGGCAGCTGAGCCAAGCTGCTGTGGAGGAAGTTGGGCTAGCCACTAGGTCTAAATGGAATACCATGTATGTGGCTGGCAAGCCACCTGACAGGTAGAGATGTGGCCCTGGAGGCACATAAATTCAGTGCCTGAGGCCAGACAGTCAGGCTAGTCCTGCAGACTACAGGGAGAGGGGCTTTTGAGCAAGATGGCCATAGAAGATATACTGATTGGCACCCAAGCTTTCCCAGAGGGCTGCACTGACATATAGCTTGCAGCAAAGTAATGACCCAGTTTGGGTCATACAACCATTGTGTTTGCATTTATGTTCTGATTAGGCTAACTGGAGGACCAAGCTGTGACTAGAGGGGAGTGTACTGAGGGCTCTTCTAGACATCCACAGAGAGGGGTGTCTGGAGGAGCCCTCAGTAGCAGGCATCGTAGCCGAGGACCAGGGACCCAGGGACTGAGGCTATTGTGATGTATTAGGCCAAGATTAGAAGAACTAAGGCCAGGGTCAAGCAGCCTAGCCCAGAGTCATAGACCCAGGAGGCTGTGGGCTGGTGCAGGATGAGGCTAGGAGAGCCAATACCAGTGGGAGCAGTCTGGTCTGGTGTCCTGGGCTTCCTGACCCCAGCGGGTAGGATAGGTTCATAGCAGCCATACTGTGGCCATGGGCCCAGAGAGTATAAGTCTAAAGCCAGAGCAGGCTTTGTCTGAGAGGGCCAAGGTCTGAGGAAGGACTAGGGCCAAGGGAAAAGAGAGGAGTCTTGACAGACCAAGGTCCAGGCAGGGTGATGGGAGTTCAGTGGATGGAGAAGTTGAAATAACAACTGCAAGGCATGGGCCTGGTTACAGGGGCAGCAACTTACCCTGAAGCACTAATAGCGTCCAAGTGGCAAGCTGCAGTTATACTGGGTTCACTCTGGGGCCCTGGAGCAGCCCCAAAAATTAGTATCCAGCAGGTTGATGAAATGGAGCTCATAGGCTCGTCTCTGGGAAGTGTTGTGTAAATTTCCCTTGAGGATCAGGACTGAGAGATTGGAGAGAGTGGCTCTGCTGTGAGAAATGTGCCCCCCACCGGTAATTGGGTATTTCTGTCTTTGATGGATTTCCGGTGTGCGTTCATTCTGGTGCGCAGTTGTTGTTTGGTCTCGTTCTGGTGCACAGTTGTTGTTTGGTCTCATTCTCAGAGGTTTCCCCTTTATATGTAACATGCCCATATAATACAGTACTAACATTGGTATCTTAGTTCAACCCATAGTTAAAGCACATTTTAAGAAGTCTGTATTAGTCTTTGTGTTGCCTTTTTAGCTATACATGATCTTCTCAATTTCTCTGCATTCTTAGCCCTTATTGGTTCAGTTCTTCTTTGGTTTCCTTGTTCAGATGCCGCTACTTCTGGGTTATTTCCAATCTCCTCCATCATTTCTTGTTGCTTTGATGTTAGCTGTTTCCTTTGGTGAATCTCATGATGCTGCTTCTTTTCTCCCTTTTCTGAGCTGCAAGTGCTGTCTGTTCCTTAAAACCTGCCCTTCTGATGTGACAACTTTATAGGATCTGGGAACTACTTGAGAAACTAGTGCTTTTTGTTTCTACGTTTGACCAATACGCACCTTATCTTTGTTGTGCAGTTTTGGGAACTCCCTGGAAACCCTGTCATAGTGCCATTTTTGCTTGAGATCATTGATATTTTTTAACATTTTCAAGTATTGCTTTTCATTCTGATGAGAATCATCCACAAGGTTTGGCAGCCTGGTTTTGAGTTTCCTATGAAACAGCATTTCTGTTGGGGACAATGCATATTTAATGGGTGTTTCCCTGTAATTTAAGAGTGACAGGTAAATACTGATGTGTGAATCTGTAGCATTTTTCAATAATGTTTTCACTATTTGTACTCCATTTTACACCTGACCATTGGATTCTAGGGATTTAGGCCTTGAAGTGTTGTGACAGAATCCATATTTGTTTGCACACTCTTTAAAATCAAGACAGTTGAACTTAGATCTGTTATGTGTTCTCACAATTTGTGGAATCCCATGTCTAGCAAAAATCAATTCGATGTGAGTTATGACATGGTTTGCTGTTGTGCTTTTGAGCATTTAAATTTCAGGCTGACAAGAATAATAATCCAGGACTAATATATATTTTTGTCCTGCATGTGTGAATAAGTCAATGCCCATTTGATATCACGGAGCTATAGGCTCCTGCATGACCATCATGGGCTCTTTTCTTTCGACTGATCTGTACTTTAGGCACATTGTACAAGCCTTCTATATCATTATACAGCATCTTCTATATCATTATTTATGTAGGGCCAATATAGAACAATATTCCTCAAACATTTTTGTTACTGTGCCATAGCTTTTCTGTTCTGCTTGTGACAGTTGTAGACTATTATAAAGAAACAGAGCTTCTGGGCCTGCTATATTTAAACAAAAAAAGCTACTTGGAGTGAATCTTTCTTCTCTGTAGCTCCGGTGGCTGTCATATATATGGTGAAGCTCTGCTTAAATTTCTTCCAGTTTTCTGCTGCATTTCTGGACAGCTTTAACTCCTCCAGAATTCTGAGATGCTCTTTTTTTTCTTTCTTCTCACCCTTCACCTAGTACCATGTGTAGTTCTCAAAACATTGAGTTAAGATTATAGAATGATAAAGCTTGTTTATTCAGAGTGGTACACTGCCTACATTCTGCTGTTCTCTGTTGAATTACCAGGCAAATGTAACAACTTATACATAACATTTTTAAAGTATCCACACAGGTACCTCAGGGAGCCAGAGTGGGACGGGGTCAAGTGGCCACCAGAAGGCATCATAGCCATCCTTGGCCCCTAATCCTGTCAGGAGCATGTGACTACCAGATTCTACAGATTAATCTGAAAGACCCTGGTATCTTCAAATTTAAGTCCTATTAATAAGAGATTGTTTTCTTCAAAATCAAGCAAATGGAAATCCTTTTATTCCCGGGGAACAAAACATTTTTGATTGTTCTCAGAGAAGTAAGATGCTCATACAGACTTTCTCATTTAAATAGCAGATTATCCAAAGGAAAAGGATGACCAAAGTATTTTTAAATACACCACATACAAAGGTCTCATTTCATAAAAAAGTTTCACCTACTACACTTTTTGCACTTTAATTTGTCAAAATGTCAATGTTGTGCTTTCAAAAGAAGATAAATTTAAAACAATGCAGAAACTTATTGTAGTACACAGAGGTTAGCCATCTCACACAATTTTCTGAGCTGTCATTTTTCCACTTCAGTTTTTCTCAAGTTTTTACATAACAAGCTATGTTTCTACCATACCACTAGAATTATTAAGACATACTAAAAGTCAGATTTTAAAGGTGCCCAACTCCCACTGATTTCAGTGGTGGTTAAATGCTTGAATACCTTTAAACATCTGGGCTGGATTATTGACTTTCCTACTGAGCCACATGAATAAATGGGCTAGTACTTCTGTCCCAACCCTCATCATTTCAACATGCCAGAGTCCCATTGATTTTATTTTGTCCCATTTTTTTCATAAAACTGAATGATTCAATGGGTAAAGTTGGCTGGGATGTTCTGCAGAGAAATATGTAAATTATGCAGAGAATTTAAATTTTCAGTTATTAAAATTGAAGCAAAACATTTAGATTCAAATAGTCTAACAGAACCAAAATATTTCAGTTTCTCAGTAAAGCTACTTCAATCTGCATTCATCTGAGGTGCCATAGCACCTCCTGGAAATCTTAGTTTGGTTGCCTTATGCTCCCTTTTTCCTTTCTGAGAAGTCATCTTGACCAAACTAAACCTCCCAAAGCATAGTGTGGTCTCCCTTCCAGCTTAGAAGTTGTAGCCTATCATGGAAATCCACATTAGCCATAAACAAAGGAGAAAACAAAAAGCTATTAAAATTATTTTGCATGAATAGGATATTTTTAGTGATAGAAGGCACATGTCACTTCAAATCCTGACAAAGCTGCGTACAGTCGACTATTGATGGATTTACATAATTTTCCCCTTTTTGTATTCAAGATATGCTATAAACCAGCAGTGTAAGGATAACTCGCATGTTTCAATCTGGAGCTAGAAGCCTTTGGCTCTGCCTGTGCCAGTGCTGGGAATGGGCAGAAAGGAGCTGTGTTGGGGCCTGGCAGCTGGAAGTTCTACTAGCATCACTGCTGCTTTTTTTCCTCTACCCACTGCTCCCCAGCTGCATTCTGGGTGTAGCTTCTGGCCAGTAGGGAAGTGAAGCAGGGCTTAGCCCCAGGTCAGTTCCCCATCTGGTGAAAGCTGCACCCATGCTTCAGCCATGGAGTTAGAGGTAAGGAAAAGCAGTGACAGCATGGGTAGAGCTCCCAACTGCTTGGTGCTGGCATTGGTGCAGGCAACCTTACATTCCCACCCCACCTGCTGATTCAGATTCTCAGCTTATAAAGCTTGTTGGTTATAAACTGAACTTTACCTAATATGTTTACAAATTTCCATTTAATCTCTGGATGGTGGCATGTTGGGCAGAGAGAAAGTATTTACTGTTGATATAAATTGCATTGTAGTTATCACAGAGAGTGGCTTTGCAATCTTCAAATAAAAAAAAAATCCTGAAGTCATCAGCCCAACCCCAGAGTATTCTAAAATTAAGGCAAGGTTCTTTCTTTACTACCTGGAAAAGTATCCCTTTCCTAGTCCGACTCACATTTAAAGCAATATGTGAGGGATTCTAGCATGATTTAATGTTTCTTAAGATAAGGATAGCAACATGCTGTCTGCCAGATTCTCAGAGGTCAGACTGAAAAAGAATTTGAAATCACCTAATGTTCTGCTGCTCTTTTCTACTTAGGATGAGGTGGGGGAAAGCAAAGCAGATGCTAAGATGACTCTGGGCAAAAAATGGGGGGAAATGACTAACTGCTGCTTTTTTAAAAGAAAAGAAATCATTTTTTATCCATTCCAGCAATTTATGTAAGTGAATCAAGACTAATTAATACTGAAATTGTTCTAGCAGAGCCTACACAGCTCCTTTCCTCTGTGTTCTTACTGTACCTTCAGCATAACTTGTATGCTGTCTGAGCAAGCTGCTGATTACAGTATAACTGAGAACAGTCTTACTTAGTTTGGTTTTTTTTAAAACCCTCAAGGGACTTGACCCAGTACATGTCACAAACAAGCCTCTTCTCCATTCATCTAAAATGACTGCTTCCAGCCATCTACAACTGTACTTTCTCTGTCCAGTTAACACTACTTCACCACTGCAGTAGTGGTAGCTTCCCTTACTATTCCCACCACTGCAAAGAGCCCCCATGTAGCTCTCTGCTTTGTGAACTCACCATCTCTTTAGATCTCATTTTAAAATATGTCTTTCCTCCCTTTTTTATGGCTATTAATTTTTCTTTCCCTCCACTCCAATTTATTATTTAGCTGTGGCTAGATCACTACATTTGGTAAAGCATTTTTTGGATATAGATTTTATGAAAGCAACATCTCCTCTTAAAAATTGGTCATTCTACCTTTCCTGACAACAGAAAGGATACAAATATTCACAGGAGCAGAATCAGAGGGTTCAGCGATATCACCTCAGTGGTTTTTTTTAAAATGTAATGCCTAATTTAATGTTGGCTCATCTTTAGGGCTAGCTTTTCCCTTAAGAAATGTCATGTAACTCCTGTCCTATCATAGAAGGAGAGAAAAGCACTCTGGGAAAACAAAAATATATTTTTAAGAAGTGTGTATGCACAGTGTTTTAACATTTGGGTGTGAGGAGGGTACACGGAAGTACTGATGAGATTGTGTATGTGATTTAATGTAAGTGATAGAGATATCTTAAGTGTCATAGAAGGAGAAAGGATTAATTAGGAGGACAGAAAAAAAAGTTTGGGGACAGAAGTGAATGTTAGGACCCTGACACACATTGGACATTTATATAAATACTTTTTCATTCAGTAGCATGCCAGAGATCTGCCGCTTCTGAGCAGACTTGATTAATCGATTCTGCTTCACAGGCAAGCTGACGCACACTGCAATGCACTGCGTACAGTTGTATAAGCAGCTAAATGTGCATCAGTGCAGAAAAATGGTGCACTTTTGAACCAAAGCACCACCAAGGTGTTTTAGTAAAAAAGCATGCCACCACCATTTTGTATGGCGCTTGCACATGTAGAAATGCCCATTATGTTTCTGGTATGATTAAAGGGTTAATCACACTAGAAATAGCAAACAACCACATGTTCATGGTATTTATGATGCTGTGACGGGCTAACTGGCAGTGACTTACCCCATGGGTTTTGAAAGGGCAAAACATGATTGAAGGACTTGGGATTCCCTTTCCTCACCAATCAGGACACAGAGACTCACCCTCCATGTTCCCTGATTGGCCCCCTTGGGTCACCTGGAAGGGGATAAAAGGGGCTGTGCAGCTGACCCAGGATAGACCTATGAGGGACCACATTGTGGAGTCATTGTGTTTTCCCTCTCTCCACCCCCTCCAGGTACCTAGGCCCTATATTTCTTGTTATTTGACGTTTTCTATTCTGTGCCTTTTATATTTCACCCACCAGTATTGTTTGCTCTGCTGTTTGTGTTTTATATTTTGTTAACCCTGTCTTTTGTCAACTGGATATGTCTGTGATTGTAAGTGTCTAACTTTTATTGAATCCTGCCTCCTTGGGGTGGTGTTGTAGTGTCCCCTATACCCCTGGTTTATACCTGTTATGTTCCCACTACTGTTCTCTCATTAAAAGATATATGGTTAAGTCCCCATTGGTGATCTGGCTCTGCTTTCTAGGGGGAGAGGGTCTTTATACCTCCCACAGTGCTTGTGCACCTGCTCTGATCCCTTAAATTGGAGAGGGGGTACATCTTGAAGTACTGCCCGGGTTACAAAATGCCATAAAATAAAAAATAAGCCATAAAAATATTACTCAAAAAATGTGTAATATTTTTGTGGCTGGTTTATATGGTATTGTAACTTGAACATGCGGCATACCATACAGCAGGGCCGGGCAATTATTTCATGTGGAGGGCTGCTTACCAAGTTTTGGCAAGCAGTCAAGGGCTGCATGGGTAGCCCCGGCCCTTGCCAGGTGTCTGCCCCGTCACCATCTTGTGACCAGAAGTCCCACCCCATAATCCCTGACATTTGCCAGAAGTCCCTCCCTTTGCCCGCAGAAGTACTCCTTCCGGCAAGGGATTTTGCCATCTCAGAACCAGAAAAATACTAAATTATATTCTAAAAAGTGATCATCTACAACATTCATTAATTTGATTTCAAAAAGCATTTTTGCCCTGATTTGCATGTGTTTGTGTAGTGTACACAGAGGTGACTGCACAATAGCTTAAAATGAAATCTTATTCTTGTATATTGTGGGGGATGGGTATACATTTGTGGGAACTGTGGGTGTGTGGGGTGTGGGTGGGTATGGGGGGAGGGTGGCTGTGTATAGCATGGTTTGTGTATAGCAAGGAGAGGGGAGGTGTAAGTGCATGTGTATGGAGGGGTGTACATGTGGGACTCATCCTATGAACACACACACACACACACACACACACATACACACACACACACACACACACACACACACTCTGCCCCATGCCTGCAGACATGCATATACTCTGCCCCTATGCCTGTCGACATGGGCATATACACATACACACCTCTAACAGTGTGGTCCCATGCTCTGTGGTCTTGGGATGCAGCTGGGAGCCACAGCCACATGGTGCTAGAGCAGGCCTGGGGCAGGAAATCAGAGAACTGGCTGGGGGTGGGCAGGCCTGGGCTGCTGAAGTCTGTAAGCCTGCTGAGGGTTCCCTCTGAATCCAACTGCCCCTGACTCCAGCCAGCTTTGACAGGGAGCCAGGGCAAATAAATATTAATTTACTAACATTTTTTAGGGTCTCCATGGGCCAGATAGAATGGCTTGGGATGCCAGATCCAGTCCATAGGCTGTATTTTGCCTGCTCCTGCCATACAGGGGCTGCCCTAGAGTTCAATCCCTAAGGCAGTCCTGATCTGTCAACAATCTGCTGATCCTCAGCTGGCTCTGGGAACAACAGGAGGCTAAAATGTCACTGTTGGGCCCTGAAACTAGCTCGTGATCAGCTGCTTGTCAAGCATCCAACTTGCCATGATCCTAGGCTCTCTCTGCACTGGCAATATGGCATGATTGGGATCTGATTCCTGATCTCACAATCTCACCTTCTGTCATGCACATGTGGCATGGCAATAGGTTTAATTGTTGTGATCTGGGATCCTTTTCTATTATGACTTTATGTGAATGTCTGTCAGAGGCCTTAGAGATGCACCTTCTAGGAGGGCTCCTGCTACAGGATGAATGCACACCACTATTACCAATTGATTGGTGGCAGAGGGCAGTTATTCTCTCATTGGGTGTACCTGTTCCCTGAGGGTTCCTCCCAACAGAAGATTACTCCCCAACCCCATTCAGTTGACTGGCAGTTTTTCAAGACAGGTCCTGCAAGAGGCTCCCTCAAAGTTCACCCCTTGGCAGGCCATCAGAGACTGTATGCTCTCCCTCCCTCTCTCTCCTTTGGAGGAAATGGGGGAGAAAGTAGAATACTGTGGGATATCAGGTACCATCCATACTCAAGAAAAATGTACAGGCACTCAAATTAGATCAAGGGAAATAAATTTTCCTCAAAGCTATCCAATGTAACTTATTGCAAAAGAGCCAGTTCTCTTCCACAAAAAAGCAACTCATGAATACCTGTAACTGCAATTTTTAGCACTTACAAAGATTTGGATTTCCACTTTTACTTTAGCAGCTGAGCTGGCCCTGTGCTTTCCTTTTCAGCAAACTCAGAAACCTAAACTATGGCTGCATAGACACTGAGGCAAAGCAGAATTGCATGGCTATGCAGATAAAGCCAGACAAATCCTTAATCTCTAGTTGGAGGAAAAGCACGGTAAAACTCTACTAGAGAAAAAGAGTAATCTAGTATTAAAAGGACTTGTTCATTGACTGGAAGACCAAACTTTTAGATTTCCCCTTCACTTAGTTGGTATTTGCATCCCCAGCAAACTACTGTAACCACTAGACATTAATAGGAGTGCCCTCCACTTCTCTTACATGTTAGCCAAGAGAAAAAAGATATGTAGGGCCAGGAAGAGGCACCAAAGGGAAGGGAGAATGGCTCAGGGTCAGTGAAGTGACTTCAGGGATAAGGAGCTCTGGATTCTGATCCCAAAGGTTGTTTTTTTTTTCTGCACAAAACACTTAATATTTTTTGCATAAGATGGATAAACATCAATGGGATAGTTTCTGCTCCATTAAGACAGTGCTTCATTTCTCCTCTCACTGTTGGCAGTTACGCGCATCACCAAGCAATCCTATTCTGTCTGTGGTAGAAATAAATCTAAAGGATGTGTATATGCTAAAAATGCCATATTCCACTTTGGCATAAAAGTGAAGCAGGTTTTGATCCATAAGGCTTGCTTACCTGAATATTTTTAATACTTTTTAAGCAACTGCTATTTCTTTATCTGACGAATTTTTCCACGGGTATGCTAGCATACTAATTCTAAAATATTTATTTGAAAAAAATTAAATGCAGGAATGAAAAGAAATGAATGGTATACCATTGACATTTGTGAAGCACTTTAGGCTACCCGTTCTATACAAATGTAATCTTAGCAAAGTGGTTATCCCTACAATAGATTCTATAATACTTTGCCAAAGCTACATAAAATAAAATAAATCCTCATACAGAAATTATGTTAATACTGCTTTTCTCATTGATCTATAGCAGTGATTCTCAGCCTCTTTTGACTCCATGCAACCCTTGTTAAATTCAGGGCTCCCTTTGGAAATGCCACCTCTTAGGCCCCTGGCACATGTTACACTTAAGACATGATTAACCAGGTAGTGAATGGATAGAATAGTAGGAGTTGTGATTGTTGTTCAGATCCCACTGCACCTTTCAGAAAATGTGTGCCAGAAGCCTTAATTTTCACTTTTTTTTGTTTTTGTTTGTCATTACAGAGAAATAATAGGGCAATTTTTCTGTGGCAAAAAACTCAGAATGTTTTTTAACACTATGTATTCATATTTGAAATATCTGGCTTTATCTTGTGAATCATGTTTGCACATTGAACAGTGCTAACACTGAGTGGCATTAAGCAGCACTGTTGAAAGGATTTACGACACCCCAGGGTGCTGTGGCATCCTGGTTAAGAATCACTGATCCATAGCATTAGTATTAATACCTTAAATATAAGGTATGCAAATCTGTTTAGAAGGGTTACACTGCTGGTAAGTATTTTGGCCTTCAGTAAATACCCATCATTTTGTCACTGGCATAGCATGTTTGTCCTAACAATACATTTGGCAAGGTAAGAGATCTACAACCAAAAAACTTTTTGCACATCTTTTAAACGCCAATTTCCTTTGTTTCCCCATTACTGTCTCAAGCTGAAGTTCTTTTTTTTTTATTCTCCAACTTCTGTAAATAGAGGATCTGATTATATTTTGCACATACTTTTTCGGTTATCCAATGCATATTTCCAACCCTTTGCAAAAGCATTCTTTCCTCTGTATCAAATGCACATCCCATCTCCTGTTTTTTCTTGTGAATAGGCTGACCAGTATCCTATTACTGAATTGTACTAGTCATAAGACACAAAAACTTCATTTCTGCACTATAGTGTCAGTATTGCTTTGCCTCCTGACTGATCTGGGCAGCTTGCACATTTATGAAGAATTATGCATCCTCCGCACACTCCCACAGGAGGCTCAATAAAGACTTTAAATTACTTCTGCTTAGGTCACACATATTAAATTCAGTCATTGCATAAGATTTACATTTCACTGCAAAGTAAGAGGGAAAAAATGAAATCAAGGTTAAAGGAGAGCATAAATTGTTAACTTTCCCCATTTTATATTTCCATCCATTAGCACACACTGCAGCCTAGGAAATTTATTTTATCTTGCTTTAATCACCTTCCTAGATGCCATTCATAAACAAGTATTAGAGAAGAATGAAGAAAGAAGACAAAATAAAAAAAATAAGGTCATGCCTTGTGTACTACATTCCGTATAAAGTAAACATGAAAACCTGAATGAAGTTACTCATTAAAGTGATACTGCTGGAGGGGGGTTGGCGGCTAGTGCACTGCAGTGCCAAGGGGAAGATTTAGGGTCAGTTTTTTGGTTTGAAAGCTCTTCACAATATTTTTAAATCCTTGCTTACAGAAGGAAGAAGACACTCCCTTGACAGATGCATTTGAAAAGACCAGCTAGGGAAAGCACCAGCTTAGATGTGAAGAATCACAATAAAAGTAGATTAAAATAATGCCAGAACCTTTTTAGGCATGCAAGTCAATTTATACTTAAAAAAAATCAAAGTGTAGCTAAGGTAATAAAGTTTATGAGTTATCCCATACGGTTTGCCAAGCACATTGATAGCATAATAAAGCAATATTTGTTCTTCAGTGTCATATTTATTAGAAAACCCTCACAAATAGGTTTAAGCATAGTTAAGATATATCTACAAATCAGGTTTAAACATATTGAGGAGAAGGAAAAAATTAACAAAGGGCCTAGTAAGCAGATATTCTGGTTGTGTATGAGTAAAAATTCGCCAATTTTTAGATTAACCCCCCCCCCCCCCCAAAATCCACATAAACTAAAATGATTTTGTTCCATGATTAAAATGAAACACCACTGATATATAGAGATAGATAAAGTGTTTTTTTCATTTTAATCATGGAAAAATGTGGATTTGGGGTTACTTATTTTAATCCAAAAATTGGGGATTTTTTTTTTACTAGAGAAAAACCAATTTCAGTAGTTTTACTTGTAAAACAGAGGAGAAAGGTGAGAATTTATCTTTTATTTTAATCATACTGTTTCTTTCAAGTAGATATAAGGTCAGCTTTTTAAAACGTTGTGCTTCTTCATTCTTGAAGATGCTTTACTCTTGATCCTGATGAGGTATGTGGAGATGGGAAAACTTTATTCATATGTAGGAAGAATTGCTTGTGTTGTTTCACACTGTGCCCTACAAAACTGTGTTAGCCCTGAAACTGTCTCCTTTTCAGCACAGACATTTTTATTGACCTTCCAAGAATTGTTATTGGTTCTGAACTTTAAAAAAATAGAGACCTAAATGTATTTTTTATTCCCAAAGAGAAAATTGATGTTATATAATGCAACTAAAACAGCTTTACTTTTACTCCAATCTTGTTTTTTCTCTTAATGTAAAAGTTTTCTAAATGCTTTAAAAAGAGGCCATTTTCAGCCATTAGTGGGAAACAAGTGCTACCATTATAAGTACTTTATTTTTCTGTGAAAGCAGGCCAAGAAGCAGTATAAGTTGTACTAAGGGATGTGAATAATCTATATTGAATGTCACTATAGAGAAAGAGGAGGGCCACAGTTATACTGAGGTCATTTCCAACCCAAATTTTCTATGATTCTATGACTGTACATTAGAAGCTTAAATAGCTGAAAATTAGAATAACACTCTTTACCATCCAAGAAGTTTCTGAATATTCTGAATCAAATTACTATGTGAATTCATTATTTTTTTCCTGTCAAGACAGAATAATCTATCAGAGAAAGCACGCTGGTGAATGGGCAACCATTTGAACATGTTATATTTTAATTTGCAGAGACAAAAATGACAAGCAATTTATTTACATAAAACTGTACAAAAGCAAATTAAATTATGTAAATATTTCATAAATAGAGGTGGACTAGCGTTTAATACATTTTGCCATGTTTAGCATAGTTGCGTGCATAGTGACTCATAATAAACAATGATAAATTGTTCTCTGCTTCACTATCAACATCCAAGTTGCAGAACAATAGTCAATGATTAATATTACAAACAGATCGTACCACACTGAATGCAAGTGCTTTAAAATTTAGGAAAAAAGTTGTCTGAAAGTCTACCCTAGGTAGCTAGGAATGATGCCTTCTTCCAAGTGTTTCACTCCTTGGGCAGCAACACAACTGAATTGCTAAACCATTTTCATCTCTTATGTCATTCATCTCCTCTTTTTCATTTCTTAAAAAAAAAATCTGTGTGTCACCAATACAATGTAAGTATACCTGTTTTTTTTGTTCAATATCCTTAGAAGTCTTTCAGTGCTAATGATATTTGTGGCAATTTCATTTGGCCTTCCTCTAACTGACAGCTTCTTAGGGTAGCCTTTCAGCCAAGTGTCTTTGCTCCCATTTTTGCTCTTCCCCACATAAAAATAATGTCTACCTTTCTTTTTTGTTGTTTTTGTTTTTGTTTTTTTTTTGTGGTTTTTCTTTTTTTTGTTTTTTTTTGCATTTTTTGTTGTTTTCCTGAAACTCAGGCAGCAGGCCAGTCAAAAACCATATTGAATAAATATAGTAGATCTGGAGAATCAGAATGAGCCTTAGGTCTTAGACTGAAGATATTGACTTTTCTAATATATACAAAGGTATATATCTATGCATCAATCTATAAGTGTGTCCTAATGGAAAATACATGCAAAGTTCATTTTAGATCCCCATGGAAGGAAAGGAAAAAGCAGGATGATTCTTATATTGTCCAACCAAAATGGAATGGCAGCTAAAAGCAATTTAAAAAAGCCCCAAAAAACAATTCCCTGGTAAAATGAACTGATGACAGATTCTAACAAAAGTATGCTATTCGTCTTATAGCCTTCGAGGCAACAAAAGAAAAGGTAGGAAGGAAGGAGGGACAGAGTATATACCTAAACCACAAGCTTATATTAATAATGAAAGATAAGACTGGTCCAATATCTGAGTTTGACAGAAGGCTTGTTTTTAAATATATTATTTATAATTTCTCAGAAAATAAACAAGGGTAAATATACAGATTCAAAAAAGTTGGGAATAGCCCATTTCCCCTCAGTGTTCAAACCCAACACCATTTTTTCATAACAACGGGTATAAAAGGCACAGTTGCATATTTTGCATTCACCCTAATTTTTTTTATTTTATTTTGCTTTATTTTATTTATGTATTTTTTTTTTTTACAAAAGCACTCTATCTATGAAGTGGCACCAGATTTAACCTATTTTAAATTAAAAAAAAATACAAACACAAAATATATTCTGTGTCATGCCAGGTCATAAGAATAATCAACATGTTATGATGGCTAGTTCTACTAGAATTACTGTGAATACTTACAGTACATTGATTTTTTTAAAATTCTTTCACACCCATTTTATTTCTAAGGAGATGCACACAAGTAAATTACTTAATGGCATGGCTATCTTTTATGTGGTGCAAAATTGGTGAGTGACTGCTGATCCATTTAATCCAAAGGTCTTTTATGACCCGTATTAATAGCTTTGTAGAAAAAAGGGCTTAAAGATATATTGAAACAAGCTATCTAGTGATTTTGAGTGTAGTATTAAGTAAAATAAATTCTTACTAAATAAAAAGTTTTGTTGAACATCTGTGTTATGCAATTGTGTATTCTGTTGAAACGTGCAAGAAAAATATGTATACATTACATAAGCATCTTTAGAAGCATTTTTTTCTTAACAGATACTTACAGATTATACAAAGCAATAACTGCTCTATGCAGTCTCATAACAAAGTACTAGTTTGCATCTCTCCATAATTTAGATAATCATTAAACATAAACCATGTTCCATCAGTATTAATCTTTGATTTAATATTTTCTTCATAACGTGCCCATTCATCATAACTGCTATACAGAAATTAACTGTAAAATGAACAGTAAACTTAAGAAAGGGAAGAATATTATGGCCAAAAAGGGCACCCCACTATACAGAGGAGAAGAATATTTTAAAAGTGAATGTTGTGATGAGTTGTTTTGATTTATCAACCTATATTTCAGGCTGTTTAACATAGTAATATATGTAATTTTTCAAAGCAAGGAACTACCCAAAGCTACATTGTGACTACAATCTACTAGAGAGCCTTCTACCCATGCCTTAATGCCAGGTAAAAACACCCAAGGATTTGAATGTTTGCACCTTTCTCAAGCTATCCTCACTGTGTTGATCGATTGTCAGTTTCATCTGAATGTCCAAGCTCAGCTTTTAATTATTACTACATCATCAACTACAAAGCAACCTGCTCAAATGTTGCACACTTTGTCGCTTTTTATTGCACAAAAAGAATCTTTTTCATTTCCTATGCCTTTTAAGAAGTGTATGTTGTGAGACCTGTCACAACCCATAAAATTTAGCTATCATCCTTAGTTTGGGTACCTTGTGACTTGTCTCAATCTACTATAAATGTATCATGTCAGTGCTCAAGTCAGTCAGGCCATTTGTCACCTGACCTAAATGTTTTTGAGTCTCGACATTGGTTTTGTATTGCACCGGACTCAGCTTTAATGCACTTGTGTTTCAAGAAAACCTGCCTTGTACATTTGACAAAAGCAATTGGTAATCTGCAATGCTGATGACAAAAGATTTAGCAAGCATTCCTTGCGCTTTGAGAAGACACCATTGTACTTGCAATAAGCTCTTGCAACTGCATCCTACCACTCTCCTTTTCTTTCCATTCCCAAAACATATTCTGGGTCTCATGAATACAGCCTCCACTTTAAAAATATATAAGTATATTTAATTTTAACTTCTCTAATAAGATTCCCTGGAACTGGTAGTATCATATCATACAACATCTGCTGTAGCATATCATGTCATAATGAGCAAACTCATTGTTTCAGTTCCTTTGGGTATTCAACTAAAATTCATTTGCAAAAGAAGGATGTCATCTGGGCTTGTGAACTATACGGCTGTGCAAAATGTAACTGAATGTGTTTGTGTATATGCGTGCATTTGTGGGTACATTAGGTTTCTAAGTCAAGCCCAAATACTTAGCAATTCCCCTGATCCATTGTGTGATCTTTGGCCTTTTAGTTATTACGATCAACCCAGCTAGATGTTGGTCTTGTCCAAAATAACACGAGTTTAACAGCTTATCATTAGTATGCTATGGTACATATGATAATACTAATTTTACTTATGTTTCAGTAAGCCTTCAGATAGAACAAGAGGGAGAGAAAAAGAGAGAGAAAGTTCATTCTACAGATAAAACAGAACCCAGAGTTCATGATTCATAGGGAAATATGCCACGTTTTGGACTGCAGTCTCAGGCTGAATATATTTCTGCTGCTTCCAGCCCCAGGTGAGAATATTAAAGCTGTGATCTTCACAAAGTGCCTATTAATGGTTCTCCTTTTGTATTTACCTCTATGTATGTATGGTTTCTGAAGGATCATCCATGATGGGGATCAGCAATATTCAGATGATATGTCTGGAATATATTTTTCCTGACCTGTTTTCCATAACAAGCCAGATGACAATCAAACAAAATACGAGTGGCTTAAATCATGCTTCTGCAGAGGGGTAACAACAGTGTGTTGTGGTCTTTTAATCAGACTTGTTACCATGAAAGGAATTTGCAAACATAAATTTAGGAAAATAAAAATCAGTGAGGGGGATTAGACATGCAAGTAACAACAATGGTTTCTACATTGTATAGTATAGTCAAGCAGACAGTATAGTTAAATGCCCGCTGCGGAGGCAGAAGTGGCAGGCAAAGCTTTTGTCTCTTTGGTGGCCCCCTCTTTTTTATTCCCCTTTATTTGTTTGAGTTAGACTGTTTTGATTTAAAGATTTTTTCCCCTTTTCATTCTTATACATGAAAGAACTTTGTTGTTGCTTCTTTTTAGCCTACAGGTAAACTTCTCTTCTTGTTAGGGTATTGACAGGAGATGGCTTGTATTCCCCTGTCTGTGTGAGGGGAATATCCTCTGGGTTGGCTTCTTCATTTTTGCTGAAACTAGCTGCACTGAAGGTCTCATAGGATGAGGTCAACTTTTTGTTAAGGAGGTTTCTGTTGCGATCACCCATGAGGGAGGCTTCTCCATTGGCCAGCTTTTCCTGACTGCCTCGTTCATCAACAGGCATGAACGTGGAGAGTTTTGGCTGGCTCTTCTGCTTTCTTTCAGGTGAAGTGCGAACTGGCATCCAGCAGGAATCAGAGTGGCCATATTCATCACACTCTCGGGTACACTTCCCCGTCAGGGCTACATCTGGTAGGGGCCTTGAATCTGAAAACAGAGGAGAATTACATTTTTTTTCTTTTTAATTACTGAAAATGTTTTCCCTTCCTAAGTGTGACTGATGAACTTTAAGGCAAAAGATATATATTTTAAAGGTTTTGTATTAGCAAAATCTTATCTTAAATGTAAAATCTCTTGGCATTATATTCATTTTTATTACATATATGTCATCTACAACAACAAACTATGCAGTCATACCAGATATTGGTAGTCCAAAAAAGAAGTGCAAGTATAAAGACACTTCTTAATATATTATAGTAATTTTTAGGCCTTCTGTTTTTCTTTTTCTGCATTTGGTAATAGTTACAGTTAGCTAATGAATTTTGGCTTACAAGATCACATTGGATTTTGAAACCGATGCATCAACCAAATGCTTCATTTCATATTACCCATTTTCTTGAAGTTATTAAAATACAAAACCTTTCTTTTGATTATTTAAAACAACATTTCTGCTACCCTTATCTTGCAGACATTTATGCATATGCTTATCTTGCTACGTTTGAGTAGCCTCATTGTCATAATGTGACTATTTTCATACATAAAGCTTGACATGCATATGCATCTTCTCAGCACTAGACCTAAGCTGTTAGTATATAACATGTTAAAATGAATCCTACAATCAGGAATGGTTAGGAACACACATATAAACTTATTCATTCCAAATGTGATCTAATACGTGCAAAGGTGTTTGTGTAGAAATCTAACAGCTGAAGCGTTGGCCGAATATAAAATGTGCTGTGCTGCATGGAAAGCAATCATGTTCCAAACCTCTGTAACCTAGTTTTTCAGCAGTTGTGCACTGATATCAAGTAGGCTTTTGCTACAGGAAAGGTTTCAGTTTTGAAACCTACCTGCTACAACAGGGGGCTCTTAAATACATTATATTTGTACAAACATCAGAAAATGAATTAGAAATGTATGCCATTCTTATAGGCAGATTTACGTGTCAATAAAATAATCCAGATACATGTGATATTGTGTAAATTGAGTAGACTATTCCTCTGTGAGCAATGCCTATTATTTGAATTAGATCCTTAAAGCAGTAATGGGCTATTTAACTCAAGTTTGGTTGGCAAAAAATTCCCCCCTTTAAAAAAGTATGTTGTATACACAGATATTTAAACTTAATACCAATATATAATGTATAGTTTTTAATTTGTTTCATATCCATTATCCTAAATAATACCTTTTATACTATTTTACCTAATTTCCTTCTTCATAACATGCTTCATGCCTTTTTATGAATGTTGGGAAATTTCACTGTGAAATATTTATTTCTTTGCAATTTACTGAACTAATCCCTTATAGACACACAGGCTGTGTCTACACAAAGTGCTAACTGCACAGTAACCCTGTGAGGTACTGTCACATGGCAGGAGTTGTGACACAATATACCATGTAGTAGTCTCAGGCTACTGCACAGTCAACATCACAACTGTTTGTTGCCAATATTGCGCAGTAACATGGGTTACTGTGTAGTCATTTAGTACTTGTTTATACAAGTAATGTAGATTGCACAGTCAGCACCTCCCATGGAGACATGACCACTGCATCCAATAACTTTATTTCTATCATAAAAAACTATTTTATTTTTAATTTTATTAAAATATTTAAAGAGGCATTAAAATCTGGATGTGGAATTTTCAAAGGTACTCAGCCATGGCTTAAGCCTGAAGATTTTGATTTCACTGGTAAAATTCCCGTTAATTTCCAGGGAAGTAAAGTTATATGAAGAGCAACAGTTATGTAAACAAGTTTCACTTGGGAATGACATTTCTGATGTTCATCCTACAATGATTCTATCTTTTACCACGCTAAATGTTTCTTTGTACATTCTTAAAATCAACTGCTAACAAACTCTAAATGTTAACATTTTCATAAGACCTAGTATACATTGATCTAATGCTGCTTATTTTACAATGTAGGGGATACTCAAAAGAAATGCTATGTCATATCATAATAATATTTCAATACCCTATTGACTTCAGTAACAACAAGAAGGGATGATTATTCATATAGGCACTCATCTAGACTTAGCAATGTCAAGGTTAAGGTTCTGAGTTTTAAAAAAATATGTTTGTGCATGTGTGCTAAGTTTTCCTTAGAATACCAAAGGATTATTGATTTAGACTCAACTCCCACCTTTTTCTACTTCAGTAATGGATAACAGAAATATTGAATTTTGTCAGCATATCAGTTCCCTCACTGTGGTCTGGGAATGGTACACAAATACAAAGAATAACTTGAAAAATTCCACTATTGATAAAAGGAAATTTAAAATTACTGTTACACTCCCTAAAGGTAGGAGGTATGGATAATGTACTACTGAGGTTAGGAGAGAGAGACAGCATAAAATAAAAGCAACACTCAACCCCCTCATAACTTACTTAACGCAACCAACACCCAACCCAACCCAACCCAACCCATATATCTATATCTATAGATCTATATATATATATATATATATATATATATAACCTCTCTCTCTCTCTCTCTCTCTCTATATATATATATATATAGGAGAGGGGTGTGTGTGTGTGCATACACACACATACAGAGAAAGAGAGAGATGTGCATTATGTGGTGTGAGAGAGAGAGAAAGGAAGGCAAGACTTAACCCTGCCTAACTTTTATCTCTTAATAAGCTTCAGGATCTACTTTATCTCTTAATATGCTTCAGGATCTATTTTTTATTTTCTAACAATTGCTACTGCAAAAAAGTTAGTAATTTTTCTTATTTGAATTATGGCTAGAATTGTTGTAAATACATGCCAGAGGCATATATGTGATCTCTTTATATAAATAAATGAATAAATTACTCAATTTTTCAATGACAGTTACCATAATTTTGTCCTGACTTATTTTATGTACAGTTTCATATTTTTCTCTTTTCTCCATATCAGGCAGGATTTGATTTAGTGACCCTTGAAGTCAACAAAAAATATTCCATTGATTTCAGTGAGTGTTGAATCATGCTCTTCAAGACCTGCCATTTTATTTGATGTTCCAGTTTTACTCTCCCTTCTCTCCCTGATGCCCCCTCCAAAAAAATTCCTTTTCTTTTTTTCATTCTGAAATCATGAGACTGGGTAGAAAATCCAGGTAGATACCGTAATCTATTATCATACATTAATTATAAAGCTGGGTCCCCTTTCATTTAGAATTTGTCACATTAGGCTTCCATTTATTTGTTTAGGCGCTGAAACAGGAAATAACTTAATCATGTAAACACGTATGTAACCCCATTATTGAAGCAAGCTAGTCATATCCCAAATTAAGCATTATCTTCAGTGCTTTGAGGTAGGATTTTGAAAAATACTACACTACTGATTTCAATGGAAACAGTGCAATACTGATTTTGAAAATCTCACTCTTATTGGATAAGAAGAGTTTTACTGGTTGGTTTATTATTGCTTAAGTACTTGAATGGTTGGCTTTGTTTTTTTGAATGATGCATATGACTTGTTAAAGGTGCATATTAAAATATTTTCTGTTTCAAATACTTTCATTGTGCTTGCTTTGCATTATACTACACTGCAGGAATTGTGGTCTTTTAACAAAGTACATTATCCTCTCTATATTGCCCATTGAAGAATAGTGTAGATCTCCACAACTGACAACCTGTGAAGCAAGGTCAATTAACTCACAAAGAGCTCCACACTACTGTAGCTACAGAGTTCCAGTAGTTGTGCTGACTCATTTTAGAGCTAGATTGAGAATTTCTATAACCAGGTTTTAGATGCAACTGAATTCCACAGTTTACGTTTGAAGAAAATTTGGTTTTCTTCTGCCATTTAATTCATATGCAAGCATATCTCTATCCAAGAGGCATGGTTTTCCATAAAGAATTCATACTTTTTAAAATTTAAATGCTTCATCGGAGACCTCACTGCTGGCTGACAAGACTAATTGGGCAAGACATGTCGAAGTGTTTGTCATTATAGTTAGTACATCATTGAGAAAAACAATAACAGATTTCTATTGTCCCATATCTTAAAATGCCATGACTTAAATAAGTGTTTTAAAGTGCGAGTGATTAACCAACACAATTTTTCTTGCAATGCTAATTAGTGACAGAAATCACCTGGAAAAATTATCTTCCTCCCTTCAATCTATTAAATATTTTTTTACAGGCAAATCAGTTCTAATCTTACTGATTTTTTTTGTACAAATATCTATACATTAACTAGCAAAGCTAACAGCTACATACTGGTATATGCTTGAAACTCTGAGCGTAGCTATTCATACACATCCTCCTCTGCAATACAGGTAATCTAGTATCTGTTTCCAATATACATTGTTTTTAGTACAGAACATTTCAAACTTGGTGCATAAAGTTAGGCTCCTACGCCCATTTTAGGCGTCTTAGGCCTCTACCTATTATATTTATGTGATGATTAAAGTATTAAGGGTAGCCATTTTCCCTTGTTCTCTCACTGATAATTTGGGGAATTTTGATTCTGTTAAAAATATATTTAATTATCTACCTCTATTCACAATTTTCTCTCTACCATTTCCTATAACCACATTCCTTAATCTCCATGCACAAAAATTATGCAACCAGAGATTCATAGAATGAGCAAGATTAGTGAATCTGTATAAAATCTGTGTAATTAAACAAAAGCCCATAAAAATCTTCATATTAAATGGCATTCTGGCTTACAAGCTGTGTTACAATTTGTATAATTCGTAGCACACTGGACCCTATAAATATTGTCTGCATGATCAGAGAAAACTAATAATTGAGATGGTACAAGGTATACAAATGCACTATTATGAAGACTGAGAAGGGGCTTTAAACCCTTTAAACCCTGGGGCTTTAACCCCTGCATAGACTAGCACTAGCCAGACACAGTAAAACAGAGGTTTCCATGTGCCAGGCTTCCCAGTATAGAGCTTAAAAATCCTAGCAGGGTGAAACCTGCCACCAGGCCTTTAAACCCTGTGCCAAGCAGCTCTGGCTGGGCTGCTCAGACCAGGGAAGCAGAGGTTCACAGTGTTGAGGGGGAAGGAGGAACAGAGGTTCCCTGCACCACCCACACTTGTGACTTCAAATCCTGTACTGAACAGCTTTTGCCAGCTGGGTTTGAGATATTACCAGAGTCTGTTCCAGATCCCATTGTAATCACTGTATCTAGTCCACTCATTCTACCTTGCTCACATTTAACTGTGTCCAGTTTTGGAGGCCCCACTACAGAAACAACATGGACAGACTGCTGGAGTCCAGTGGAGGGCAACGGAAAGTCTTAGAGGGCTGGGGAACATGATTTATGAGAAGCTGATAGAACTGGGCTTTTTAGTCTAAAGAAGAGATAACTGAGGGAGGATTTAATAGCACCCTTCAACTCCTGAAGGGTGATTCCCAAGAGGATGGACTTATACTGTTCTCAGTGGTGGTGGATGACCAAACAAGGATCAATGGTCTCAAGTTATAGTAAGGGAGGTTCAGGTTAGATATTAGGAAAAACTTCCTCACAAGGAGGGTAGTCAAACACTAGAACAGGTTATCCAAAGTGGTTGTGAAATCTCTGTCCTTAGAGTTTTTTTAAAGACCTGGATGGACAAAGCTTTGGCTGGTATATTATATTTAGGGATGGTCCTGCTTTGAGCAAACGGTTGGATTAGATGGCCTCCTGAGGTCCCTTTCTAACCTAATTTTCTATGATTCTTTGATTATCAGCCTGACGGTGACCATACTGGGCCTAGTTCCAAACCCTGGTATGGTCCCTGGTGGAGCTGACAGTCAGCTGATTGTCAGGCACCTGGTTTTCAACTTGCTGGCATAGGAGAAGCCTAAGATAATGATTCTGGGCTCTTCATGCACTGGCAAGTATGATGGAATTGGGGTGTGATCCTTTATCTCAAAATCATGCTTCCTGCCATGCATCAAAACCCATCACTTTTGTTAAATGAACATCTCTAAGGGGCCTTCATAGGTAGCAAATTTCAGAAGCATCTGACAAGCATCTAACAAGATCCCACTGACTTCAGTGGGAGCTACTGGGAGCTTAGCATTTGACAGTCAGGCCCTCTTATTTAGGATCCTAAAAATAAAAAGATTACTAGCAATGTAGATATTGACCAACAGTTTTAAGTGTTACATTACTCATCGAACTATAAATGTGAGCAGAGGAAGTATCCTTGTATTCCAATGATTGCAAGCGAGTGGGGAGAGAGCCAAAGGACATTCTGGGGAGGTTGATGGCACATGAGATAGATAAAGGAGAATTTATTCAAACATAAAATACAGCTGCAGGTCTCGGTTTCTTTTCATTTTCCTAAAAGGATTTTAATGAGTACTAAAATACTCTTACTGTGACACCCCCTATAATAGGGTTTCTAAGAGGTTTCAGTGTTTCCTAGTTCCTAATAGTTGGTATTGCGCAACTGTGTAATTATTAATTACAATTTTAAAGTTCTGTTGAACTAATTATACTTAGTGAATCTCAACAATGTTTATGTTGCATGTGTTTTCCTAATTCCTTTGTACAGAAGCATGCAAATGAGTAGTGTTATTTATATCCATTCGCATGTTTACGTTGATTGTGAATAGCTGATGCTTTAGGGCTAGAAAGATTGGTTGTTATTGAGAAGGCAAGGCACTCAACAGTTTAGAGAGAACGTGAGGTTCACATTAAGACAGAACTGTATCATTTCGGATATTTAATTTTTTTTAAATGCTTTTTTCTTCCCCAGGAGGCAGAGATTCATGGAGTAGTAAATTTTAGCAAGCATGGGGAAACCAGTCAGCTAGTTATAATTCACTAACTCTCAGGGCATGTACACACAAACACACACACACACAGAGGAGCGAAAGAGAGGTTGCAAAGCTACCACTAATAATGTTTTAACATCCCTACAGGCAGAACATTGCCACATAATTTTTCCCTCTTTAGCTGCATTTATAGACACTACCATATCAATAATTAAATCAGTCCAGATTTAGTATCAGTTCACACTACCAGGAGCCTCTCTGTTCTCTCACATGTAAGTCATATTCGCAGGGATGACCCCTGTGCTCAACAACTCATGTTTTGTTCCACCCATTTACCCCAAAGGACTAAAACATCTTACTGTGCAATGGATCATTAAGGGAAAAACACATGTTCCTTGCTATACAGTTCCTACCCCAGAACCTTTCTGCTCTAGCAGAACTGCAGCTCTATAGGACTCCAAACACAGGGTCTGCTTAAAAAGTATGATCCAGTCTATGTCTATTAAAACAGCTGTCAGTCACCATGAATGCTATTCATTGTTTGATCAGGAAATATCATAATATTAGCCTGTAGATTATTCTGGTTCCTTCCATTGGGCATGCCCCATTATATTACTCCATGGTCCCAGTTATCAAACCAGTAAACAACACCCTTACAGAATTTCTAGAGAGCCATAAAATGGTAGCCATTTTCCTTTGTTCTCTCACTAACAATATGGAGAATTTTTATTCTGTTAAAAATATATTTACTTATCTACTTTTATTCACAATTTTCCTCTCTACCATTTCCTATAGCCACACTCCTTAATCTCCATGCACAAGAAATATGCAACCAGAGATTCTTACAATGAGCAAGATTAGTGAATCTGTATAAAATCTGTATAATTAAACAAAACCCCATAAAAATCTTCATATTAAATGGCATTCTGACTTACAAGCTGTGTTGTACTTGGTGTAATTGGTGGCACACGGGAGCCTGTAAAGTATTGACTACATGATCAGAGAAAACTAATCACTGAGATGGTACCAAGTATACAAATGCACTATTATGAAGACTGAACAAGAGAGCAGCAGCTACAGTAATACCGCCATGGAAATTCCTGGTTTCTAATTGCAGCAATTCAATGAACTGAACCCAGTTAGTATTGTGGCATAGTCTGACATGCCAAGACACTATTAAAATACTTAAACATGTTTGAAAGCATCAGCAACTTCTTTCTCTGCACCTTAGGCTAAACACAGTTAAACAGCAATTGAACATATCTCAAGAAGCATTTACTGCCCCAAGGCCTGGACTGCTGTCATTCTGCATGTGGAATTATCATGTACTGCAGGGCTAGTGTATGCCATCTCTAAAGCAGTCTTGCAGAATATAGTCAAACACAAATCTGCTGTTTGGGACACGCAAACTGCACTGCAACAATAATACACACTAATTGCTTTGGAACTAGAATATTTTCATGTTAAATCTTAAAGTCCTTTTCAATGTTTTATAATAATAATAAAATAATAATACAGAAGTCTAGGCACAGAAAGTCTAAGGCATGAACAGTGATGGAAAAGAAGGAGTTAGAAATTCATTCCCCCATTGAAAGTCAATAGGAAAGAAGTGTCTAACTCCCTCAGGAACTTTAAAATATCTCACATTGGATGTTTATATATACACTCCTAGGTCTAACACAATATTCCAGCTCCTATGCTTTACTTTGAAAAAGAGGAATTGAAGCCCTAATGAAGCCTCTTTTGTAGTAAAATCTGTAGGAAATAAAATTCTGGGTAAGAAATCTTCTTCCTTATTTGTTGCCCTTGGGCATGGAGGCTATTGCTATAGGTTATCATCTTCTCTTTGGAACACATTTAATTGTTGACAATGTAAGTGTCACTCATCTCTGCCTTCCTTTCACCTATATAGACTCTATCATCTATCCTGATCCATAACCCGGCTCCAGGGTACACCCGTTCTTGGGGTCTTACTCCTTTTCCAGGCAAGAGAGATGCACAAAATAGTCTTTCCATTGGGAAATCTAGGGTGGGGATGGTTTAGGCTTTCAAGGATGGCTTGAGGCAAGAGTAAATTTCAGAAGTAGTAGGGGAAAAAGAAGAACTAGAAATGGGCCTGTTTTAGCTCTGCTGGAGGATGCATGATTCTTTTAAGCAGAGGCTCCTTTTTAATTTGCCAGAAAGATATTTTCCTAATTTTTTCTTCTGTTCAAAACCATATTTTTCGCATATTACCTTCTCCAAACCTGATGGGGAAAATTGGCATGTCTATTATATGAGGAAAAAAGGATCTCCCCAGTGCTGAAAATTTGGTAGTGAGTAATGGAGGGAGAGAAAGCTATGGAAGCATTAATTTCTGCAGCTCTGGGAGCCATGGCAGTTAATGCTGCCACTGCTCCCTCTTCCCACTGCCATCACCAAATTTTAACCTGTAGAGAACTCTCTTTCCCACCTACATGCCAGACTGGGTTCACATGTGAGGTTGATATATGTAGCCAGATACAGTGCACTGAGTCTGCCCTAGCATGTGGCCCTGAATCTGACATGCCATGTCTGACCCTATGTGCTATTATGGCTCCTGGCATGCAGTCCTGAACTCCTCACCCTGGATCCAACTTGGCACGTGCCTCCAGAGCCAGCATGCAAGGTCAGACTTAGCATGCATCCCTAGACCTGGGCCACCAAGTCAGTTTGCAGGGCCAATCAGCATGCAGGGCTGGCATCAGCCTTGCAAGCAGGCTCAGCTCCTTAGCTGCTGACACTCACTTACCTTCATCAAAGATAACTTTTTTTTCTTTGGGCTCCTTTTAAAAGCCAATACGCATACTATATATGTATTACATGCTTAAATATGGCATTATTTAGTTGAACATTGTCCTAACAGTGACTTCAGTAAAACAGTTTAACACCAACGTATCAAACATTTAAGACCTGACTTAATCAAATAGAGAAAACACTAGACAAATAATACAAACAAAAGGTCATTAATGTAAAGCATAGTGTCCTCAGTGTGCAGCATGATGATTAAATAACTTATGGTGTACTCCGGCTGAGTCCCGACAACCCTGCTCCACTTTACAAGCTTATCTATAAGCTAAGGCCCTGATTCTGTACAACTATTTCTTCTTTTCATGTCCTATCATCAGGCAAAAGTCTGGATATAGAAACAGACTCATACTATTACTTGATTTTTAGCCTTAGTAAGGTCCTTGCTGGTTGGTGCTTAGTACCCTATAAATAGGCAGACCCATAGGTGTTATGTAGTATGAAAATTTCCTCCACATTTGCACATACTGTTTGCATCATCGGAGTAGCTTCAGAGTTGCATGTTAACTTTACAAATCCCTGTTCAGAGGCAGTTCAAGTTCCGCCACGTTGGCAAATCAAGCTCTGCACCTGCGGGGAGATGTCCAGTAGCTTTGATAATCATTCCAGCTCCCTCTTGGGTCATCTCTAGTCACAACTACCACATTTTTATTCATGTGGCTACCAATGTTTCATTCAGTGGCTACGTTGTAGAGAGAAAACTTTATTGTGATTTTAATCTACTGGGAACCATAATGTGACCATGTAGCAGGAGTCTGTTAGTTTAATCTACCAGTACATTCTGTTTTGCTTGCTACTGCTCTTCTGATGTCCTGTGGGGTGATTCTGATGAGTACGTAGGCACTATTGCTATTTGTTGGATTATGGAATCCAGTAATACACCTGCAACTTTTGTTCACCACAATATCTTACCACTTTGTATGTGTTGATCTGTCCCAAACTGGACATGTGTATTCAGCTGCCAAATAACAAAATGCAGGTGCAGTAGTTAATAGCATTGTTGGACTGCTCCCACATTTGAGGTTGATCTTTAATATGTTGTTTCTGGAACTAACTTTGCGCTTTGTCCTTTCTACATGAGTTTTATATGAAAATGTGCAGTCTAGTGTCACTCCCAAGTAGCTAGAACTCAGACAGTGGGGAGAGCTGTTTATTTCCAGTTTAGTCTGAGTTGCTTACAAGCATCTGAGTTCCAAAGATGTGAAAGACTAACCTGTCTTTTTTTTGGATTGGCAAATAAATTTGGATTGGTTGATTTTTGTTGAAGTAGACTAACAACATAGCCTCAACCTGGGCAAAGTTCTTATCCTAGGTGGTGGTAAAACAATCGTCTTCATAGATAAAACTAATAAAACTTCTTGTGCACAGGTGAATCGGTTAATTGTTAGTGTAGATGTTAAACATGTTAAGCATAGATAAGAATACACTCCCTTGTGATAGGCCATTCTTTTGTTTTTGTCACAGCTCTGATTTGCGTATAATTCAGCATAAAATCATAGATTTTCTAGCAAGGATCCCATTACATCGGGGATCAGACTAGATGGCCTGCTTTAGGCCCTTCTGACCCTAGATACTATGATACTATGATACATGTAGTAATTGGTAACCTTTTGTCATGTATTTTTGCAAAGAGCCTCTGGTGGTTTACCATATCATAAGCTGCTAACAGGTTTCCATATACATCATCAGTGACCATTTCTTTTTCAAAGCCATCTTGGCTGTCATGTGATGATTAATAATTGACCAGAGCATGACTTCTCTGGGTGGAAGCCAGTTTGCTTGAGGACTGGGTAGTTTATCTGGTGCCCCACCATTTTCAATGACTTGATATAGGACCTGATTTGTAGTGACATTATAGTGTTGCTCTTTCTATTTGGGAGTTGTCGCTAAGTGCTATTATGTTTTATATCCACATTCTCAGTGTGGTTCTGCCATGACTTCTTTCCTTCCTCCACTAGTGTAGCAACCAGTTCTTTTCCTGCAGTCATAGTTTCCTCAGCAAACAGGTCTGCTTTGTACAGCCTGTTCTTTTTGGGTGCCTATTGGCCAACTGTGTACTATTGGCTGGTTAGTCCTGGTACCTAATTCATTCTGCAGCCTCTCAGAATATGTTTTTCTGAGATGTTACATAGCTTTTTTTTTGAATTGCTCATAGTTTTATGGTATTGGTTTGATATTTACTACTGTAGCATCAAGATGTTTGATAAAATCATTCCACTTTGCTTTCTTGAAGTTGAAGTGGGAACACAGGGAAATGAAGATTGCTATTACAACTGTTTTGATTTTTAAGATAATTGGTCTATGTTGTGAGTGGGGAATAGGTTCTAGAATGGTTTTGTTACAGAATTCGGGTAACAAATGCCAGTTTGGTGTTGTAGCACTTATTAATATATTTGGGAAGCTTTGGATCATCAGGGAGGCTCAACTGATGTGCTTCTTTGCATACTTCAACCTGTTCCCCAACTCGGTTGGTTGGTTGTGTTGTATCTCCAGTTGATGCTGTGGCTGGTAAAATTGCTAATCAGTCATGCTTTATCATGACTGCCATTTCATGGACTAGTAAATTTAAAGGTTTTGTTTGGTGGTTTGTAGACTGCTGTGATATAAATTCTGTTGGTATCTATTGTTAGAATTTCAATATTTTTGTCATCCCTCATAGCTGTTTTGTTGATGATGACATTAAGATTAACAAAAAACTGCATTGCTAATCATTTGTGTAGTCTCTTGAAGGCAAGCTTCATCCCCTGATATCTCAGGGTGGGTTATCATTTATCCCTTGTGTCCCTTCAGGGTTTTCTGTACTAACTTAACATTAGTTTCAACTAGAGGTAATGAGATCACAAAGGTATAAAAAAGTAAAAAATCTGGCTATAAAGTTCAATTATACCTATTTTTCAGATGTGATATTTAGGATGAAGTTCTAGTTTTATTTATCCTGCACTTCATCAGGATTACTACCTTCCTTTTACAACAAGCACCTAGTGTCTTCATTCATCTACTTGACATTAGATTTAGATGCATCTCCTTCTTAGTTTAATTAATCAGGTAGAATAGACTTAGTAGCTATTTACTTGCCTTTAGGCAGGTAAACAAAGAACTAAAGTAATAAAATCATGGCTTAAGTCTGTTTTTTTTTTTAATTTCAATCACAAATGCCTCCTAGCAGGTTATGGTAATGCATTGTGTAGCCACTCATCTAAGTCTTGGGTTAATGCAGAAAAACTCTCTCATTTATAAGTTATACTAGACTCTTAGCATTGGATCCATGATCTGCAAGGATTCAAGGTATATGAATAACTGAAATATATCTTATACTAGCACTGTGCAGTTGGCTGTTTAATTAACAGGCCTCCTCTAGGTTCTTGTAGCCAAACTAAGTGACTATGACTGTTACAGAACTTGAATTTCCTATATACAATTGCATGCATGCCTGGAACCTAATTCTACATAAGCAACAGTAATTTAGGATGCCAAATAGCTAATGGTATGAAAGTACCATATTATGAATCAGTTATTTTCCTTTTATTAAATATTTCAACTGCAACTCATGTTTTGGTATTTCATTCATTCTTGTATTAATATAAATTTCAAATATATTACAAGACTAGTTAGTTCTGAATTTAATGATAATGGTGGGATCTACTGTTCAAAATACTGTACTAAATTTACTCAGTTTAATATTCAATCCTGCATTTAAAGTAACTCCCTAGATTTTATTTTTTGAGAGCTAAGTGTAATTGTTACGAGCCTTCTTGCAATCCATTTATAACAGGGAAAGTCTGATTTATTTCTACCAGTAAAATAGCAACCGATCTTTTCAAAAAGTAGATCTTAATGTGGATTCCTAAAGCCATATAGACATTAAGATGAAGGAACAATTTACACTGTCTAATTGTTCTGCTGGTCTAATGCTAAAGTGTTAATCTGTCACTGTGTCAAATTGCATACCTTTAGGTTTTTCAGTAAAACGTGTCTGTGCTTAAACTCTGGAATAAAACAATTCATGAAACAATTAGAATGTCATTCCTCCTACAGATGACTTCAGAAAAGTCTGACCCAGGGCTCAAACATCAACATAATTTCACTGATAATCTTGGGCAAGTGACCTAGCATAACTAGAATCCATTATAACCTTGTTTCAACTATAGTCTGTACATCTTTTCAATTCAGTTTCTTGGTACCAGATCCATACTATTTTACTGGTTAGCAAAGAACTTTGGGCTAGAATACTAATGAATCTTGCTATAGGTGTCTGGAGAGGGGGAGGGGAGGGGATTGGAAACTGTGTAAATATATATCTATAGCTCTGTCTCTCTCATAAAGATATAGTGTGCACTCTCTCTCTCTGTATTTCCTCCTGACTATATAGTTGCATATAGCTTTCATACAAAGGAAACTTCTTTGGGGAGTTGTTCTCAGCAATATTATATGGATATGCAAGCAAATTATGGTATATGATCATGAAAAAAACATTTCCGTCTAGAAATGAAAAACCTAATTTTAGGCGGCACTGAATTTCTATGGGAGATGTTATAATGGACTGTGGTAGAGATAGGGAGATAATTGATGCAATAAAGGTGGAAGTTTTGTTGTTAAGTTTATCCACTACTGTAAGGGTACACCAATTACCATGGACCCCTTAAGTTTTATTTTTAAGATTGCGATTAAAATTCATAATTATATATTAAAAGTATTACTGACTAATTTGAAGGAATAATCTTGTGTTGCTTCTTTTGCATCTTTTAGAATATTGCATATATTCTTTTAAAGAATAATTCTATTCTATGGGGCATTTATTAACTGCTTATCTTGACATAACCACATAACCAGTGTTAAAAATGAAACACTTCAAACAAATCTACTTTACACCATAGTTCTTTTCCTTATGGACTCTTAAGATTCTATGTCATTCTTGCAAACAGGAACTAAGAAATAGTGTGCCACTGGCAAATATTAAATGGTAGCAATTCTTTTATAAAAGAAGCATTTCTAAATCATCTCTTAGGAGGGTTGCATAAGTAGGTTTCTTTCTTACTACTGCTTCTTCTTTTTTGTTACAAGACATAATTTAGTCCAAATGATTTTGAACAAAAAGTGTAAAGTGTGCTGAATCCCTGTTAAAGTGTATTAAATTGCCTTCAAATAGGGGGAAAAAGTTAAAATAACCTCTCCATGCTGTGCATGTTAATGATCCTCTAAATAATGCAGGACTCAGCATGAGAATTTGAAGGGGAAAACAAATATCTTGAGACTACTTGTCTTTTTAAGTAACTGTCAAGAAAAAGTTGCCTTGCGGAATGAAAACTAGCAATGACTTAAGGGATTCATTTAGCCTTTATGCCATTGTAAAAAGCTCCATTTAATTATGTGAAATCCTGTCCAGTGAAAGAGAGGCCTAATTATCTGCCCATGATATACCTGTTTGTCTCAAAAATGCACATAGGAATTTAGTATGACCAGGCATGTTTAAAATTATGGTGAGGTTTTGAATACAGAATTGTTAGATGATGAATGCTCATCATCTATTGTTTATGAACTAAGTAAAAAAAATGTCTCTTATGTTATGCACATACAGTAAGGGAAAGGAACGCAAGACAGCAGTTTCTTCACCTAAAGTGTTGTAATTCAACTAAAACGTTTGATTTCAAAGCATGGTAGCACATGCCTACCAGATTTGGGCATGTGGTGGGGACAGATATGGTTGCAGGCTGCCCACTGTAAGCTTGGGGCTCCCCACCCTGCTGCTCTCCCCCTGGGGCCTCCATAACACAGTGGGATGGGGAAGCTCACTGCCAATGCCAAGAACCCCACACCATGGCAGTGCAGCCAGTATGGGGTCCATGGCAGTGGCACTGAACCTCCCTTCTCTCCTGTTTGCTGGGCCGTGAAGCCCTGGGGGAGGGCAGAATGGAAGAGAGCCCTGAGCCCACAGCGGGTAACCCACATCCTTCACCTCCCACATGGGCTTCACACTGGCCATGATGCCCACATGGAGAGGTAGGAGGGGCAGGAAGCAGGGCACCAAACTCCACCCTAGCCATAGCAACCACAACCTCCCACAGGCAGCAGCCAGGACTCAGCTGCTGCTGGGGGGTGGGGGTAGAGGTAGAGGGCCCTGGTCCTGTAGCCCCAGCAGCTGTGGGGGGGAGCTGGAGTGTGGGGGCCTGTGGGTGGGGAGTGAGGGACATCTGGGGGGTGGGGAGCTGTGTATTGGGCGTGAGGGGCCATGATAAGAAAATGGGGTCATAAATGGTGATATACTGGGAAAGAGTTTGGGAAGCACTGCTCTAGAGCATCCACTCTTGCTAGTGTTGGACATGAAATACTGAGATAGATAGAGCATTGGTCCAACTCAGTATGGAACTTCTTAAGTTCTTATTCTCCCTTTAGTGCTGTATGGAAAAATGCATCCTATGCTATTTAGTCAGAATTTGATCATATGTAATAGGCCCATGTGAAGCATCTAGTATTCGCTTCAGATTTGGATTTGGCCAATTTCGGTGATTTGAATCACTGTCCCAAATCAATTCAGCTGAACCTGATTCAGAGATTTGGCTCCTGCCAAATCTCTGAATCTCCAAATCAGCAAAGCCCATTCCCCGCTCACTCTCCCAATCCAGCAATGGTTGTCCCACCTGCCCCAACTCTTGTTAAAAATAAAGCCTCAAATCACCAGGTGCTGCCGGGCAGGGGGGTAATCCCTGCTGCCCCATGCTGTGTAGGGGTATCTATAGGAACTCCCCAACCCCCCTGCTCCCGCAGCAACCCCATGGCTGCCATGCCAGCCACAGCTCCTGCTCTTTAAGAAAAAAAAAAACAACCCAAGAAAGCCCCAACACTCATTGTTCCTGCTGGTGGGGGGCAATCCCCACTGCCTTCTGCTGCCTCATGCCACTTGGGGGGCTCTGCACAAGCTCCCCAAAGCACCAAGGCTGCTGCAGGAGCAGTGAGTCCTGGGACTTCTCTTGTTTGTTTTTTTTCCTTAAAGGGCCAGAGCTGGCCCGGGCGAGGCACCCATGGAGGGGCTGGGGGAATGAAGGGGAGGGGGTCAGGGGGCTCGTAGCAGAGCTCCCTTGCATTGGGGGCAGTGAGGGGAAGCAGGGATCGCCACTGTCCAGCAGTACCTGGTATGTGGGAGCTTTTTTTTTAAGCACTAGGAGCTGGGGTAGGTGGGGCAACCATGGGGTGCTGGGAGAGAGGGTGGGTTCAGGGGGGCTGGGGGGTTAAGGAGGGGCTGGGGGCTGGCAAGGGTCCCCCCATGGTCCCCTCCCCACTCCCTCAGTCCCACCTTGCCCACTCCTAGTACTTACCAGCTCTGAATCTGGCTGCAGCTACCTGCTGTAGCCACAATGGACTGACCAAATCATTGAAGCTCTCCAAATCTTTTCCAAAGTTTTGGAGAGCTTTGAATCAATTCAGACCTTTAAATTGGTCTGCTGATTTCAGTTAGATTTGGATATTCAGCCACCAAATCGTCCTGAATCTCCTCCAAATCGAATCACCACCCGAAGCTTTGCACAGTGCTAATATTTAATCAACTAATCTTATATTTCTTCCAGTGGTTATCAAGGTAATGGAATATTACATAAATATACATGGCAACATGTTAGGACAAGAAGAGAAGAATGCTGTTTAAAGTGCAAGAAGGTGTTTATTAGAAAAGGTTAGGGCCAAAAGTGATGAAGTTGTAGAACTTAATCCCAGCCAAATTATTAAAATTTAACCATAATATAGTTGCATGAAGGAAAGGATGCAAGAAATCTGTTTTTTTTTAAATTTAGGCTTCCATGAAAGAATGAACTATGATGTAACTCTGACATTCAGATGAGAGCTACCTGAAAGAAAGCAAAAGATGAAACAGTAAGAGCAGGTCTATTGCTGCAAACTGTGGAAAATGTATTGTTCTCCCTTACACACCTGGGAAAGCCAAGGGAATTTTTGCTGGATCTGTCCCCCTAAGACTAAACCCATAGCCCTGAGTTTATTGCAACTTCACTGTTACTCGTCCTCTTGGCCCATGTGGAATCTAGTAAAAAATCTCCTGTGAAAAGGTAGAGAGGATAATTAAGGACTTTTAGGACTTTATTTTCAATGTAAGAACTTAGTTTTCCCACTGAAATTAATTTATGTTATAGTTAAATGTAGAAAAATCTTCACAAAAAGGAAACTCAAATAGAGAAACATAATGAATCTCTCCATTTGATTTATGCCCTGTTGAAAGGGTTTTTTTCTCATTAACTTTTTATTGATTTTCAGCTGTGTATACAGATTACAGCATGTGAATTAATTACAAACATCGGCTCAGAATGGTTACAGATTTATGACAGATTCATCTGTGTTACAGTCCATTAGTAATTACGTATTAAGCACAACACTAATTCCCCTTACTTTGGTACAGTAGACAGGCTCTGGCATGTCCATAAACATGACTCAAGGGATACTGCCTCCTGTGAAATATATTCAAGGATGAAGAATATTAATTGTTACTTAACAAGAAGGAACAGATACAGTGAGAGAGGAGCATTATTTTTTTTAAAGAAAGAAATAGAACAGATCTTCTAGTGGAAAAATAAAGGAATCAGAATACTAAGTAAAGACAAAAGAAAAAGTAGTAGAGGAAAAGCACCTGCAAATACAAAAATGGAGTTGAGCTGACATTTTTAGTAACTGTGATAGCAGGCCTGCTGGCAAGGCTGAGGCTCTGCTGGAGCCTAGCTATATCTACTGTGCTTGCATCACCCCCATTTCTGAAGCCTTTGGGTGCCTCGCCGTCTTCAACCCTCTCTATATTCCTGGAAAGCAGGGATGTGTTACTTTCTTCACTGTACACATAAGGAACTGACACACATTTAAATCGCCAAATCACTTAGTAGAACGAAGAACTGAAACCAGGTTTCTAGCTTGCATTCGAACTGCCAAGCAATCCCATATCCTTAAGAAGGGTGACTCCCTCTGGTTTATGATACGTGCTTGTGGGCAGAGAGCTTTTCCAGAATTTTTGCCCCACTAAACTCTCTTTGTAGCCTACAATATTTTACATTTTTTGTTCTATTTTGACAGGTTTTACTTATGTGGGGCAGAAAACAAATGTATAAATAAATAAAGAGTGCTATAGTTGCAACGGATAGAAATAACCACAGTAGGAGAAATATTTGGTACACTTGTTCTGTCTTGTATGTAGATTGAAAAGCAGGCATAGTATATTTATTCCTTTTTTATTTTTCATTGAAGAAGGATTTTCATACACATTCTATTTACCGGTGGGCACATCTGCATGAGATGCTAAATGCGCAGTAGCTTAATAATAGTGCGTAGTAGCACACAAACAGTGCTAATATTCTACTGCACAGTATTATTAAGCTACTGCGCAATAGCATCATTAAAAGATGTGCATCAGCACTACTGTGCAGTAATATGGGTTACTACACATTAATTTAATACTTGACTATACAGGTACTAAACCTAGTAACTACATTAATGTGCAGTGACTACAGCACATTAATGAACGTGTAGGTGCACTCACTGTGTACTTAATGTGGTTTTTTTATGGTATAATTTTAAACTATGGCAGTAAATCTATTCCACTTCACCTAGCAACTATCTCTAATTTCTCAAGAAGTGTATCCTACACATTTTAAACTGTTTTCATGCTGTCTTTAATGACCATAGCTCTATGTTCCTAAGAAAGTCAGAGTCATGTTCTGCACATTACCTTCTATTTTAAGATTGAGAGGTCTCTCTCCCATAATAATTTATGCTTTCAACTGAGTCCTGTGCAACTTATGAAAGATTTTAGACTATATTTTTTTCAAGCTGTTTCTGTTTAGAAAGTAGGAGGAAAATAGTTAACAACAGAGATGTAACTCATCCCTCTCTCCACTCTCCCTATACTTTCTTTGGCTCCAGAGGCTTCACAAGTGGGCACTGTGCAGGAGCAGCAGCCTGAGCTCACTGATGCTGTGAGGCAAAAAATATAAGGTGACATCTTCTCCCCCCACCCCCAGCAGTGAAGTCTAGGCACTGCTGCTCCACAGGACTACATTTCCTAGAGTACTTACTGCTGAGCCAGAAAGTGCAGGGAGAGTGGTGAATGGGAGGGTGAGTAGCTCCCCATTCCACATGGGTACTCTTCTCTGTTAGGCAGAACCCATGCTCTGCTCACCAACACATCATTAAACTACTGCTTGACAATAGATGGGAGAAACTAGGCCGCCATCAAACACAATGAGTATGTCTACATGTACCTCCCATGGTGCAGGTGTTACTGTGCTGTCATTTAGTACATGCTTTAGGAAATACAAAATCATGGTGCAGTAACAGCTACATCATCATAGTGACACGCTATATAGTGAGGTAGCTCATTGCTATGGCAATGTAGCATCACTGTCTTGATGTGCCTGCCAATGCTATGTCATTGTAGTGCATCACTGCAGTGATGTAGTAACTCATGTAGATGTGCCCAATCAGTAGAATACATTAACTTTTTAAAACAGTTGTAGTAACACTGAGCATTAAAGAATATAGAGACTTTTGTGTACCTTGTATTAATGTTGTATAGAATAAAACATCAGAACATCAGACTCTTCTTCCTGATTATGGAAGTATAATCCATAGTGCCTCTTGCTGAGGAGAAACATAACAGGCAAAATATATTCCTAACACTCTTGATTTATCCCAGCTCAGCTACTGCTTATCAGAACTACAGCAGTAGCTGGATTGCTATGAACATCCTATAGACAAACTAAGAGATCAGAGAAATTAACATTAAGATTTTAATATAGATGGCTGGTGGAGACAGAAAGAAGCAGAAGAGGGAAACAAAGTGTATAGGTGTTAGATGCTTCGGCTGTTGTTGTACTTAACACATCTAATGTCTGGAGTAATAAATCATAATAGCTAAGGTTAGATTTTAAAGATTTTTTTAAAAGGACATTTGGAAAAGATATTAAATATTTCCCCCATTTACTGAAAGAAATCATGTTAACCATGAAAAGCATTGGGATTTTTGTGCAAAAATTACAAGTTCCCAGCTGTGTAGATTGACCGAATGGGGTATGATCAATGCAGAACAATTTAAATGACATTCAAAATAGGACTTAATTATCAATGTCTCTAATCACAGTCTAAGATACTTTCACCAGGGAGCTGCAGTCTTATTACTCTAGCCTGAACGCATGAGAAAAATATTTTTTAATCTTCTTATTTCCCCTTCCCCTTTCATTCTCTTGTTTTACTGACAAAACTCAGAAGTACAGTGTTGCTAATCAAACTCAATATTGAGTAGTAGGTCCGGGAATGGAGCAAGGAGTGTGTGGCCACACCTGCTTTGGCTATGCTCTACATGTACAGTGAGCTCTGACTTCACAGTTTGGTAAGCATAGGCTCCTGCTGAAGCTCCATGGCTAGGGACAAACATTACTCATAAACGAGTTTAAATAATCAGAAACTGGTTTAAACCTGTAACAAAACAGACATTCAGTGCACATAAACCAGTTTGAAAATGGCTGAAACTGATCTGCAATAAACCTGGTTGAATGTAATATCAGACTTAACTGATTTGGGTCAAACCAGTTTAGGTAATATCTGTCTCTGACCCCTTGCTGGTTTAAACTAAATCAGAGTCCCCCAGCATCCCGACATACTCTCTGGGCTGGGCTGGGCTGTGTGCTCCACAGCAGGGATGGCCCCTCCCCTCTGCTTGCTGGCCAGAGCTCCAGCAGACTTGCAGGCACAGAAGGGTCTTCTGGCTTCTCTGTGCCCCCCCGCCTCATCCCTCACTGCTTAAGCAGGGATCCCTTCCTCCTCTGTCACAATACGGAACATAGTCAGCATGTGGTATGCTAGCTAATGCTGTGTAAGGCTCCAGCAGAGCCTACAGACACAGCAGGGTCTGCCTGGCTTCCCCCTGCCCTATCCTCCCTGCCCTCGCTGCTCAAGCAGGAAATCCCCCCCACCGCCCCCATCTCCCTATCATCTCCCACAGCAGGGACTCCAGCCCTACAGACCCTGGGCATGTGGTATGCTAGCTAATGCCAAAAGGTGTCTCTGTGTGTCTCTCTCCAATTTCACTGGGGCACACAGACAGAACAATGACTGCTTAGGGCTGTTTGGAGCTAATCAATAGATCAGCTGGTAAGCTGTTTAAGAAGCTTGAAGTCATGGAGAGAAGCTATTGTTTTGCTAATTAGGTGACAAAGACTGTTATCACTATCAACCCTCAGCTGGCTTGCTTGCCTGTCAGTTTACTGGAGACAGTATGACAAAGCAGGGAGGGAAATTGAAATCCTCTGTATCATCTACTGCACTCCTCCCCACCCGCCTTGCCTCAGAATGCTAGTCCAGGGCTGGGGACTGGCAACACTCCTCTTGAGCAGCCAGTAGGAAAAAAACCTGGGACGGTTCAGGCAGTGTTTGGGTTTACATCCCTCCCTAATCATAGCTTCTTGCTGGGGCATGGCCAAGTCCTGCCCCCACCTACCTTCCCCGCTCATCTCCCTGGAATGGAAGGGAGGACTGCTCTAGTGCTCTCTGGCTTCTAGCCCGAGTCATGTGCCTGAATTTCCTCAATCCAGATAGAATGTCTGTCTGGTTTCAAACCAGTTCAGCCTAGCCAGGTTAAACTAACCTACAAAGATTGAATCAGTTCAGGCTCAGGCTTTTTGAATGTCTCATGTGAGCAGTGAGCTCTGAACTCACCAACTGATTGCGTGGGGTCTGTTTAGAACTATGACTTTCATGTGGCTTTGAAGCCCAAAAGGTGAGTGCTGCTGCTCTTTCCCCAACCTCTCACTCTTCCCACTGAATTCTGTGGCAGGGAAAAGAAAAGAATGAGAGGTAACATTACTTATCCCCTGGGATCCAGAGCCACATGAAACTAGTGGCTCTGACCATCCCCTGCTCTGAGAGCGCACTTATATGGTACAGCCAAAGGGGTTGCTACTGTACCACTGCACATCCCCACTCCCCAGATACACCCATAGTCGTTCCCTCTATTTTGATGAAAACTGGATTTTAAACAAAATAATTAGGGTTATCTGTATTTTGCCTACAAGTGAGTCTTTAACTTACTATCTTGCTAAATGTTGTTAACTAACATGTTTAGCTGATATATCATTAAATTGCATGCAATATGTTTTAGTTCCAACCTATCATTCCATATCCATATCATTCAATGTTTCAGAAGATAATCTTTAATTGGGATGATATGATTTAAAATTTCATCTCTGTTAGTCACCCACCACTATTCATCACTCATCATATAACACCTACTCAAGCAAACACTTTCTTTAATGCTCTACTTCAGCTTTAGTTTCACCAGCCTTCCAGAGCTCAACATAAATTGTTTTAGAAAGATTATATACAGAGAGGAAACTAAATTCTTAGTGGTTCAGTCCATGGGTCTCTGTTATGATAATCATTTGATATAAAGGTTCTTGTGAATTTAAACAGTGGCATAATACTTATAATAGTCATTAGACTATAGCTATATTTCATATGATCCACTAAATAAACATCTAAAGTTTTTACCATCTAGATCAGAAGCTTTGAAGTAGTGACCCCAGGGCAAAAATATTCCATTTCTAAGAACTGGTCACCTGAAGTATTCACTATTTATTGAGCAGAATGCTGTTTGCAAAAGCTATCATCAACATTGCCATCATGCTCATTATCATCATTTCCATTCATTAACTCTAACTCATGGGTCATGGTCTTCAGATGTTCCAGGACCTACATATTTAGTTCCCATGTGACAAAAAACAGTTGTCAGCCATACTTAGTTCTTCTATGTAAGCAAATCATCTCAAAGAGAAAGCCTGTTTAGAAATAAACTGAATAATATCATAGTAAACAGTACAAGATGGAAGGCAACCATATTGGTGCTGATGGAATGTGTATTACTAGATGCTTTACTAATCCCATTAAATCAAATGATTCTCATTCAACTGTTTTAAACATATTTTTGATCCAAACTATTAATATTTAAAAAGAAAGCCATTTGAAAAAAAAATTGTTTTATCAATTTATTTTATACCTTATTAGAATGACTATTAATTAGATAACTTAATTTTCCTATCTTGAGATCAGTGCTCACAATTAGCATCAGACCAATGCCAAAGGGAAAAGATGCAGAAACACTTTTTAATGGATGAATTTTATCAATTTATGGATTTTTAAAACCAGGAAGCCTGGAAACTGTTTATACATTTGGGAATGGCTCATATTATATAAAAAAACCCTTTACAATAATAAATTCATCATGTTAATATTTATATTAGTTTTGTTTTGTTCTTCAGTGTGCTGCTTCAGATAATGTTGTAAGAATCTTTAGTTTTGAAAGGGATATTTCTGTTTGCATCCAAGTTCCCAAATTATACTTAAGGTATGTGAAAACATACTGGCCATATGATAACATCATAAAAAACTAAATGATATTTTACAAGGTATTCAGTAACATACCAAATTTATACCATGCACCCCAATTTCATTTATCTTGAGTGCTGTTAAACATTTTGCATTGCTACAGAAACATGCTATGATGTGTCTTTATTTATTTCTTCTTTTTTTAATGTTTTTAATCATTGAAAGTGGGGGAGGTACGGAAAGAGGTCAGAATTGACAGCAAAACTGAATCAGCGCATCTCATGCCAATGAAGTAAAGAAAAACAGCACTGTTCTTAAAGCAACAATAATGAATATAAATAGACAAAAGACTCAGAATAGCTACTGGGGGAAAGAGAATGAGGCATCCATTTCAAGAAAGAGTCTTTTCCTACCATCACAGATAGCTTTGTGAACTGGCTAAATCAGGATGCCCTTTAACAATTTTCATGCTTCAAGCAAAGTTCTTGAAAGAGAGCTTTTCCTTATTTTGCTGTAAGGATCATACTTAATAAGTTGAATTTTACTCTCATTCCCTACATACTTTGCTCAGATTCCAATCATCCACATCAGATAAATTCTGCTATATACATTTGATTTGATACTTGACATAGTTCAGTGTTTTATGGTATCATATAATACTTAACATCGATATCTTACGCCCTTGATTTATTGTACGTGTACAACTCTGATCTGCCTACAGATAACACTACCAGAGTGCAGATATGGGCCAAATAACTGTCAAATGATAATAAAGATTTGTTCAACTCTTTTATCATGTAACATTAAATTCCTAAGTAAATTAACTCAACATTTAGGTCATTTATGGGAATAGGTATGTATGTCTGGTTGCTTCTGTTACAGAATTCTGGACAATACCTCCAAAAAAGACATTATTTCCAGTGACTTTTAAACTTAAGTATGTTGAGAACATGGCATCAGTCATAAAAATGAAGAAGTCTTGTTTCATCAAGTTATTGGAGAAATATTGTACCAATTACTGTTCCAATACATTAAACATTTTTGGACTTTCACTAGCAGTGATTTCCTGCATTTAACATAGTATACATTGCCATCAATTCAAACCAAAGTAGAGAAAATATATTTTCTATAGCTGAAACCATGCTGATTTGATTTGATTTTATAACAATGATATCTTCTGTTACGATAACAAACTAGCAGCAAATACTTACCAACTGATTATGTTGTAAAATTAAGCTATTCTAATTGTTAGCATTTAAAACATTTTTAATTATGTAAAGCTTTAATTTGCAACAGTTTTATACAAAATGCCTATTTCTACGGGAAAAACCTTGTCAGTACTGCAAAAAATGAAGTATAATTTGGTGACTGATACTTTAGAGTAAGTTATTTTTTCTTACTTTATAAGATTTTATTTAGCTGCAGGCAATTTTGCTTTGATTCTATAAAAGAGAGCTTTTAAAATTTTTATAATCAACCATACTTTGACAACTTTCTTCTGAATTCTGACATATTTTAAGGCCTCAGTTTCATTGGTGAAGAATGATCTGGGCAATGTAAACCTAAACCTGCTCTCCAGTAACTTGTGACCATTGGTTCTAGTTACCCCTGGTGGTGCCCGGGAGCAAAAAGAGAGCCCCGGGAAACGTCAGGCCCTTGAGGGACTCGTCGGGTAACCTGGTGCTCACGGCCGATGGGAAGGTGGAGATCTTCAATGGGTTCTTTGCCTCGGTCTTCATGAGAGGGGACCAGGATATCCCTCCCGTTGGAGGACTGTATTCCCCCTCGGGAATCGCTGCTGGGCCGAGGGTGAGGGTTGACCTGGTGGAAGGGCTTCTAGAAGGGCTGGATGTC
>JAGPOW010001338.1:37341730-37381253 GCA_030014935.1 Caiman crocodilus | reverse complement strand
AGGTACTTGGCTGAGGTCCTGTGACCCTGGCACTCGTTCCTGCCATTGGCGGGGGGTCAGACTAGATGGCCTGCTCTAGGCCCTTTCTGACCCTAGGCACAATGATACTATGATATGATACTATGATCTGATCGATCATTCTTTTAATAAAGGTCTGAGAGACTTTGTCATTGGTTCAGGGTGACCTAATTGGTCTTCTGGGGAAAGGCAATATATACCTAAGGCACAACTTTGATAAGATGTACTATATCATTAGAACAAAAGATTTAGAAATCTAGTCAATGTAAACTTCATTTACATTTCTAAAAAAAACCCAGATGTTTTGGTTACCAAAGGTCCAATTTTATATTACAAATGCAGTGTCCAATTTTTATCTCCCCAGTGAAAATAACTGGGAACTAAAATTAACTCCACTCAATCCACTGGAGTTCCATATCCACATCCAAAACCTATGTATATGAGCTCAGAATCAGGTGTCAGGATTTCATCTGGGAGTTTTGGGTGAACAAAGATCTCTCGGATTTTTTGTTCATGTTTTACATTTTGCCTACTATAAGTAAGGGAGTTTTATAAAATTCTAGAACTCTAAATTTGCCTCTGTAATATCGTAGATCAACAATAAATAGCCTCCATATACACAAATGATTCCCATGTCCAAGATTCAGAATGATATTCACCAGACAAAAATCTAATCTATGTGAAAGATGGCTGATGTTATATTTGATGGACTCGCCTTCATTTGTTTTGTAACAACATAATTGCTAAAAGAATTAAAAAAAAATAGAAAATGGGGGCAAATAAAAAATGTAGATTTATATTAGTTACAAGGGGTCTTCAGGAATAGGAAAAAAAGACACTAAGTCTCCCCTTCTTACATTTTACTTTTCTGATTTAATTTCCTGTAGTTTTCCAGAGTAAACTCCACGATCCTCACCTCTCAGTTTTGAAGCTGATACTATTTATTTATAGGCTTTAGAGCAGAGGAGGTGCAAAACTGTGCAGGCAAGCCAGGCTGAATACATCTGAACTTGTCATATTGGAAGTTAAACAGTCCTGAGCCTGACTCGCACTTTAAGACAAGACTACCTTAGAATTGCAGGTGCTGCCAATAAAATCCAAGGGGCCATAGACAAACACTACAAGAAAATTTGAGCATAAAAACAAAATGACGGACCAGACTCAGCTTTGTTGCTGCTGAGCTGATGGGTAAGAATAGTAGGGGTTTAAAGTGAGTTTACAATGGAAACACAACTGCAGTGTGGAGTAATGTTAAAATGTTAATATATCTTAAATCTATGGGTGAAATTAATCTTTCACAGATTCAAGCCAGATAACACCTGGCTTATGCATTAACATTTTTTTCCCCCCAAAAGATATACCCTATTCAAAATTGTAGATTAGCTACCTATCTACAGGCAAGCAGATTTTAACTAAACACAAAAAGTTATATAAAACATAATAGTCCATGGAACAAAAAAGTGGTGCAGTTGTAATTAGCTGAACAAGGCATCCTATTTCAGCAACCATTGTTGGTCTTCAAACTTGACCATGTTTTCAGTTGTATTCTACTCAGTGGGCACAGAGGTGAGTAGAGACTAGGCAGTACTAAATGATGGTGCCGTAACAACCATTACTGTGCCATCTTGCAGGTGTATGGTTAATTTTAATGTCACCATACGGATGTGCTGTAGCAAGGTAGTTCATCACTGAGGTGACATAGCATCAGCATCATGGTCTGTGCCTGCCAATACAATGGTGTTATAGTGACAAGCTATGCTGCCATAGTGCATCATTACAGTAATGTAGCATCATGTGTAGATGCACCCACTGTCATACACCTCCAAAATTACTCCTTCTGTTCAAGTTTTTATTTTTAATTAGGTGTTGTGGGGGTTTTTTTAAGATAACAAAGGAAGGTTAAAAAAAACATAAAAGAGGCATTCGTGCTTGTAAAATGATGCCTACTTACAAAAAAAGGAAGCTTTAAAGTAAAGTTTAAAAGGAAAATAGCTTTAGTCTAAACAAGATCTAAGCAATTATAATGATATTTATGTAGTGTTTTGAATTGCTATTCTAGACTGTAAACCTATTATCCCAAATAGTATAATTACCTCCTTCATGCTTAATATTTGCTGCCATTTTCAAAATGAAATTTAGACAAATTAATTCATGTTGTTATGCAAATCCTGGTGAGAATGAAAAGTATCAGTAATAAAACTACTAGTCATTTTATTTCAAGAAAATCCACCAAATGCATCAAAATACTTGCATTACAATTCTATCCTAGTTACTCTTTTTAATTATGCGTTTATTCTTTCCAGGTAAGCAATTTTTGGGAAAATTGAAACAGTTCATTTTAAAGGCTATAAATATCAGAGGGACTCTTCCTCATATGTTTAGAATCCAGGATATCATAAGACCTCATAGCCTGTAACAGATATATCTAAATGGCATTGTTTAAGAAAAAGATAACTACTTCAAAAGCAGTATCTTATAAAAGCAATCCAAACTAAATTGCTGATTATTAGCTATTGTCAAGAACTCAGCTGTCACCTGTCACAAAGTTAAATTTAGTAGGAAAATATTGACAAAATAAATTTAATTTCTAGCTTTATCAACCATCTGAAAATTGAGGAAGGAATGCATGTTGAACATAGTGATCATTTGCTAAAATATACTAAATATATACTTTGATTTTTCAGTCTGTTGGTAGAGCTTGATACACAGGGAATAATTACAAAGGGCAAATGCAGGTTCAAACAAAAAGCATAGAGTTTCAAACCTGCTCATTTATGTACGAATAATCCATGGTATTTTAATACTAAAATTGTTTAACTTCTTGATATCAAAGTATGTTCCTAAAGAGAGCTTTTTCTTGTAGTCAATATAAGTCACTGTAGCAGATGACTTATATATCCATATTATTATGTTTTAGCACATTTAAGGGAAACATAATTCATGACAGTTGATTTTATTCTGTTATTTTTTTTTAATTATAAATATTTACTGTGACCTAAAGTACTGACTTGTGTTTATTTTTTTTAAATCTAGGTTGGTAGTACCAAGCCAAATGTTACAATTAAAATTCCCAGGGTTGCAAACAGTCAATTAAATGGCGAAGTTTATTGCTTTGTTGCAAGAGAAATAAAATGAGTAGAAACATAATATGGTATTTTAGGGGGAACAGAGCTAAGGAAGAGAGATTTGATGACTAACGTTGCAACCAGTAACTCAGATATAGCATACCAGAAATTCAAGCAACAGATCTATGTTCAAAGTTGTCTCATGCACAAAAGGTCCCTCATTTTAGCTGGGGCATGAGAAATGTAAATCCTTCCTCCATTTGAAAGACAAGGTTTCTCTTCTGCTTTTTAATTGACCAATTAAATTCCAAAGCAAGTACTAAATATTGAACTATGTTGGCTATTATTATTATTGCTAATTGAAAACTTCTCTCTAGGCTAATAGTTCAGATACACACACACACACACACACACACACACACACACACATATCAATAAATGCTTTAATGTGGCATATTTGATTTCATTTGATCAAAATGTGGTTGAGTTTATTGATATATCCCTTTGTTTTGCAAATTATTCACATTTATCTCATCATCACCTTGTTCTTACAGGATTAACAGTTTAAAATCGAGCCATCAGTTCCTCTTGAAAAATTTTCAATATCCTTTAAAGTCTTTTAAAATAAACGTAAGATGACAACTGATTCTAGATTTCTCAGCGTGAACAGAAGGACTCAACATTTTGTTTCTAGTTGCATTTCAAATCTGCTAGTTTCCATAATTGCACAAATGAAAACCTTGCATATATTTCTAAGATGTGATAGCAGGGAGCAAATAATGACTGTCAGTCACTTATTAACATGATCTAAAAGTAACACAAAGAATATTAGCCATTTGATTGACTAACTATTCTTCGCAGAACCAATAACATGCACTAGTGCCAGTGACCTAGAAGTCTTCTAAGTGAGTCTCTAACACGACTGATGCAGATCATGCAAAGCACCTACTCTATTTCTCTCACACTCATGCCCTTGTTATCTGTTCATTGCTAGACTTATAACACTAATCAATGTTTCACTAACTAGTATGATTAAACATGGGTTACAAGACCATTAGAAGTAGTCTAACTAGGCTGACTTTCATTTCATGTTTCTTATCAGTCTGTTTAAGCACTAGACATATTACATTAAAAAAATGTTTTGCTTTAATTCTTCATAATGTATAAGAGATTAATGAATAATATTACTCAGTATTTAGGCCTCAATAATTTTCACCATTTTGTTTTCTTTCCACTATTACAATGTCATTATTTATTTAATTGAAAATACTAAAAGAAAGAAATGTATTTAACAGAAATATTCAAAGACATTAAAGCCAGTAGGGAACTCAGTGGTCATCTAGACATTCTTCATAAATACACTGGCCATAAGATATTTTCTAGATGCAGGACAAAGCATGAATTTTGAAAAGATGCCTAATCTCATTTTAAAAACAACAAACAATAATGATTCCATAATATCATCAAGTAGTTCTAACACCGCTGCTAGAAAACACGACCTAGTTTTTCATTTCTGAATGTGTCAGCCATCAATTTCTACCCATTGGATCTTGTCTGCAATTGGAAATCTCTTTCCCCATATGATTAGGTTACCTTTTGGCATTATCTTTAGTAAATTAAATAGATTGAACTAATTAACCCTCAATGTCAGGCTTGTTTTCTAGACCCATGATTGTTTCACGTGGCCCTCTTTTAACTTTCTCCAATTTTTCATTCTTTTTTTTTAAAGTGTACATATCAGAACTGAATACATTATGATGCCACTATTTTAGTATCAGTTTTATTAAAGCTGAGTATAGATGTAAGATACCTTCTCTCCTATTTTATATGCTCTTTTTTTTATAAAACATAGAAACTCATTAAGTATTTTTCTGCATTGTTTGTTTAGAATGAGAGGATTACTTACAGTGACATCCAAAGTCATATTCTAGGGTCATTGCTTTCCAAGATAGTAATCTTCCATCTGGTACACATAAACTACATTTTTGATTCCTTTAGAATAACTTGATATTTGGCTAAAATATATTTAAAATGTATCTAATATATATTTCCATAGAAAAGTAAAGCTAGATGGGACCTTAGGAGGTGTAGAGTTGTCTAAATCATCCAGGAAAAGGGTTTATCCAATATGATGTAAAAGTCTGAGGACAGAGATTACACAACCTCTCTAGGTATTCTATTCCAATACTTAACCACCCTCATGATGAGAAAAATTCTTCCTAATATCCAACCTGTTTCCCTTGTTCAATCCATGATCACTGCTTCTTGTTCTGCCCTCTGTGTTCACAGAAAATAGTCTATCACCATTCTCTTAATGGTCATTCTCCATATGTTTGAAGACTTATCAAATCCACCCTCAGTCTTCTTTCCTCCAGCCTAAGTAATCTCAATTTTTTAATCTCTCGTCATTAATCATGTTTCTCAGACCTCTTCTTCTTTTAGTCATTAATTGCTAGACTGTTTCTATTCTGTCCATACCTCTTCTGAATTATGGTGCCCAAAACTGAAAACGGTACTCTAGGTGAGGACTCACTAGTGTTCAAGAGAGTGAAAAAAAATCACTTCTCTTGGCTTGTAAGTGACATTCCAATGAATACATCTTGGTATGCTACTGACTTCCTTTGTAACAAGAGCACATTATTGGCTCAAATTCATCTGACGATTTGTTGCAACTCCAAAGTCATTTTCTGCAGCACTGCAATCTAGCCAGTGTATTTCTGCATGCAACTGTTGCATCCCAAATGCAGGACTTGGGGAGGACTTTCAGCAGGATTTGTTCTTGCTGAACTTTATTCAGTTCATTTCATGCCATTTTTCCAGTTTATCAAGTTCGGTTTGAATCCTAATCCTATATTCCACTGAACTTGGTTTCATCCACAAATTTACTCAATCCTATCTTCCAAATCATTCATATAAATATTAAACAATACCAGATCCAGGACTCCATTTGATAACTCCTCCCAATTAGACAAAGAGTCACAGCAGAAGTGCTCACATCACAACCCCTGTCAGGTAATACCTGCAAATTCTGCTAACACTCCAAAACACAATTTTGCTCTTGCAAATTGATAAACTATAATCAGTCATGATGCCTTGTTACCAAGATAGATACAAGCCCCTTCAGGGCCAGCACTGACAGTACTGTCCACAAACTACAAAGGATTTTCAACGGCAAAAAAAGAAGTGATTGCAAATATACGTAAAGAGACGTACTGAGGGCTTCATAATAACTGTCATTTATACCTAGAAAGTTTATAGTGATTGAAAGAGCACACAAGCAATCTGGAAGCGCCATATTTGTTAAAACTGGAACAGACACAAATTCTACACCAAAGATTGAAGAAAACAATGTTGAAATCTTGACCATCAAACTCAATGGAATTACAATCACTTCAGTCTACGAACCACCCAATTTGAGTTTCACCTTTGTATATGCACCAGAAATCACTCAGAACAAACGAAGCATGACCAGTGGTGACTTTATGAGACTCAGCATTCATTGGAGCTACGAGACCAATAAAGATGGTGAAGTAATAGAAGCTTGGTTGGAAGCATACCAGCTAAGTCTGATACATAACCCAAAGCTACCTAAATCATTCAATAGCAGCCACTGGAAACTCAGACCTTATATTCAACAGCAACACCATCACTGGACTAAGTAATAAAATAGTATTAGATTAGACTCTATCCCACATTCCCAACATTGAGCAATTGGCATTCAGATCAAAGTCACAGTAACACCTGAATAACAGTGCCATTTCACCAATATTTCAACCTTACAAAGGCAAACTGGAAAGGCTTTTCAGAATACCTTGATGCCACAGTCAAAACCATCAAAGTATTGAAGATCAGCCTATTTTTTCATGTAACATCCAAAACATGGCATGAGAGAACTTACAGCACTCACACAGATGCCCTATGCAGCAGGCTGACTACACATCAGAGAACGAATATTCACTCTCTGGGCCCGCGGTCCTCCGGTCATTGATGAAAACGCACAGGAGGTTACAAGTACAAATAATGTGTACAAGCATGCATAACAAAATGTTCAAATATGGTGTAGAGACACAAGAAGAAGATTTGAGCTATTGATGAAAGGCTTTTCAGAATACCTTGATGCCACAGTCAAAACCATCAAAGAATTGGCTGAAAACTATGACCAATTCATAAAATCTGTAGAGAAATCTGCAAAGGAAGAACATCCTGCAGGGCTGTCAAATGAATTGCATCCCATGGCTCACTCTGCAAACCACTGGCCTATACAAAGATTATAGGCAACAGTTTGAACTAGACTGTTTTTCTGTAAATACTGTCACTACAGGTAAGACACTTATGTCACCTATCACAGAAGAATGCAGGAAATCCTTGCAGACCCTGACTCAGTCAACTTATACCAAGCATAATTGTAAAAAGACATGGGAAACAATATGTAAACTAAGCAATGACCTGTGAAAGGGAGGCCAACATCACAATGTCACCATTAACCAAACTGCCCACTAGATGTATCACAATAAAAAAAAGCTCCAACACCAAAAACAAACAAAAAATACTCAGACTGGAAAGGCACCAGTACCCAAAACACCTGAGTTTTACAAGCCTTTTCTGAATGATGGAACTGTATGCTGGTATTAACACCCTGAAGACTGGGAAAGCAGCTGGCCTTGATGACATACTTTCTGCACAAATCAAACAAATACCTAGACTCAGGAATGGTTCTTCTGTGTATATAACTCATGCACAGTCACTCCAAAAATCCTAAAGATATGGTGACATGATCAGGTGCTGGTACTTCTAAAGCCAGGGAAAGATCCATTTGACCCAAAGAGCTTCAGACCCATCTCTCTGCTATGCCATATATACAAACTATGAATGACTCGAACTGGCTTGGCCCACACCTGGATAAACATGTAATCCCAGACCAAGACTGATTTCACTCTAGAAATTCAACAACAAACCAACTGCTCAGTCTAACTCAACATATTAAATCACGTTTCAAAAGAGGTCATATCATAGAATCATAGAAAATTATGGTTGAAAGGGACCACAGGAGGTCATCTAGTCCATTCCCATGCTCAAAGCAGGTCCATCCCAGCCAACAATCTGTCTAGCTGGGTCTTTAAAATCTCCAAGGATGAGCAGTCCACAACCTCTCTGAGTAACCTGTTCCAATGTTTTACTATCCTCCTAGTGAGAAAATTCTTCCTAATATCTAACCTAAACTTCCCTTACTGCAACTTGAGACCATTGCTCCCTGTTCTGATATCTGCCACCACTACAGCTAGAACAGTCTAGCTTCATCCTATTTCAAACTGCTCTTCAGGTAGTTGAAGGCTGCTATTAAATCCCACCTCAGTCTTCTCTTCTCTACACTAAATAAGCCCAGTTCCCTCAGCTGCTCCTCATAAGTCATATGCCCCCTCACCATTTCCATTGCCCTCCATTAGACTCTCTCCAAATTGTCCACATCCTTTCTGTAGTGGGGTGGGGGGGCAAAATTGAACACAGATGTGGCCTCATTAGTGCTGAATAGAGGGGAAGAATCACTTCCCTTGACCAACATACCTAATACTCCCCACAGCTCGGTGTCATCTGCAAACTTGCTGAGGGTGCACTATATGCCATCTTCCAGGTTGTTGATGAAGATATAGGACTAAACTGGTTCCAGAACTCACCCCTGGGACACTCCACTTGATCCTGACTGCCAATTAGACATCGAGCTTTTGATTACTACTCCCTGAGCCTAATGCTCCAGCTAGTTTTGTATCTACCTTACAGACCATTAATTCAGCCCATAATTTCTTAGCTTGCCTGCAAGAAAGTTGTGGGAGATGATATTAAAAGCCTTTCTAAAATCAAGGTATACCACATCCACTGGTCTCCCAGATATCCACAGAGCCAGTCATCTCAACATAGAAGCCAATCAGGTTAGTCAGGCATGACTTACCATTAGTGAATCCACGTTGATTGTTCCTAATCTTACTTTCTCCTCTAAGTGGTTACAAATGGATTCCTTGAGGATCTGCTCCATGACTTTTCCAGGGACTAAGGTAAGGCTGACTGGCCTATAGGTCCCTGGATCCTCTTTTTTCCCTTTATTTAATATGGGCACTATGTTTGATCTTTTCCAATCATCTGGGAACTCTCCTGATTGCCACAAGTTTTGAAAAATGATGGTCGGCTGCTCTTCAATCACATCAGCCAACTCCCTCAGCACCCTTGGATGAATCCCATGTACTTGCAATTGCCTAGGTTTTCTAAATAGTTCCTAACTTGTTTTTTCACCACTGTTGGCTGCTCAACTCTGCCTCAAACTGTGCTACCAGATGCAGTAGTCTGGGAGCTGACTTTGCCTATAAAGACATTGGTGGAAAAGACTTTGAGTACTTCTGCCTTTTCTGCATCCTCTGTCACTAAGTTGCCTTCCCCACTCAGTAAGGGACCCAAACTTTCCCTGATCTCCCTCTTGTTGCTGACATATTTGTAGAAACCCTTCTCGTTCCCCTTAACATCCCTTCCTTGCTGCAACTCCAATTGTACTTTGGCCTTCCTGACTTCATCCCCGAACACCCAAGCAATACCTTTATACTCCTCCCTAGTTGTTTGTCCAAGTTTCCACTTATAAGTTTCTTGTTTGTGATTTAGTTTACTCAAGATCTCCCCACTAAGCCAAGCTGGTCTTCTGCCATATTTGCTAGACTTCCTGCACATTGGGATGGTTTTCTCCTGCATTTTCAGTAAGGCTTGTTTAAAGTACTTCCAGCTCCTTGACTCCTCTCCCCTTCAGACTGGCTTTCCTGGGGATCCTGCCCAAGATTTCCCTGTTAAAGTCAAAGTCTGCTTTTCTGAGTCCATGGTCGTTACTCTGCTGCTCTCCATCCATCATTTCCTCAGGATCCTGAACTCAATAATCTCATGGTCACTGCTGCCCATGTTTCTATCTACTAGTACCTCACCGAAGCCATGTTTGTCAGTGTAACAGTCATCTACGATAAAGTTAACCTCTGATAACTCCTCCATAAGACCCTGAAAATGATAAAAGATTTATGCCTTACAGAGCCAATACAAACTCTGTTCATATTTTTTTTTTGTCAATATGGATAGGAAGCAAAGCAGATGGAGGCAAAAAATTGATGGCTTCCCCAAGGAAGGGTACTTGCATTGATGTTATACAACATCTACATAAGTGACTAACCAACCGATCTGGAAACAAAACCTTTCATCTATGCAGATGACCAGTGCACATCAGCCCAAAACAGTGGCTTTGACCATGGTGAAAAATTCCTAAATGGGAATTTAACCAAATAACTGGATTAACCAAATACTACAATGAAAACCAATCATGTGCCAACCCAAGTAAAAACCTTGGATTACCATCGATCAAACCCTATTATACAAAGAACACATTGTAAAGACAAAAGAAAAGGTGATCACACATAAGAATATCTTACAATACAAATTACTGTCACCCTAACACTCACCGCCAACTCAAAATGGGGATCTAGCCTCTCAATCATCCAAACTACTATTTGGCTCTCAGCTTCTCTTCTGCTGAGTATGCATAATTTGTATGGAGAGAGCCACACATGCTAAGTGCCTTGACCCCACTCTGAATGATAGCTGCCAATGCATCCAACAGGAAGCCTACCAGCCAAAACAGTGGGTACCTGCTGGCTGACATCACTCTGCCTGACAACAAAAGAGCAGTGGCCAGCAGGATAAAATGATTGAGACAAACTGAAGATGTGAGACACCCACTGTGTAACCATCCCTCTGCACACAAATAACTCAAGTCATACAGGAGTTTCTCACCAGCAGTTAATCTCTTGATGCCACACCCAAGGAGACATGACTACAGAAGTGAAATGAGAGGCTGAAAAACCTGATAGTGAAAAAAATGGATATCCAGCAGCCCAGGCTTTATCACCAGGGGCTGAGGAACCATAGAAAAGTTGGCAATGACTCAACTATCCGTGCACTAAAGGTAGATGCTCCAAAGAACTAATGAAGAAGTGGGGCTATAGCATTGTTCAACCAACTGTGATTTCAGCACAGAACACTTAATGCAATGCCTACTGTTTGAAGCCATACATACAATGAAAAATCTCACAAAGTACTGTGGCGGTGGTGCTTGATTGACTGTGGTAGCAGTTGGGCTGAGGCTCCCCAATGGTGACCCAGAAGCACACTAGGCACATCCAGGGATGTTGACCCCAGGACAAACCCGGATAAGAGGAACCTGCTGGGCCTGGCAGGAGGGGAAGAATGTGGCAGCAGAGTTCAAAATATGCCTGGACATGGTGTGGAAGGGGACCAGAAGTGGAGACAGTGGCTCTGCGGTAGTCATGTGCTGGAAGGCCTGCCTTGGCAGGGGTGAATGCTGGGAACTGCAGCAGCAAGCAGTTCTCATCAGAACTAGCTTGGAGGAGCTGGATCAATTTCTGGAGAGTTGAGACTGGGCTTCAGCAATGATGCCTACTAGAAACAGGCCAGGACAACCTACAGGCTCACTGTAGCCGTGAGTACTGGGGTTGAACCCTGAGGAAAGAAAGCTGAAATTCCCTAGCTTCAGTATATGAATAGCGGGCATGAGAAGAACTTTTAACATCCTGAGTAGAGGGGGAAATGTACTGGCACAGAGGATTGCATAGACCTTCACGACAGCACCAGGAAGAGACTATTGCAAATTCTGTGAGAAGGTTATGCAAGGGGAAAAAAGATCAGCCCATTTTTTCATGTAACATTCAAAACATGGCAGGAGAGAACTTACAGCACTCACACAGATGCCCTATGCAGCAGGTTGACTACACATCAGAGAACAAATATTCACTCTCTGGGCCAGCAGTCCTCCGGTCATTGATGAAAATGCATGGGAGGTTACAAGTACAATAAATGTGTACAAGCATGCATAACAAAATGTTCAAATATGGTGTAGGGACACAAGAAGAAGATGTGAGCTATTGATGATTAATCTTTGAGCACAATTATCAAACCAGTTTTGTATCCACTTTACAGTACTTTAGAATGTATTTTCTTAGCTTACTAATAATAACAGCATGGCAGACATTCTCAAAAACCTTGCTTAAGCACATCCACTGTTCTCCCCATATCCACCCAAGCTTGCTTCCTTGTCATAGAAGGAAATCAGGTTGGTCAGGCATGACTTGTTCTTGAAGAATCCATGTCTGGATAGTACTGCACACTTCATTCTCCTTCAAGTTCTTAGAAACCACTTGATGACATGTTCCAATCTTTCCAGATATTGAAGTCAGACTGATTGGTCTGTAATTCCCTGGATTCTCCTTCTCTGCTTCTCTGCTTTCTTAAAGATGGGTAATATATTTGCTTTTTTCATTTGGGGCCTCATTTGACCTCCAAAAGTTCTCAGACATACTAGTCATTGTCTTTAAAACTACCTCAGCCAATTCCTTAAGTATTCTAAGATGTATAAATTCTGGCCTTGTTGACTTGAAAACTTTAAGCTTTTCTTAGACTTTAACCTGTTCTTACATACCTCTACATGGCTTATTTTCTATCCCATCCTTGCTACCAAACTTATTGAATTGTCACTGTTTAACCAAATGCTTAATTTATCTCTGTAACAGCATCCCATCCTGGTCATCATTTACTTCCCCACTAATTTTCATGCCATTTCTAAAATTTACTGATAAACTTAACAAGAAATTATAGTACTTTACTACTTTGATAAATATGTTGAATAGATTTGAACCAAGATCTGATCCTGAGATAACCCCCACTAGTAATAATTGTACTTATTGATGTCTCCCCATGGCATTTCGAAATCTATCGGTAAGTTTTCTTAATCAACATGGCAGATGTTACTAAAACAAACGCATTGGAGAAATGTAAGTGTATTATATCAACGATATTGCCTTCCTCAAACAAATTAGTAAAGCAACCTGTAAAAACAGGTTTTATTTTACGTAATACGTGGACATATATTAAAAGTTTCTTCTGATGAATTCCAAAGATCTCTAACTATTAACACAGATTATTTTCTAAAGTATGAGGGTTATACACAAAATATACTCACACACTCTCATGGAACTTCTTTATGGACTGTATTCCAATTAAAAAATGAATTGTTTCTTGATAAGTGGATTTACAGCTGTGTGTTGTACAAAGTTCTTTTACACTGCTTATGTCAGCTAGTCCCATTTTAATCCATTGTTATTTCTTGTTGAGTTAATTACTAGATGCTGATTGATATCAATTTTGTCCTCCTTAGACTCTTGGAGAATTGGGCCAAGGCCAGTTTCATAAAACTGAAGTACCCAAAGGCATTTACAGCTTAGAGTAGGTCAAGTACTTTTCTTATCCCATTTGTCTCTGAAATGGCCATTGCAACCAAGTTGCACTTAGTATCTCTCATAACCAAGTACCTGTACTTAGTATCTCCTGTACTTAGTATTTTTCATAACTAAGTACCTAAAAATAATGTTAAAGAACTAGAAAAATCTAATTTTCTGACGTTAACATAGTTTCCCAGCCTATTGTTTTACTTACATGTTAAATTATGATAAAACAAACTCAATGTAAATATAGTATGAAAGGCATTTAATATAGTGTGTCTACTTGTTTTAGGTTTTATATAGCTCCCCCCCCACCGTTCTGTTTTGGCTCTTAGTTTGTTGTCTGTTTCTCTTTCACTTCCTTTGCAATGTTAGCTGTGATTTCTCCATTTTTTCTCACATGTACACTCCTCATGTTACTCTGTTGCATCAAACCACAAATCTTACTGTCTGAAAACTGACTTCTTCCATGAAACCCATAATAAGTATTAGTCCTATTTTTTCCTTGGGTTCTTTATTTACATATTTCCTTTACCTTCCATTACAGTAATATATTGCTGTCCTTTGGATAACTATCCATGGCTAAAGCACTGTGCCATTCTGCATGGGTTGACGGGTACAACCAGAATGATAAATAAGTTGACTTAGTATTACTTATGTCATGCAAATACATTCTAAAACTTGAAGCAGAGAGGGAAAGATTGGAAATATGACCAAAGTTGGGTAATTCAGTAGCAGCTGACCCTGAAGAATAGTATATTGAAATTTTTTGTCACTAAGACTAATGTCCCTCTTTCTATCTGAGGTGTTATTAACCTTTCTCCAAGTGCCATATATATTATCAAAGGCAGTCTGAATATCACTTCTTGGTATTCTGGGATTTTTTTCTAATTATAGAAAAAACAGTGTAGTCTCTCAGTCTCATCATATCCCATTTTTGTTTTGGAACTGTAGCACAAAGCTATAAAAAACTGTATGCCAGCTAATGGACCTTTCATATTTCATAATGTATAGTTATAATGTTTCTGCTTCTCCCTGCTTCTTTATGTAAAGAAAAATATAGAAATGAGGGCCAGGTACAGACATTACACTTTTACCCATATAAGTGATCAGAAACTGGTTTATACCTGTAATAGAACAGAAGTTTGGCACACAAAACTGGTCTATATGCAACACAGAACAGAAGTTTAGTACACAAAGACTGGTTTAAAATGGTAGAAATCATTCTAAGATTAGTGCCCCTCACCAAAGGGCAAAGTGAATTCTGTTCACTACTGATCTAAATTACACCATTTATAGAAAACTACGCGACTTAGATCTATTCTTCTTTGGGCTTTTTGAATGTCTGTACCTAGCTGAGATGCATTTCCATCACCATTTGGCCTGCAAACTACATTATGTCATTCTTATATTTATGTCCTTATTTCTTTACTACAAATGCTTATTTATGAATGGCATGCTGTCCAGACAATTTTAGATGTACAAATCGATTCAAATATTTTACATCAAAACCAGCGGAACTTTTTTTTTTTTATTGCCAGTTCCCAGATTTAATTATTTTCTCTTCTACATAAGACACTTTTATTCTTCGATACTGGATAATACAGTATGTTTGATTAAATTCAATTGCTCTGAATAAAAAGTAATTGGCTGATTTTCTTCTTAAAGCAAATAAAAACAGACAAGTAGTTTCCCAACACAACAATACATGGTGGTGACAAATGCTATTGTAAGTTTTCAATCCATGGTTGGCAAATAAGCATTCTACTTAATCAGATGGATGTCTTTTGCATATGTAAAGAATGGTGGGAGATACAGTCCATAGTAATCTATGCTGTAACGCCACTGAAAACAACTGTTTTAAGGGGGGAGGAAGAGGAGGAAATAGCTGCCCCTTTGTGTTTGCAGTTTATTATCACCACTTTTACGTTGCAAAAAAAGTTCATATTTTAATCTTATCAGCATTTTATACACCTGCCATATTAGGCAACTGCATACTTTAGTAAACCACGATTTCATATAGCCACTATTCTATATAAGAACACACAAAACTGGAATACTATAATCTGACAGTGATTTCCTGAAATTAACAACCTGCTTCTGTATTTGCGACCTAAATTAATCACAGCCAAACATTTGTTTCATGACTACATAATCAATGGCTCTTTCCTGCCCCTCTACCATGACAAACACACATTTCTTACAGACCATTTCTGCATTCATTTCTAACTTCCCTTTAGATTGGCATACTTCTTGTTTGAGCTGGCACTAATCGATCAATACGTTTCTACTTCAGCTGTTCAAGCAGCAACTAACGGGGCAGCCACAACAAACACAATTCTGGCAGCTCCTAATGTGTGCTCTTGCCTGTTATTCAGATGCTATTTGCAAAGACTTTACATGTAGACCACGTAGCTCTTAGAAAGCTCAGAGCTTGGATTTTAAACAAAAAGCTTATTAGGCACAGAACTCCTGCAAATTAAATCATAATAAGTGGTTGCTTAACATGTTCTAGAAAGGCAGAATGTACAGTAACAATTTTTTATACACAGATAGTTATATTTCCTTATAAAAGAACATGGGGATGGTAAACACAATCAGTGAGAAAAGGCATTAGTACCAAAAGCAGTTAGCGCTATATCTGTTCTTCCAGTAGAAACAGCAAGCCTGGTTTGTCTTAATTTAATCCTTACAAGTAGAAAACAAAAATGCACACATTGCAATTGGATGTAATTTTCTTAGCTTAGTCCCCAGTGAACACATACACAAATGGTACAATAAACTAAGTTATTTGAGTATGTCTGCGCTAGGAATTCAAGGCAAACAAGCTTGCTAGTTCAGAAAATGATTTGTATATATTTGGGGTGCAGTTGGTATAGTTGCTTCACATCAATAGTTTTGAGCTTTTTTCTTTGAATATATGGTGTATTAAAGTCAGACTATATACCTTTTTCCTTGGAGAAGAGAGAAGGTTGTTCATTTTCTTTTTAATTTTTTTTAATTCTTTCTTTAGTAATTTCATTTTTGCTGTCAAAATGGCAAAAAAAAAAATTGGTAAATCTTTACAAAAATAAGAAGAACAAATATCAATTTCACCAACAGGCAATTTTCCCCTTAAATGACTAGTAATGGTTGTTTAGTTAAATAGTGAAAGGCTGATGTCAGTCTTGTTATAACACATGTTGCTGGGAAAGGTTTCAAGAGTATAGGAACAGTAGGTTTTCTGGAAAGACCTCAATTTTGAGTACAGAAAGACTTTTACATGTATAATTCACAGCAATGCCTATGAACAGTAGCTTAAGAAAACTTTTTACGCTGATTTGGAGATGGTGGTTCAAAACCCAGTACATAATTAAATACATATGATGGATTTTACTGAGTGGTTAATGCATGTAATATTTCCTTTGACAATTCAAATTTAAACTCACTTTAGTTCTTATAAATCTTGCAGAAGTATAATTGACTTAACATTTTCTCCAATACATCTAATACATTACTTTCATTTCTATCTGGATTTTCATACAAATGGAAATTAAGCATGTAGAAATGAATTAGAGCACCTGATAGTCAACACTGAAACATCTAGGAATGACCAGAATACATTTTTTTCCATTTGCTATCTGTAGTCATATGTGCAGGTATATGATGTCCTAAATTTGTGACTGTTAGTTCATTACTACTAACATAGTTATATTGAGTAAAATTAATTCTACTATTACAAATACTTTGGTCCGATAATATATAAAGAAATCACTATAATAAAATGAATTATGTCTCTTTGTCGTTTATACAATATTTTTCTACCTGTCATGAAAGTAAGGGAAAATGTGTTCTTTGTAATAGATATATAGGCAGAAAAGTGAGAAAACAAACACTGAAAGCAACTTAGAATTTTGGTATTTTCTAAATAACGAGTCCGATCGGCATCAGGTAAAAAGCAATCAGCTCTTCACTGGTTTATGTTACACTTTACTTGTTACACCGACTTAAAATGAATCTGAGTTTGGAATAATATTTACTTTTATCAGCAAAGATATGAAGTTATTGACTGCTTATTTTTAAGTTACTATTTACTTGCATACATTGGAATGGCTGGAGTTACAGTATATGGCTGCTTGAATAAATATAGAAGACTTAAAATATACAATCATTTTATTTCAGAACATGCAAGAAAATAAATTACTTTCAAAGGAACTTAAGCTGCCCTTGACATAGATAGTTGAAATATCTTCAAGCTATACCTTGGTTGAGCAAAATGTATCATAAAAATATCATTGCTTCCCATACATTTCCTGAGCCATCATAGCTATAAAAACACTCTAACCTTACTACAATACACAAGTGTGGGGGAAAAGCACTGATACACTCAAAAGGCAGAGTTAAGGTTATTCAAGCAGCCCTGCTGTTTCAATGCTTTTATTTCCCTCCGGGGTTTCATACAGCTTGGAACTGACACACTTACAAAGTTTGGAAATCCACTGTATTTCCTGTATTGGAAAAATATTAAGTTACTTTTTTTCCCCATTAAATTGCTTGTCTTAAGAATAAATATTGAGTGAAAGGAGACAGGCCAGATTCTGCTATCTTCAGTGAGACTGAATAGTGGTATTCACTATTTGGATGTTCTGTTCCAGTTCTCTCCTGAAAACTTTATATAATGAGTATTTATCCTGCTGCAACTCTTAGTGTCTTAGGAGACACAGAAAGCTTTCTCCATTTCTTTTGTATCTTTAAGATCCTTACTATTCACAGTCCTAGCTTGAACTGATAAATATATTAGGAATGATTCCACTTTTATCAAAGTCAACTGGAGTTTAAATTTTTGATTGCAATAATATTTAATCCATTGCTAACGTTCATAATATTTATAAAGTATCTACTCTTTCAAAAAAGTCTACCAGAACATCAATGAATTCCACATACAGCTTTCATAATAGATACAGTGGTAGTTACTAATATAAGGTCTAATTTTATTCTCTGGCCTTCATAATTATTATTATTTGTATTATTTTTTATAATAATAATAATAATTATTATTATTATTGCTCTGGCCTTCATAATTCCAGGCATCTCAACCAAATTAATTTTAACATTTCTAGTTTTAGGCAAAATTTTTGTATTTTTTCCCATCTCCAATTCAATTGCATTTCTTATATCATCATTACCATAACAATATTCTTGCAATGGTGTACTGAATGATGTGACATAATATGTAAATTTTACTATTCCTCTAACCACCCATCAATAATGCATTTAAATCAATCTAGAAATTTTATTAATGGAAACAATTTCATATAAAAAATAAACTGTTCCAGTGTGCTGTGGACTTTTCCCTCCAAATCTACCATACTCAGATTTATGAATTATTAATTTCTTAATGTAAAAAAAAAAACCCTTATTTTCTTTGTTTCACTCTAGTTATTTGAAACCTTAGGACTTTAATATTTGTTTTAAAGCTTGCAGATTTACATCAGAAAATTTCCCTTTATTGTAGGTTTATCATTTTCTGAATCTGTCCAACTGGTCCTCATTGAGAGCTTTTAATATCCAAGTTAAAATACACAAGTATATTACTTTATTCAGGACAGTGAATTCCTTCTAAGAGGAGGGGGATTAGAGGTTTGCCATAGCTGAGTAATGCACATTGCAGTGCAAGTGAGGGAGTGAAGGAAAGTTTGAAGGAAAAAAAATCACCTTTATACTCCATTATTCCTAGTTATTTTGTGTGCATGGCTAGTACTCAGACAGCTTTGTGCTGCCTAATTGCTGCTTAACTGAAACTGCTGACAGCCCCAGGAGCCTGGAACAGCATCGGTGCCCCTACACCTGAAATATCCAACAATATGACAATGTAAAACAGCTGCATAAAATGGAAGATTCTGGTTAGAACCTACTGATGTGGGTTACTCAAGGTGACTTGCTTAAAAGCTACATGATAGTTTCAGCAATCAACTCTGTTCTAAGAAAATAGTTATGTTTTGGAAATCTTCTTGTGGCCCAAGCTTAAAAATCCACCCTAACTAGAATCGTCTCCCTAAATCCACACCTACAAGAGGGATACGTTTTTTCAAAGAAAAAAGGGAAACCCACTTCCTTATTGCCTTCAAATATACGAACAGTGATTTTTAATCAGGTATCGGCCTTAATTCTTTTAAGGTGTTGAGGCCTCTGAGAAAGTGCTCAGGACTCTCAACTATTACTGATTAGGGATAGTGGCCTTTTGTGTCAAACATCTTCCTTATACCTAATCTTTTCTTGTCTTCCGAACTGAAGGGCAATTCCTTCTGGCATTATATCCAGTAAACTTTTAAAGAATTTCTATTTGTTTAATACTGAATCTTAGTTTGACTTCAGAGCATACATTACCAAAAACAAAACAAACAAAAAACCAAAAAACACTCCACTAGAATCTAATGAGATAACTGTTCTGCAGTGAAACAGTCACACAAACACCAATCACACTGAGGCAGCTTAGAAGAGCTTCTTGCCACAGTAACTACTGCTGAAATCTGCATTTAAAATGTGTGTACAAATCCAAAGATTAAATAACATGTCATTAACTTCCCATTAGTTTTGATTACCATATCAAAAGTTGTTAGGTCCGAGTATATTGATTTAGTAAATAGCTGAATATCAGTGTTCTTGCTTCACTGTCAAACCTGACATAACGTCAATATTTTTAAAGAACTGAAGTATAAATAGTAGTTCATTCTCTTTCTTTGAACATCTACATTAAAACTGCTGATCCAAAATGTACTTCATGAAAATAAAGTGCACAATTATTGTATAAATATTAAGAGCCCTAGTCTGAAAAACCATAACAATGCTCAGACAAAAAAAAAATCTCAAAATCAGCAAATATATTTGTTCCTTGTACATGTATCACTCATTAAAATGGAGATTATCAACCACTCTACAGATACCATGCTAATTTCCATCCCTCTCTTTTCAAAACAGCATCATAATTGCAAGGCAAATTGGCACTTGACTTTACTTTTGATGCTGACTTGGCTTTTCATTGTCCTGATACTAGCGGTATTGATCTTTCTCTACTTCAGTTTCTACATGTAATGCATTTCAACATTAAAGGCAGAACTCTTGACTAACCACTTACTGCCTGTGTTTTGCAGTGCAGGATGCAGTTGGCAGGCTTGCAAATGCATTTATTTCCAGCTGTGATATTAAGAGCCAGGGTAGACATTTGTAGTTGGTTTCCCGTCCAGATACACAACCCCCTTTATAAAAATAAACTATGAAATTACAAAGGGATTAAGACTGTTTTAGATTGTGCCAACTGGTAGATTGCTGTGTATCTTTGATTGTTATTATTAAGTTTTTAATTTCACCTTCACAAATATTATGGCCTTGACTATTATTACCTTGAATATTTCAGAAGAAACTCAATTAATCTTAAATTCTTTTTTTAATGCAAAATAATGCATTCCTTCATCACTGTTAGGCATTTATACTTTTAGACCTCTTGATTTTTATTTACCATTTCTTTCTGAAATATTTGAAGATAATATTATCTTGAGATATTTCTTTTTCTCTGTTTATCCACTACAGCGTTCTCCTTTTTCTTATGAAACATTCAACTAAATATGTGGGGATTCGCAGGAGGGGAAAATTGACATTGTTCATGTCTCCCCATTTATGGGCCTGTTGCTATGCTGTACCAAAGAACTTCCCAAACATAATACTGGAAGTATACAGATCACTCATAGTTCTTCCCCTATAAACTAGAAAACTAAAATGATTTTAATTACTTACCTGACCTGCCATTCTTTCCTATTGGATAGCTTATCTTTCTCTGGTGGTTCTAAGAACAATAGTAACAATTAACGATCTTGGTTATTAGTTTCTACAGAATGAATTACATATGTTTGTAGAGGACGTCATAAAATATACTTTGGCCCAGGAAAATCTAGTTTCTCTTTCCAACCTTAAAAATAAATGGTTAGCTATCGGGACAAAACAAAACTTAAGGAAGCTTAGTTTCATGTATTTTTATTAATAATCTTTTTTGCAAATCACTGTCTGTGTCTCTCTCCAGTTGCCACTTCCACTAAAATGTCTGGCGAGATCTTGTTACAATTCTTTCATTACTAATAGAAAGCAGGCTAGTGAAACACTCTTTTTAGTCTAGGGACTTGCTCTTAAAAAAAATTCTGGTTTTTGAGGGGTTTTTTTTATGATAATAAAGTGAAATAAATAAATGACAGCTGCAAATTCCGCCCTCCCACAAAGTTTCAATAAGCACTTTTTGAAGAGGAAAGTAAGACAAGAATCAAGATGTCACTACTGTCACTATATACATATCACCATCTGAGAAAATAAATAAGTAGCTGCATTCAACAAATAAGTCATCATTTTTTTTCCAGAGTATTAATTTTGTGTAACATATTTTAAGATATTCTTTAAGTAGTAATTTGGCTAAACTCTAGGTTAACTGTGATGAATTTGAAGTGCAGAGATCCCCCAGAAAACTACTTCATCACTTAACTATTCATACAGCACTGATTTTGGTGGCAGATTCAAGTCAACTCACAGCCCCCAGCATTCCCGATGCTTAATACTTCCCCCACAAATCCTTCCCTTGCCCCTCACAGGGTGGGCAGATTAGCCTTGATGCAAGCTGTCTACTCTAGTAGAGCAGGGAGGCATGCTTTAGCACCCTCTAGCTTCTGGTTGAGCCACTACAGGCACGTAGCAGCATTTCTGGAATCAAAAGTGAAAGTCTGTTCACTTGTTTATTGGTTCAATCTATGCGCTTTTGACTAACTTGCAAATATTGAATCAATTCAGCCTCAGGCTTTTTGACGGTCTGTACTTAGCCAAAGTGTGTGATAGTATGATATTACTGTAATATATTTTACATTTGATTGTTTTGTAGTCTACTTTTCCACTATACATTTTGATATTAAACTTTTAATTTTAATATATTGATAATGTAATAATTTTGAAGCATAATTCATGCTATGAAGTTTTTTTTTAATATTGCCTTCATATTAATGATTAATAAGCAGACACTATACTCAAGAAGATAGTTTAAGTGTTCTCAATTATATAATAATAGCAGGAGTCTTAAATTGTGTTCCTCAACATTGAATGTCTGTTGCAAAGATGTAAAAAATAATCCTGAATTCCAATGCAATGATATCATTTAAAAACCTAAATAATATGGATAGAAATAAAAGTTCTGTCAACACTGAAGTAAGCATGACATCGTATCAATCAGAGTTAGGTAGGACAGATAAAATTCAAGCCTCTGCTTTTCTTCCTTTGCCTTGAACAGGAATCATAGCCTCAGTCACTCAAAGAACATTTCTGGCTTGTCCTAATGATCCCAATTAGTAGTTCATAAGACTATCAAACTGATAATGGAGGCTTTTTCTTTCTATCTTCAGTTTTTGGTTTAAAGAGACAGGCAGCAAAATTACAATACACTTTTAAAGATCATTCCAGATCATTCTTCAACAAAGTTTGCATTATATCTTGACATGGAATGTCTGTTCATTGAGCATAGGAAATGTAAAATGAGTCTTAAACTCAAACTGAAAGTCAGCTCAGAGAGAGATTGCTGAGATACTTCGAGAATGGGCAGCTCAGAGATCAGTCATGGAGTCATAACTCCATTACAACTGTGACAGGGCCATATAATAATACAGAAGGATGAAACAGATGGGGCTGGAAGTGGCTCACTCAGCCTCAACATGAATTCAATAAGAAACCATGCATAGACCTTTTGTCAGGGTTTTGACCTTTCTCAAGGCAGAATAGATATCAAGTGTATTTGTCCATAACAGTAATGATTCCACTAGAATATAACCAGGGTAAAAACTGGATCTGATATCTGCCATTTGAAAAACAAGGGAAGATAACCCATTTCAAAATAAGAAAGGCTATATGGACTCAATCATTTGTCAAATTTAATTTGACATTAAGCTTAAATTAAATAATTAAGTGATAAAATAAAAAATCCTAAAAAAAGGTTTTGTTAGAGTAGCAATGAACATTACTTAGTGAAGGGACACTTGGAGGAGCTGGATATGTTTAAGTCAGCAGGCCTGGATGATCTTCATCCAAGGGTACTGAAGGAACTGGCCAGTGTCATAGCAGAGCCACTGGCATGGCTGTTTGAGCACTCTTAATGCTCAGGTCCAAGACCTCAGTGACTTGGATGAGGGTGTGGAAAGCACTCTGTCCAAACTCGCTAATGATACCAAATTATGGGATAAAGTTAACATGCTAGAGGGTAGGGAATGAATCCAGGTGGATCTGGATAGGTTGGAAAAGTGGCTGGGACAAAATAGGATGCAGTTCAACAAGGACAAGTGCAAAGTGCTGCACCTAGGAAGGAATCACCAACATGCTTACAGGTTATGGGAGGGACTTCTCCACAGCACAACCATAGAAAAAGGATCTCAGGATCATTGCTGACACCAAGATGAACACGAATCATCAATATGACAAACCGATCGGTAAAGCTAACTGCAATTTATCGTATATTAGCAGGTGCATGACAAACAGGTCCAGGGAGGTGATACTTCCCTTTCATATGGCACTGTTCAGGCTGCAGTTCGAGTACTGCATCCAGTTTTGGGTGCCACAATTGAAGAGGGATGTGGACAACCTCAAGAGAGTTCGGAGGAGAGCCACTCATATGGTTATGGGCAAGAATGATGTGTGCCCTCAGCACCTGGTGGGGCACGGCAGTGGTAAGTGGAAAGCTCCTGCAGATGCCACCAAAGCTGTCAGCATTGGGGGGAGGGGGGTGTAAGCACTGACCAGGGATCAATGACCACCCACAGATGCCACTGGCAGCATTGGTGGCAGCCAGCGATGATCAGTGACTGCCCACAGATGCCACCAGTGGTGTTGGTAGTGGGGGAGAGGGTGGCAAGTGGTGACCACCTGCAGACATGACCAACAGTGTCGGTGGCACCTTTTCATAGGTTGTGCACAGCCACGCTCAGGGGGTGCACGCGCACTTGTGTGCACCCCCTATATGTCGCCAGTGGGTAGGGGCCTCCAGGCAAAGCCCTACAAGGAAAGATTGAGCGTCCTGGATCTCTTCAGCCTCTGCAAGAGAAGGCTGAGAGGCAGTCTTGTGGCTGCCTACAAATTCATCAGAGGGACAGCAACAAGGAATAGGAGACGTTCTGTTTACCAGGGCACTCTTTGGAGTAACTAGGAACAAGGGCCCGAAACTGATGGAGACCAGATTTAGGTTGGACATCAGGAAGAACTTTTTTTTACAGTAAGGGTTGCCAGAATCTGGAATGGGCTTCCAAGGGAGGTGATGCTCTCTTCTACTTTGGCGATCTTTAAGAGGAGGCTAGATATGCACCTGGCTGAGGTTGTCTGATCCCAGCATTCTTTCTTGCCCAGGGCTGGGGGTCTGACTCCTTGATCTGCTGAGGTCCCTTCTGACCCAAACATCTATGAATCTACTGTATTCCTGTTCAATGCCTATTCCAATCAAAATGAATTTCAGACAAGGACCAATGAAAGGACTGGGTTGGTGTTCCTGTTGCTGCCTTATATGTTCCAACAATTAGGCAGAATTAATTTTTTTATCACTTTTGGAAACAGTGTTGATTTTTCATATCAAATTGATATTTATAGCTTGTACTCACAAAAGCTTTATTGTGATTCTGAAAGTTGTACCTTAAAGATGTTGAATGTGAAAGCTAATGTGTACTTTATCTGACAGCAGTCTCCTCTTGCAAGTTGGGTGGTTTATAAGTTTACATAATCTTACGTAGCATGGATCCAATGGAGTAAGCTACTAAATAAAGGTATTTTCTATTCTGACCTGGGCATTGCATGTAGAAAGCATATCCTTGATCTCATGTCTACTTTTTTCTTTTTGCAGAGGCTTAGGACTGTGATTAGGATGTGTCATAAGGTACTATATTAATTAAAAAATCAAGCTGGAGGAAAAAAAAAAGATGTACATCTTCTAGGTAAGAATAAACTCCTGTTAGGATAGTTGGACAAATGCATGAAGTCTATGTTAATTGAAATAAAATGTCCCTACTCTGCATACAACAGACCTTAATATTGATTTCTGTCCTACTGTTCATTCACAAAAATGAAGAAAACAATGATAAAGATCTAATAAGGTTCTGACAAATAATGGTTATACTGTGCTCAAAGTAGGTTATTGCATTATTTTTTTTCATCTATTTTTCTTTTGCAATCCTGTTTTACCCTTCTACTCTCACAGATTGTTTGTCTCTTCTGTCCTCTCTTCTTCACTAATACTATTACATGGAACTCTTCAGCCTGGAAAAGCGCAGGCTCGGGGTGATCTGATAGCCACCTATAAGCTTATTAGGGGTGAGGATCTGGGGGAACGTTTGTTCACCAGAGCTCCCCAAGGGGTGACAAAGTTGAAAGGTCACAAACTCCTCCATGACCGTTTCAGGCTGGACATAAGGAAGAACGTTTTTTTACTGTCCAAGCCCCCAAGATTTGGAATAGACTGCCGCCAGAGGTGGTTCAAGCACCTATTTTGAATGCCTTTAAGAGACATTTAAATGTCTATCTTCTTGGAATCCTATGACCCCTTCTGACTTCCTGCCTTTGGGCAGGGGGCTGGACTCGATGATCTGTAGAGGTCCCTTCCAGCCCTAATGTCTATGAATCTATGAATCTACTAGTAAAACCAAGACTACAAACCAGCATTCAAACAGTAAATAAGGAAACACTTTTTCCTCCTCCCAGTAATCTGGCTAGGAACCTAGTATTAAAATATTTTTTTCATTACAAAAGAAAAAATGTTTGGAAAATAAACTAAGTAGTGCATTATATAATTTCTATTGATTTTCCTCCCATATATTTATGGTCATGCAGCTCCTTTAAAGGGTGGTAACCTACATTTTTGCTGGTGGGTCACAACCCATTTGGAGGCTTAGGATAAGTGCTTGCAGGCGTCAGTGTAATATAATAAAATTCTATATCCATAACAACTCTTGTAAGAAAAGCCCCCTGGAATGATGTACAAAACCAAAAAAGAATAAAAAAAGAAAAGGTTAAAAGGTAAAGTAATATTAGTAAGGAATAGTAGTAAAGTAATATTAAATGAACTTACCTATGGGAAGAAATAGTTTTCTATGAAACTTATGTTTACTTTAATTAATGGAGTCAGATCTGAAAAATGGTAAGGGTCACTTAGATGTACAAAAAAAAATGATATTCTGACCCAGACACACATAATTCCACTCTCATTGATTTTGATACAAATCTGGGATGCACCACTGGACTCAGTGAAGTTGCACCATTGTAAAACCACTGTAGGAAGTTAAATCAAGCTCACTGCTTTCCTAAGGCTGCTGAAAGATGTTCAGCTAAAGATACTATCAGATCTGATATGTGATCTCAACAATTGCTTCTCCCATCATGCCCTATGTGCGCAGCAGGAAGCATGATTTCCAGGATAGAGGCAGGTCCCAACTGTAGTCTATTGCCTGTGTCAGGGGAGCTGGGATCTTGACCTTAGGCCTCCCCTGCACTGGCAAAGAGCAGATCAAGTGTTCTATTGGTTTTAGGTTTTGAGGAACCTTCATTTTACAGAACAGGTATTGAATTGATATTGCTCCTTTAATTGCTTTCCATCAAATCTTCTTTTTCTACTAAGTCAATGGGACTATTCATATTCTTAAAGAGATTAACCTACAAAGCTCCTTGTTGGGAAAGGAACATAGTAAGGTTCAGATCCTCTGCTCATTCCAGCAGTTCAGATTGCTATGCTTCTGTCAGCTGCTTATCCCTCCAATGGGGGTAAATCTGTAAGGGGCAGGGAATCAGTCCTGGTTCTTACAGACGTAAGCACCCCTTTAGCACCCTTTTTCCCAACCTGCAACATAGGGAAGGACCTGGTAGAATAGGGTGTGGTCGCACTCTGCTTTAACCCTGTTGTAATAGCTTTTGGAAATTAAATGCAAGTGAGAACATCACCTGTGGCTGCTATCATTTATTCTAAGAGCCATCTCAGTCCAAGAAATGTGGGTGAAGGGGAGAGTGAAGGGGATGGGAGGGATCTGGGGATAAAGCTCGCAAAAAAGCTGTCTTTGTCCAAGGTCTACAGAGCACAGCTCATCTGCAGATCAAAACTGGATCCCTGGACAGGAAAGGAAAATAATAAAATGTGTGTTGATGGTTATTTTTTTTTAGCATGTAATATACTAATTCAGAGCTCAGTTGTAAAATCCTATAAAATTCCTGTAGTATATAAACAACACAGGTCACCTTGTTCCAAAATACTAATGAAGTTACATAATTTCTACAAGTCAGCAAACTGCCTGCCTCTTAGACTCTTACCTTGAAACATTTCTACCCTATTGTGATTTTGTTTCCAGCAAGGCTGCTGTCCCTCTTGTTTAGGGAAATGTGTCTGTGATGTCTTGATCCAAGCATTTCATATTCAACAGATGGTAGTGTTGGCTGTACATTCACTCTGGTTTCTATGAGCATATCTGAGTGCTTAATATCTCTCTCTGCCAATCACCTATTCGCCAAATGAATCTTGATTAAATGAGTTTGTTTTTCTTTGTGTTCCCTATCATTTTTTGTGAATGCTGAAGAATTCAGACCTTGTTCTGACAGTTGGTGAATCATGCAGACATGAAGGAAGCCTATTAATTATTTAATCATCAATAAATGCTATATAAAGCTGGAGAGAATGGAGACCTAGACTTATACAGAAGTAAAACTTGCAGGCTTATTCCCAGAAAATATCCAAGTGCTTGAACTGCTATAGGCTGTGGAATTGGCATTTAAACCAACTGACCTTTACATCCCCCAAATCAAGTGGACCATGGAAGCCATTTTATCTCCTTTCTGCAGTTCTGGGTCACAGAAATGAATAATGCCACAGGCTTTCTATAACAATGTTTTCAATAAAATTATTTTTTTCCTTTTCATTCGACAAGCTAATATATGGCTAGAGATCCCGTGGCATCTCCCCCGCCCCCCTTAAAACAAAACAAATACTATACAGTTTTGATCTGAATTGGATTAACTAATAAAATGCCTTCTTACTGCCAGCCACATTCAGGAGTCTTAAAGGTGGAAACATACTCTGCCTTCTACATGTTTCTATCTGTCAAACTTCATCATTTGTTTTCTGTACCGATTGTATTGATTACTGACAACTTTTGGGTTTTATTAACGGAAACTTGTTGGAGGATTTCAGTGCATACTTGATAGGTTCAAACTGGTTTATCACCTCTGCATGTGAATACTGAAGATGAGGTAAAAGCACCATCTGTCTGCATGTTATGGAATGGAACAGAAGAAGGATAGGATCACCTATACACTTTTGGGTACTGATTACCCCTTAGTTTTGCTTTATACAAAGATAGAATAGTGGGACCTCAGTCTAAGGTTGGACCCAAAAGCTCTTCTGCAATAACAACTATTAAGTGCCATGTGACACTGTAGTTAAGACTAAACTTAATCAGTCATCATAACAAAGCGATAATTAGCATTATTTGTATTGCTGGAGCACCTAGGAGCCCTTGTCACAAATCTGCTATCTGTTGTCTTGGGAGCTAAATAAGAAATAATCTCCAAAGGACTTATACTCTCAATAGAACTTTGCACTTTCAGGTTTGAAGTTGCACATTATTTTACTAGGAAGATGCTCCTTTCTAAAATTAGGACAATGAAACACAGTAGTTATAGGCTGTCATAGGCTGCACACACACATTCAAATCATCCAAGACAGCTCTTCCAGGTTTGTTTTCCCGACAGAAATCTGACCTATACAGAAATTCAAACAGAGAAGCAAACAGTCTGCAGTGTGGATTCTGGGCACCCAAGGGTCCCTAGAGCACATCACCCAGAAAGTTTTGCATGTTTTGTTTTGTTTTTTTTTAAGTGAATGTAGGCAGTAATCACCAGTACCAGGGAAGGTGGGAGCAGGTCTCTGCCATGCACAGAATAGTCCTCCAGCCTTTCCCCTTCCCTGTGTTGTGCTGGAGCCCAGCTAAGGCTTGGCAGGGCATATGCTTTTAGTATTTCCTGCATGCAAATGCAGCAGTGTGACTCAGGCAGGGAACAATCAGCAGCAAAACTTGCCCCCTAACACTTTAGCATGGGTCTTTTTTTTTGCCGGGGGATAGGGGGGATATTATACTCTGTGTTTGGCTAAGACTGACACAAAGAAACAAAGTACTCTGGGATTAGAGGTGAGCTCTGCATCTGCTGTCAGTACAGAAGTTGTGTCTCTTAAGAGAGATTCTCCAGGGAGCCATTTCACTCGGGTTCTTTCCAAGTTATTTGTCTTCCCAAATGGCCACTTTTATTCTGGAAAAAAAATTATGAACTTCTGCACACTTGTACAAGGACTATTCCTGGAGAAACAGAATGTCTGTCCAAGCCCATAATCACCATATTTAATTTCTTAACCTATCAGAACACACGCATAAAATCCCTACAATAACCATGCTATCCCTTTTCAGTTATCTCAATGAAGGTTAGAAATGCTTGCCATTTCAAAATCTAACTTTGATTACCTCTCTAGCTTCAATTTTGCATCCTGCAAAACAGATTAATGAAAACATTAAACATTTAGGCTCTGTTCTCCACTGCTTTGCACACTGTATCTATCTTTCAAAGTAGATATAAAATGTTTTTGTTCTGTTTTGTTACCACATTACATCTATTTTGTACAAGTGTGGAAAAACTACACAACATGCAAGACAGTGGAGCATCTGACCCTTTAATTCATAGTACCTGGTTTTCAGTGTACCTGTCGAGTAAACATTTGAAAGCAGTTTGCATATTTATTTTTATTTTTAGACTTCTCAGCTATAAATCTAGAGTCCTGTATTGTTTATTTTTCCTTTCTTGCTTTCTGTTAAGTTTAGTGTTAATGTGACCTACTTACAGTTTCATTACAGAGCAATTATTTTAGCAGCTCCACATTGCAAAAAGGGAAAATGAAAATAGCCAGAAAAGGATTTCTGTGTTATAAATTACAATTTAGTCAACATTTTGATGAATCTATCTAACAAGATATGGATCTTTTGACTTAAAACTCCTTTTGTGATTCTGTACCACTGAAAAACAAGCATACTGGAGACAGGTTGGAATGCTCTTAGAGACTCCAGAGCCTCTATTTCATCCTGTTGAAATATTTACAGCATCACATGATATCTATTTTGAATGTCAAGATTAAGAACACGATTGTCTAAAATCTAGATTGCACACAAATATGTTATGTTATTATCTTTCTATTTTTTGAGCAAATTGAGCCAGGCTTTTCACTCTCAAGTACCAAGTAAATCTGGGGGAGTAGCTAGCTGGTGAAATACTAATTCACACCAAATGATTCTGTTAATGTTAACATTGTTGAAGGTTAGTGTATTTATTTAAAATTTAAATAGACTTTCCATCTCATGCAAAAATGAATGCAAACACTGAAATATAATGATTAGGGCTAGAAAATGGACCCAACATTTCTTAGTGTTGTATAGTGTCGTATAGTGCAGAGTCTCTCTAAGGGTGATTGTGCCCAAAAGCTTGAAAATGACTTTTTCCCAACTATTTAGCTGCTCTAATAAAATAAATCACATCTATCCAAAGAACCATGCCTGCCATTTCCTATAGTGGCACATTTCCATAATTTGTATTATCCTATATAACAGGCCTCAGATTCAATAAAGTCTTACATGTATTGTAAAGTGCCAGCAGGTATGTGACCCAAGGGTGAAGGGGAGTGACTGCAGCACCAAAATCCTTGATTGGATGGAGGTGCTGGTGAAGAGTCAGGGAGGCAGAAAGGCAGAAGTGGGGGGATGTGGAAGAGGGGGATGCACTTTCCTGTACTAGCACTCCAACCTCAAGCCAATATCCTCCACCACAGCTGCTGCCAATGTGGGGCATGAGCATGGCTTCAACGTTGCAGTCCAGAGACACTAGACCCCACCATCAAGTAGGTAGCATGAAGGCCTTGGTGGCTACCTATCTTACTGAGGTCATGAAGCCTCTGCACTGTGACCCCATGATGTATTGGGCAACCCACAGCCGGGTGTGGCAGGATCTGGCCATGGTTGCCTGGAACACCTGTCCTGTCCACTGACCAGTGTTCCAAGTGAGAGGGTGCTCAAAATTGCTGGTCGTGTTGTGATACCCCACTGCACCTCCTTGGATTCTAGGTTGGTGGAGCAGCTGGTGCTCCTGAAGGTGAACCTCCCACTACCGGGAGTCCCCAAGTTCCACGTGTACGCAGAATGAGTTACACCCTCCTCACTTTGCATGTATTTCCTTTTATTATTTGCTTTCAAAACCCTGAGGTGCACTTTTCACAGAAACCCCTGCACCACTCTGCCTTAAACCTGGCAAGCCTCATGCTCATGAGGAGCTACCATCTCTGCTGTTTTTACCCTGCCCTGACTTAATACACACACATGATATGAGTTTTGATTTCAACAGTTTGAGGTGCACTTTCACAAAATCTCTTTGCCTATCTCCTTGAAACATGCCCTCAGAAGGGGCTACCATCTCTTCTGTTTTCATCTTGCTCTGCCTTAATACACACAAATGATACAAGTTTTGCTTTTAACAGTTTGAGGTGTACTTTCACAAACCCCCCTGCACACTGTACCTGAAACTTGGCAGGCCTCATGCCCACATGAGGAGCTACCATCCCTGCTATTTTCATCCAAATCTGCAAGAAAATAACAAAATTATAGGTATTTTGGTGATTCCCCATCATAGCCTATGGCTGAATCTTTGAATTGACGCCAAATCACCAAATCCAAACTGGCCAAATTGAATTGGAACAGTAATCTGAACAGCTGAATCAAATCAATGTTCCTCTGAATAGGTTGAATCCAAATCCAAATCGAATATTTGCTGCTTCACACAGGCCTAATTGATATTGTCAAGAAAGCGTACTTCAATTAACAATAAGCATCGGAGAAAGGAACTTTCTCTCTCCTTCCTTCTGCATTTCTTTCCTTCCTTTTAATTGTTGAAATAATATGAATAATTCTGCTCCAAAAAAGTAAAACCATAATCAACCTGAGCTAGAATCAATAAAACCTTCAGTAGGCATCTGCCAGTTCAGAGAAATGCTGTGATTTATAGTGTTAAATGCTGAAGTTAGTATTTGAATGGACTAGCTTCCAATGATAAAGAATAACAGATCATTAATAATACAAATAGGAACAGGCTCTACAGAAACATCCCCTCAAAAGAAGTTAAACACTGTCTAAATAATAAAAATACAGTCTCCTGTGTGTGCAGATGCGATCATTGTGAAACATACATGGTAGGAGCATATTATTAAGAGACAAGCCTTTAGAAATCAGGATGGAATTTTGAAATAAATATTTTGTCAAATGAAAGCTTCCTACCAACATTAAAGAGGAACTAGCAATACTGCAAGAATATAATCAGGAGTGAAACCAGTCATAGATTTTAAATGTATGGAACCAGCTACCATTTCAGCCAGACCTGTATGCCTTTGAGCATTCAAAGGGTGCATCTACACATGCGCTATGATGCAGAGCTGACTACTTAGCTCTGTAGTAAAATGTCACTGTGCACCCATATTAGAATGCAGTAAATTAATTAACTCCGCTATCAGATAGTACTATCCAAGACAAGTACTATCCTACAGCACAGTAGTTATGTCCCCTGCCAGCTGGGGCTGCTCTACCCTGGCTCAAAGTGCTGCAGTCCTAGGAACACATGTAAACACTGTATCCAGAAGCAATAAACTCCAGGACAAACTGCGCCGGAGTTTACTGTTCTGTGCTAATTGCTTGTGGATTTACAGCCAGAGTGTTTCAAATTTGTAAAATAGACTGCCTGTGATTCTGAATATCATCTTCACTTAGTACTGCAACTGAGGGAAAATGCACTTCAGTTCCTACTAAACTAGAGGAAGATTGCACTTCAGACATGGTAAATGGAGAATGCAGTATGTGGGCATGCATGGGCATCCTCAGAGAACAGGTGCAGGGAAAATGGGTATATATGTTATTAATGGCATTCCTATTCATTTTGATGCTGTTTAAATTTGTAATTGAAGCTCTTCATATAATAAATCAGAGAATGTCTCTGAACGGGCTGAAGTTGGTTAAAGGTGTCACTGACACTTGTATAGGATGATTCTAATCTTACCATCTCAACACCTTAAGGAAAGGAAGGCAACTCAGAATGGGAAAAAGAAGTAACAGTTCTCTACTTCCTTTTCAGTTTTTTTCTCACTTTCTCCCTGATATTCATGCCAACCACTCAGAGGTCCTGTAGACATGCATTAATTGATTTTCTAAACATGTTGCAATATTTTTTATGTTAAAAAAATGGAATTATTAACCCTACTGATAAAAGGAGGCTTATTTTAAGATGGAAATTTTCAAAGTTGCACTGATTCCTGCTAAATTTATTGTGTGGTAGATATCATGCAATGATATCCCAATCTCCTACAAAACAAATCTCAGCCTGACTGAATGACTGCAGTTCATCATCAACAGATACCATAATTTGAATGTTAAGATTAAGAACACGATTGTCTAAAATCTAGATAAACTTAAACAGTTTATTGTTTTTGTAGATTGAGGAGCTTAGGCTCTGAAGAATGAAGAAACAGGCTCAACCAACAGTCATTTAAAGTCAATGCCCAAATCAGCACCTAACTGCAAGGCAATTTCACCTAAGTTATATTTAAAGCATCTAGCTTAGTCTTTAGCATAGCAGAAAACTAAAAGTTGCCTTGGGTCCTCCACAATCCACTGGCTGGAAAATTGGCTCCATGGTTGGACCCAGATGGTAGTAATTAATGGAAGTCACTCATCATGGTGTCCTGTGACCAGTGGTGTCCCCCAACGCTCCGTCCTTGGACCCATACTGTTCAACAGATTTATTAATGATGTGGATGCTGGAGTCAGAAGCGGATTGGCCAAGTTTGCCAATGACACCAAACTTTGGGGAAAAGCATCCACACCAGAAGCAGGCGATCCAGGCTGACCTGAACAGGCTCAGCAAGTGGGCAGATGAGAATCTGATGGTGTTCAATGCCGATAAATGCAAGGTTCTCCACCTTGGGAAGAAAATCTCGCAGCATCCTTATAGGCTCAGCAGTGCTATGTTGGCTAGCACTATGGAAGAAAGAGACTTGGGGGTCATCATTGACCACAACATGAACATGAGCCTGCGGCATCATTCTCCCCTTGTACTTGGCCTTAGTGAGGCCGCAGCTGGAGTACTACGTCCAGTTTTGGGCTCCACAATGCAAAACGGACGTGGAGAAGCTTGAGAGAGTCCAGAAAAGAGCCACGCGCATGCTCAGAGGTCAGGGAAGCAAACCCTACGATGACAGGCTGAGAGCCCTGGGCTCTTTAGCCTGCAAAAGCGCAGGCTCAGGGGTGATCTGATGGCCACCTACAAGTTTATCAGGGGTGACCACCAGTATCTGGGAGAATGTTTGTTCACCAGAGCGCCCCAAGGGATGACGACTAGGTCAAATGGTCAAACTACTACAAGACCGTTTCAGGCTGGACATAAGGAAGAATTTCTTTACTGTCCGAGCCCCCAAGTTCTGGAACAGCCTGCCATCGGAGGTGGTTCAAGCGCCTACATTGAACACCTTCAAGTGCAAACTGGATGCTTAAGTTGCTGGGATCCTGTGACCTCAGCTGACTTCCTGCCCTTTGGGCAGGGGGCTGGATGCGATGATCTTCCGAGGTCCCTTCCAGCCCTCATGTCTATGAAATCTATGAAATCTAGGTGCTGATTTGGGCATTGACTTTAGCCTTTAGTTTAATGCAAACAAAATTGTGGACTCAATATTATTAATATTTCTATATTGGAAGAGCTGAATATAAGTACTACATACTATCCAAAATAATCACGCAAAGATTATTATACCATGAACATCAGGGATACTAATTTTTAAAGATTTATTTTCTCTGATATTTTCTGGATTTAAAGAAAAAAAAATATATTATCCTATTTTGGAAAGCACAGCACACTCTCCATTCATCCATTCCCTTTCCTTTCACTGACAAGCCACAAAAGCCAATTAAATGAAGTATAAAAATAATCCCTTTTGGGGAATAATTTTCCCACAAGAGATTAATGGCTGATATCCTGGACGCAAGGTTAATTATTGTAATTTAACACATATAGAGAGAATCTACAACACGGTGGTGTTAACAATTATGAGACGATCTCAGACTGTCAGAGCACTGGTATGCTTTATGGCAGCATTCCCAATAGAGACCCCTAATAGCACAGAAAGCATATTAATGCCTTGCCATATTAATTCATTCTTCTAAACATTTAAAAAGTATGATTCAACAAATAAATATCACAAGGTCTAAAAATACTGCTCTAAACAACTTACAAATTTAACAAAATAGACTCAAAATAGAACTAAGTACTGAATTATTTTTTTTGTCAACATGCACAATATGAAGGGGGGTTGCTTCTTTTGCTTTGGAGTTCTTTTTAATTTTGCTTATTCCTTCAATTTACTTTGGGTTCACTGCTTAATTAATATAAATTCATTGGACAATAAATATGCAGGCTCTAAGCTCCTTATGAAAAAAGTATAAGTTATCTAGTGGATATAACAAATCACTTATGCAATCAGATGTGCATGTTGAACGAAAACTGACAGGGTATATACAAAGCAGCTGAGAATACTTGCTGAGATGCAATGATAAGCAGTACTGTACAATGGTTAGAGTTACAAAGGATCTACTCCATTAGGTATTTGTAGTGGGTTGCTGCCTCAGGGCTTCTTCAACCAGGCTTTTCCTCCTTGAGTATCTCTCAGCATGCTTCAGTAACATATAGTCCTTCAACAAATAAAGCAGGTAAGCAAATAAAAACGCCTCATTATCCTGGACACTGGGGTGTGTTCCCACAAGCATGCTCATGTGGTTTGCAATGACCAAAATTGCATGTGGCGCACATGCACACATTCCAGCTTGGTGGGTTTTTTTGACATGGGGATCTCCTGGTGCCAAAAAAAAAAAATGCCACTATAAAAAGCAGTGCACGACACATGGCAGCAATGCGTACTATCAGAAAAGGAGCCTGGGCAGCCAGAGCCATGTTCTGGCTGCTGGCCAGGGTGAAGCACCCAGATTGCAACTTCTGCTGCCTCGGGAGGCCCCCAGAACCCCAGGTAAGGTTGCTGGGGCCTGCCCAGGGCCTGGCCCCAGCTTCCCCTACACCTCCAGGGTCTCTTTGCCACGTGGTGGAGGGTGTATATAGGGGCGTGTCCAGAGACAAATAGCAGTGGCACAAATATGAAAGAGAAGCTTCACTATAAAGTGGGCAGTTGAAGATCTCCACTATTATCTCCTAGGGGTCCCCTTCACACTTGTGACCAATCATGAGTTTCTACTCTGGATGAAGATAATGTGGGACATGAATTCCAGTCTCATATATTGGTACCATTTACATCCATGTAAGTTGGAGACACCTTTGATCTGGGACTGAAGATACAAATGCAAACTTCTTCTCCTGTTAAATGCAGGGAAGAAGGGGAGGATTAAATTTGGAAGAGTGTATTTCTGACTTCACTCTTGAAGGGAAAGGTATGTAACATCCTGGCCTGTCTCCTTAAGGGAAGGCATCCAGTCAGCATGGCTAGGGCTGAAGCTGTGTGAAGGCTAAGGAGGGAGTCAAAAACCACAGAGAGTTGAACCAGAGAAGAGGCAGAGAAGAAGCACAAAAACTGGATACTGCTGGTCTAGGAGGAGGGCAAGTCTCCTGTGGGAAGACCAGACCCTTCCCACCATATGTCCCCACAAATGCACACATGCAGGGGCCTTTATAGGCATTCTTTTTCAGCAACAACATATTTTTGCTCTCAGAATAGGACATTTCAGCTCATATAAAGGACTGAATGTTTCTCATCCTCCAAACAACACCAAGTTCTGCAAAAGAACAGTTCCAAAGCCTCTCTCTGAGGCATTAGGCTGTATGATGAAATGGCATTTAAAAATCCAGCTCCTCAGTACTGGAACATTGTATATGGAGCCTATATTACAAAAGAAGCCCAAGGAGCTGAATTTGCTGGTGAATTTTACTAAAGGAGTGAAGTGTCTAAAAATTAGAAGATGCAAACTGAAGTTGTCTACACGAGACACTGCACAATAGCTCGTTACTAATGTGCATTAGCACTGCAGGGCACAAACCATGACACGACATTACTACTGCACAATAGTTTGTTACTGCTGTACAGTAATGATCTACTGTACAGTCAGCATCACCACAAAGCTGTGCACAGACTCTACTGTGCAGTAACTCCAGTTACTCTGCAATCATTTATTACCTGGGTATGTAAGTACTAAATAACTGCACAATAACAACTGTGTAGTCAGTGTCTCGTGTAGCCACAGCCTCATTGCTGGAATGCTTAGGGTCCACTTTGTGGATCCAATGACTAAAGAGAAACCAAGACATTCTGATACTTAGCTTTCCATTTAAACATAAATTAATATTTGGATATACAAACCAATGAAAAAGAGTCATGAATTCAGGAAACAGAAAAAAAGAGCCATTTTCAAATAATCTACTCTCTGGGAAGTTGAGAAATAGAACAAAAAAAGGAAGTCCCTATTAGATGCATGGATATTTTTCAGAAAAAAATGGTAAATTGGCATTGACGCATGTTTTGTCTCAATCTGATTGCAGGACCAGGATGTTTCTGTTTACAAAGTGAAAAGTTGGCTGTAGGTTCCCCTACAGAGTTCATCTGAATTATGGAATCATGACCATTGTACTAAATATGGTTTCCTGTAGTGATGGGTTTGGGTTGGGAAAGAAATGTATGAAAAGCTTTTCTTACTTTACTTCTGCTATTTTCATATTTTGTTGCATTCAAAGTCAGGGAGTTCAGAGAATAAGTAAATAAAAGAAAGACAAGCCAGAAAAAGCCTTTTTTCAACTTCAAGAAAAGTTCAAGTTTATGTTGAGGTTTATACAAACGTATAGTTCTTATTTAAGGTGAACCAGTTTCCAGGGATTCTTTAAATGAATCACAGATGTCTGCACAGTACACAAGATCCTTTGCAGCTCACTGTATTTCATACTCATTGTGTAGCAGAGTACAAGTAAAGTATAAGTACACTGTACCACTGCAAGAAAGGTAGTGAGAGAAGGAAGAGTCAGACTGGAAAGTTTTCAGAATTAGAAGTTGAACTCATTCCATCCATCTAGTAATAGAAAGATCTTCCATTTATTGAACTGCAAAAATTTGGGCTCTTATGTAAATTTCTGAATAAAAGCCAATTAAATATATCCAGTTGATTTGGAGTATCACACACAGAAATCCATTACGAGAAGATAGATTTCACTTTTAAGAAATTATGAGTAAGAGGGTAAAATATAACTTCAAGAAATAACTATCACTTTGCAGTCTTCATAAATTTAAAATAAGGAAAATTATGATCATGTAATATGTTGTTATTGATTCTGATCATATAAGGGCCTTGTTACATGTTACACTTAGCAAGTATTATATTTAGATTATAGTAAACATCAATGTGACTAAAAAAGTTTCTAAGCAGTTACACATGAATGTTTATAACAATAGATTGCATTCCTTGTCTGCCTTGTATTACAGTGCTGCCGCAGCTCATCAATACCATACAAGGCAAGAATCAGTTTTGGTGTGATCCAAGGGCTGAAATCAAGAATCACCCGATTTTCAGTCCAAATCCTGGGATCTCCCTGGAAATGGCTCTTTGAATTGGCTCCCATGTAGTACAGGGGTTGAAATGACACTGGCACACCATGGAAGCCAGTCCCAACCTGCACTAGAGTTTTGAATTGTCTTCCATGAAGTAGCAGGGCTGGGTGCCGTAGATGCTTTCAGCCTTGGCACTGCACCATAGCTATTTGTCAGGCTCTTAGCCTCCTTACCACATCAGAGCCTTGAAACAGCAAGGCTCCAATATGGGGGTGGTGGTAGGGAGGGTGCCAAGCTTGACAAATGGACTCTTCCACCCAACCACATTGGAGCAGTAAGGAGGCTGGGAGCCTGACAAACCACTTATAGTTTCATAGTTTCATAGTAACTAGGGTCAGAAGGGGCCTAGAGCAGGCCATCTAGTCTGACCCCCTGCCAATGGCAGGAAACAAGTGCTG
>JAGPOW010001338.1:37317106-37331581 GCA_030014935.1 Caiman crocodilus | reverse complement strand
CATGTCCTCAACCCTACAGTCCCTCAGTGCCTCGTCGACTAGCCTCCTGAGCTCTCTGAAATTGGCCCTTTTGAAGTCTGGGACCCTAGTCCTAGTGTGCGCCCTACCTACACTGCGCCGGACAGCAAATTCTATCAGGCCATGGTCGCTGTGTCCCAGGGAGTCCCGTACCCGGAGCCCTGCAACCAGATCATCCCCCGAGACCAGGACCAGATCCAGCACTGCATCCTCCCTGGTGGGACCATACATCTCCTGGACCAAGTGGAGGTCCTGCAGGCCTGCCAGGAACCTCCGGGACCTCTCGGACTTGGCCAACTGCTCCTCCCAACAGATGTCTGGGTAATTGAAGTCACCCATGACAATGACATCCCTCGTCCTAGCTGCCTCCTTAAGTTTTTCAGTTTAAAAACGGAAAAAAAAGTATAATTACATGTTTTTTGGGGGGTTTATTTATTTATTTTTTACTTTCTACTATTTGAAAAAGGCGGATGCCATTTACGAGAATTTCAGAAATGCAACCAACACCTTCCACTTTTGAGTAGATTTTTATGAGATCAATCTGCAGCTGGTGCAGATGTTTGGAAAAATTACCCACTACTTTACTGTGGAAGATAAGTATTGGAAAATGTTAGAAAGGAATAAGTGTTTTTATAGTTCGAAAACCCAGGCATGTATTTGAGCTTTCTAAAAATCCTGTTCTTTATATTTTGCCCCCTCTCATGTGTCCTTATCATTGTTGTTCAGTAAATTGTCCTTTTACATTTTTAGTAAACTATTTATGCTTAAAAAAACACATTTTTATTCCCAAAAATCAGACCTTGGGGTTAACGATTGAAGAGGGGAAGCTGATTTTCCGCATCAGAGCAGAAGTCTGGTAGAGTGGAAGCTATTCTGTAAAATGGCTGCTGTATCTCTTTCAGTAAGGAAGCAGCAGAGACTGACTCCAGTGTTAAACCTTTCATACTAGCACAACTGAATTAGCAACAGCTTTTAGCTGAACAGCCAAAAACTGCTATTAAATTGGCATTGGTTGTGAGAAGTTAAATACACCTGTATTATGTATAGATCTCTCTTCGGTAATAAGGAGACTCCATTTGGACTTCAAGAACTTGGGTCTTTATTTGAAGTGACGTGTTCAGTGCTGCTGCCTGCAGCTGTGGGGTGCAGTATGTGCTCAGAGCTACTATGAAATTCCCCAAACACATGGAGATTCCTGGTGTCTCCCTGGAAATCATTTACCTACAACACTTACTCCAACCTGCAGAATCCCTGCAGGTAGTTACAGTCCCTGCTCCTAACTGGAGAGAGAACCAGTGGCCATTTTGTAGCACAGCCTCTCTGTGAAAATACACAACCTAAGTCATTAACCTTGAAAAAAAAAATTTTTATTTTGAAATGTATAGATATTATTGAAAACATTATGTGTGAGTTCCCTAGTTCAGTTTAGCAGGCAAACATAAAAACTGGAGGCGGAAATACTGATATCTCTATATATATGAATGCTATTTCTGCAACTACAGGAAAGAAACGACTGCAATGCAGAGGGATTTTTGTGCAGTCAGATCATCTCATTGCAGGACAAATTTTCTACTGTCTTGTATCTCTATTATAGTTGCTTACAACTGATTAAAGTTGGTTAGATCCTTGCCCCTTTTTGTATTAATCCAGTAGACCAAAAGATACAACCTTCAGAGTATAGTCCTAGGTAGAGTAGCAATAGCAAAGAACTATTTATGTTATAGAGTGAAGAAAGGAGCAAATTTAAGAAGTTAATTTTTGTGACTCTCTGGGAAAAGGAATATGCCTAAACCTACTGCTGTCATCTTCTCCCTCTGCAGGCCACCCTTTCTTATGCAGTGGACAAGTCTACACAAGATGCTACATCGTTGTAGTGACAAGCTATGGCAACACAGCTCACCACTACAGTGACATAGTGTTGGCAGGCGTGAACCGTGATGCCATTGCTACTGTGCAGTAGCAATGAGCTTGCTAAAGCAAATACTAAATGACTGCAGAGTAACAACTGTGCAGTCGATCCCAGATGTAGACTGGCCTAGTAAAAATATTTATACATAAAATAAATATGGCATGACATAAGATAAAGAAGGAAGAACAGCAGTAATCAGTTCGACCTTTCTCCCAAATCCACTTGTAGGACAGCTAGGTAAAACCATCAAGAGAAACATGCTGTTGTCTCACATAACTCCCTAGTGTGGAGTTCCAGAATACAGCTGGGGACACTGAGAAAACAACTCTATATTAATGGACATGCTACAATAAAATATAGGAGATAAAGAAGGATGCTCCAGGTTCTTCTGTGCTTCAGGGATCTCCTCAGATTCCTATTTTTTCACTTTCTTTTACCACCTCTAGCTTCCCAAGAGTGAACCTTTTATTACCACAGTAATATATTCATATGTGTGACCATCTGCATAGCAGATGGTATAGGTGCTATGTATCGTCAATCACAAGCTCCACTTGTTCCTGTCATTGTGAGGAGTTAGTAGACTCTGGGGCAGAAGGTGAGCCAAGTACCTAGCAGAAATGACAGTGTTTCATGCCATATTGGCTGTGCATGGAGGAATTCCATAGGAGAGAACTGGGGCGATGATCTTCACCACATGCTGAACATCAAAGCAAGCCTTTTGACAGAGATTATTTTAATTTACTAAGAGTGTTTCCCTTCCTGTCTATCAGGCTTTTTCCCATGTCAGGGACACCCTTGCCCTTATACAGCTAGCTTCATCCCCAAATCTCCAATGAATAGAGGCACTATGCTCCCCTACCCCATTGGGCCCCTGTAAAAAATCTGGCCCGAGGAAAATTATATGGCAATGAGAGCGCAAGCAGGAATATCCACAGGCAGCAGTGATCATCAATTTAATTTATGATAAATATATGTTCCCTTTACCAAAAAACATTTTCCTTCAACTTCTCATCTATTTTCTGGCATTCTTTACTTACACCAAACTAGGCAGCACTAGTTTCAACAAGCTTCATCTTTTTCCTTGAAGGTTTACACTTCTATTACACATTTGATGCAACTGTCAATAAAAAGCCAACATTCACTGTAAAAAATCCCCACAGAAATCTAGAAAATTTCATAGCCTGTGCAATGTTTCTCACTGAGGTGTCAATGAAATCCTGTGACTTACTGTCCCCACTGTACAGTGTCAGAGGATGTGATCTCTGTTATTTAGCACTCCTACTACAACTAGGAAATGCAGCTCTTGTAATTTTAGGCAATTATTTTCTCTTACCAGCTACCATATAGCTCATTGCTTATAGGAAAGATTTTCATTTTAAAAATGAATCTATTTTAAATATAAATTAAACATTTTGTGCAGCTTTGATGCAACCCACAGAATAGTTGTAAAAAGAAACTTGGTTGGTAGCTACTCAATCCTTAATATTTATTTTAACTTTTTAAAAAGTAGTCACAATAGAAGTTTAAACATTGGTGGTTATATTTGCCATATTACTATATAAAATAAAAAAGGCTGTTTTATACAGTCTTCTAAAGATGAGGTAACTTGTCAATAAAATCATAGGTACCATTTAGAATGTTATTTTTCAACGTTACATCACTTCATGCCTAGGTTTTATTATAAGGTCAACATGCCACTGAATAAAAGGTTTCAATAGCCTTAAGAAAGCCAAACTATACTTGAAAATATTAATCATATTTTTAAATACTTGTTCACTGCAAGAAACAATCACATAAACATTCGGCTCAGTGAGTTCTCTGAATTAGTATTGATGTCAGTTCTTTGTTTTACTGTGTATTTTTTTATTAGACAATGCTACATTTTAAAGCAAATGCATCTCCTTAACAAAAGGGAGGATATATGATTGAGTGAGTACAATGAATGAAGCTAAGCATACATTTCTTGACATTCCATAAAACTCTATTTAGTTCAAACACTCCCTCGTGAACCTCAGACCCCAGCCATATTACTCAGGTCTTGCCTTAGTCTGCCTTACAGCTCAGGTCTTTTTGATGCTATGACAACTCACCACTAAACACAGTTGACTGAAGCTGGCATGCAAAACTACTCTAGATGACCAATACATGACATACTCACTATATAAATATAAAATTACTGGAAATGACAAAACTTCAATTAACGTCTATATTCCCCCCCTGGAAATTTCCAATAGTATTTAAAAGAAATTCTATCTGGTAGGTTTAACTTATGAACCTTCTTACTTTATTGAAAGAAAATAATTCTTGCTGCTCCCCCCCACTAAAATGTATTACATTCAAGAGCTTATTGTCCTTCGAAAAATATACAATTACCAATGTGTGTATATAACGAGAGAAATAAGCACCAGAAATGGAGGTATCGTGATCAGATGTTCATAGTTTATTATACATACCAATGGTTAAGATGTTTCACAATCATACCAAATACTTTGACAGTATTATATGGAGTTTTCCTTTAATGAATGCCTTTTGAAGTATTCTAAGCCTTTTTTTCTGTTAAATGTCTTAAACCAATACAGACTCCAGGCTCAATTCACTTTTAATGGTACATCTGTCTGTCTTTAGACTGTCACACAAATAAACTCTATGAACCTAGTAAGCATGTGGGTCTTGACATAAATTCATTTTTTGCTACTATGACCTAGTTCAATAGCTTTAGATTTGTGTCACAAAGATGAGCACCAGCTGCTGGTGTCCTGAATCCTCTAGCATAAGACAGAAAATAAATGTTATCATGTTGTATGCTTGAAGTGACATATAAAAAATTACTTTTAAAAAAAGGTGTCACACAATTAGTAAAATGAAAAGAAAATCCTATTTTGTCTGGGCCTTGTGGCATTTTGATAAAATGGTTCCAGAAAATAATAAGAAGAAACCAGTGAGGAGAGAGGATCATGAACATAGCTGGAAATTGTTTTTATTGATTTTCATTGGCAGTACAGCTCACAACGTGAGGACTATATTTATAAGAAAGCAATTGTTGATTCAACGCTAAAAGATGGGTTCTTTTCCAAATTCAGGTAATGTTTGACTCTTGACTTTATTATCTATTGCTGTAATAACAACAACAATTTGATTAGGTCCTATTTTGGTAACAGAAAGACAAGAAGAATTTTGAAAATGTTTCAAACTAATGCTATTCCTTTGGAGTGAATGGCAAAACTAATTATTAGTAATTATCATCATCATCACAACTACCACCATCTCCTCAGTGCTCTTAGTTTGCAGATAACTTCACTCTGCAAAAATAAGTCTTTTATACCATATGTGATTATCTTCTCATTTATGCTGTTGTACAGGAACAGTAAGTCCATAACAGTTAGTGGATGAACATTGGGTAAAATGAGTAATGAATGGTCTCATCTGCAAGACATATCTTAGAAACTGGAACAATTCATAATAGACAATAAATATAATATAAACAGTACTGCTGGTCAACAGTGCTGTACCTTCACTCCTGTCTCCACAACTTGATTTCCTTTCCCTTCTGGAAACTGTTTTTTAAATATTGAGGAAGCTTTCTTTTCTATGACAGGATATGGAGGTCCAGACTTTGAGCTTCCCAAGACTAGGATTTAAGTACACCAGCTCATAGATGCTAACATAATTTAAAAATCTACTTTGGAAGGATGCACTGCCTTTCACATTTGCTAAAATGTCTGAATTAATACCCAGAGGGATTTTGGTTTACTAGGAACCAGGAGGGCTTTTAATCAGTGCTTACTTATTAATTAGCTTATCAGTTAAGACAAAATACATTCTAAAGGTAAAATCTAAACTGGAGCATATTTAGTTAAACCCTGGGCACCCCCACAATCTTTACATAAAAAAACAAAGACGTGAAAGTTTAGTTACACAAATATGTGTTCTTCCCTTGTCCTCACTGCAGACCACCCACTGACATTAGTCAGAGTTTCACTGCAGACTAAGGGAACAATCAAATCCTGATTTTACATACAAGCATAGGACTCAATGTCACAGGTCAGTAAGTCCCAGCCCTCTGTAATCATCAACAGCCAGCTTTGATGCAACCCACAAGATGCTAGCAGGTTCATGCATGGTGCTGGCAGGTGGCTTTCACCTACTTACTCAGGAGGTAACAGCCAGGGCCGGATTAGTGCATAGGCAAATTAGGCACATGCCTAGGGCCCTGAGCTGCGTGGGGCACCAGTCCTTTCCCCCACGGTAGCAGAACAAATGGCCTCATTTGTCTCCCTTCCCTTCCTCCCCTCCATCAGCCTCACCACCACAATGGCTGCTTCCTAGCAGCAGCTCTAAGCCCTGCTTCTTGCGGGCATCAGTGCCAGGGTGGGGAGGGGGATTCTTCATTAGCCCGGGGCCCATGAGCTTGTTTGTCTTGGGACCACTAAAGGGTTAATTCTGCCCTGGTAACAACTGCACAGCTCTAGGGGCTGGCAGGGGGAGAGTGACTCCAACACAGCAGTGGAGTCTGAGGTGTGTGGAGTCTGGAGGTGATGAAGAGGCAAAGCATACAGGAATGCCCAGAAGTCTATCATTTATGCAAGTTTACAAGCAGTCATTAAACCAAACTAACTCCTATCATGCTAGAATCAACATGCATTGTGTGAGATTTAATTTCTTACTGGGCACTCCATTTTTAGACTGAACTTAAGCATTATAATGTATATACTGAGCATTTCTACTGAGCTAAAAAACACTATTCTATCAATACAAATGTAATGCTTGTACACACCCTAAGAGTACTGTTAATACCTTGGACTACAACAGTGAAAGGTAATTTGTTAGGTAAAACAGAATAAATAACATGAAAAAATATTAGGTAAAATATGCCTAAATGACCCTAAAAGGTGGATCATCCTTGAGTACAAATGGAGAGAGAGACACACACAAAAGCCCTTGACAAGCTGACATGGAGGAATATTCCTTTTGGATCCCAAATGTGGTGACTGTCTATTACTTGAAGAGCTTAATTAGGTAAAGAACCAGAGGTCAGGCAGCTAATGAGGCAATTAGCTATACCTTGTTCTAGGGGAGAAGGGTGGGAGGGCCACTCACATGACTAGAAGGAGGCTGGGCAGGGGATACAACCCCCATCCCAGAGCAGGCAGGAGCAACCCCCAGCTTGCAGCAGGATTAGGAGTTGGGCCTTTTAAGTCACAGGAAGCAGAGCTTGAGGGAACAAATGGGCAGGCTACTCAAGGAGAAAGGACTCCTGGCCACAGGGGAGTAGGAGGGAAGCCCCTGCACCACCAGACAATGAACAATAAATATTTTCAGCCAGTATGGCAATACTATCATGGTGTGGGATTAGCCCTAGGTGGTGAATCCTTTCTTTGGAGTGGATGCTCAACTTTTAAAATTTTGTTTAATACCAGAGGACTGGGTGAGCTGGGGCCAGGGGGCCTAGGGTCCTGGTTCAGTGGGCCTTGGGCAGAAGGACCCAGCTGGAGTAAAGTGGGCCAAGGCCAGGGAGCCTCAGCCCAGACAAGGGCCTCTAGGAGCATCCTCCCTGTCAAATCTTAACATCATGGCATGGCAGGTGAGATAACAGACTGGGACAGGGGCCAGAGAGGGCAATAAGATGTGATCCAGAGGACCAAGGAAGATGACTTTGCCACTCCAGTGCTGGGTGCATTACATTGCCTTGACTCTGAGCAACAAACAAGATACAAACCTTGTGTCTGAGTGGTTTCTTAGTACCACTAAAAACCTTAGTACCTCCTGCAAAACCTCCTATCTCCAACTATGACCGGTCCCTGATACTTCAGAAAAACAAATATTAAAAAGAAGTTGTGTACACAAGGGGGCAGATTTTTTGCACTACATTGGCATTTTGTGATCATTCTCCAGTCAATCAATATACTAATATTTCTCTCATTAATTATTACCCTCAATGTGTAAATCCCCAATGTGTTGCATAAATTCTTGGGTTTATTTTATATATGTATAATTTTGAACTTTGTATTGTTAAAGTTTTATACTATTTAGTTTTATCCAGTAAACAAACATTGGATAAAATACAGAACCAGCACTGTCAGCAGAAGCCATAATTCAGGTTTTCCCAAAAGCAATGTTTTTGAATGAAAATATCCATAGCTGCTGCGTTTTGTGCCAGATTTGATGGTGACAATGTGTGTTATGCATATTCAGAGCAAGCCTACCGAATTACTGAACGTACTGAAGGGAAAAAATGAGAGCGTGTTTGAGGAGTCAGATCAGAGACTACAATACCATCTTTGAAAAGGCTGACCACCAGAACAAATTAATTCCTAATTTTTCAGCTACTGTACAATGTGATGTGATGCTGCTACATATGGCCCAGCAAGCTTTTCAAAGTCAGGCCCATCTAACAAAACATTAAGAATTTTTCTATATATACACTAATATGGGGGATGGGCAAGATTCATCAATGTATTCTACAAATCTATGCCATTTAAATGCCTCCTTAGCAAAATCAAGGACTATCAGTTATATTCGATACTCTTAAAAAACTTCTTTAGGAGTCTTTGATTGTATGTATCCTGTTGCACATGATTTTCATGCAACTTATACAGCAATTTGCACAGCTACAATTAGACTTGGAACAATCAAAACAGAATGTTATGTCACTCAGTAAAACAGCTAGGTTGTATGTGCCACTATTCTGTCACTGGATGACAAGAGAGGAGCCACTAGCTAGAGATGTCTTAATTCAGAGCTGTGCAATTCCTGCTTATTTTAGTTCCTACATATTTGGCAATTTTTGTCAGTTTTGTTTTGCTTAGTTTTGTATTACCCAAGATCTGTTTTGATATAAAAGTTCATTTCCATTGGAAATTGGAGAAGGAAACAAATAAATGGATTTTTTAAAGAAAACAATGATGAGAGAGAAAGAAATCAACTTAGATATATATTATGTTTTCCATAACCACACATACAAATATATTTGGAAGTTCCATGTGAAATTCTGATCTGATCAGCCTGTAATAAATTAGCTAACTAGGTACACCTTGGGGAGGGTACAGTTTACAATAAAATGTTATGGAAAAATAAAATTGGTAAGAAAAGTCAGTGGTTGTTGCATGAACACAATTTAAACTTTACTATGCAGGGCAGCAGATATGGCAAAACAATTGGTAATTATACAGCAAGCACAATTGAAGAGATATATAAGAACTCACAAAAGGTCAATAGAAGCAAGCATAAAAGTACCATATTCTGAATAAGTTAATGAGCTCTGGTAGAATCCAAATTTCAGCAGGTGGCATTAGCTGCCAGAAAAGTACCTTTAGATGCATATATGTACAATGGAGAAGGTATTATTTATATCATAGTGCAGTATATAAGAGATGGATGAATTAATATACAACAAAAAAGCAGAAGTTGTTTGCAGCATGGTTTAACAAACTTAAACTGGTTAGAGAAACACAAGAAACCAGATTAACAGAAATTGAAGAAGAATATTGTTTGGGACATACCCAGCTGGACCAAGAAAACCAAACCAAACCAAACCAAAAAAATAAACAGTAAAGAAGAGGCTATAAGAAAAATCCTACCTTTGCAAAAGGAAATCTTGGAGACAATCTTTTGAAGTATAAGCACCTTCTCATCTTTTTACTTTTAGAGCAGACACCAGGGCTAGAAGACTGTAAATCAAAACTAGCAAAACTTGTACTGAATGTTAAACTAAATGCCACACCCACTAATGTAAAAACATGTAAGGACTTGCATACATAAGTTAAAAAACTTAGATAAGCTAGAAATTGACAAAAATTTGATTTTTTGTCACCCATATCAAATTATAGGAACAGATTTGCTGTCATGGAATAGAAATGCAAATGTCCTCAGATTATTACACAACTCATCGACCAACATACATATTTACACAAACCCAGCACTTCCCTGAGACACACCAAGAAAGCTGTAATATACAGCCAAGCCCTCTGATACCATCACATTTGCACTGAGGAGAATATCTGCTATCGTCACCTCACAAATCTTAAGAGGGCTTTCACTCAACAAGGACACTTCTCCAGAGAGGCAGATCACACTTCTAAAAGAACCACCTTGATACCATGTGAAAAATTGTTTTAGTGCAAAAAGAAACCCTCCTACAAATCGCTCACAATTGGTTATGACATACCATCCTTCCCTGGAACCTATGTGGAACAACCTCAGACAACTGCAACTCCTACAAGAAGATGACCCAATTCTTAAAGAGATCTTTCCAGAACCACCCATCCTAGCCTTTAAACAAACACCAAACCTCAACAACCTCATCATCAGAAGTAAACTTCTTGTTGCCCAAAGCACACTGAATGGATCTAGACCATGCTGGGACAAAAACGTAAAACCTGCCAACACATCTGTACCACTCTCACAATAACTACATACCTGGATCTTACACCTGCACCTCCACAAATGTAATATATCTCATCCAGTGCACTAAATTCCCCAATGGAAAATATGTAGAAGAAACCAAACAACTGTGTACCAGAATGAACACACACCAGAAACCTATCAAAAATACCCAATTACCTGTGGGGGCACATTTATCACAAGACAACCACTCTGTCTCCAATCTCACAGTTCTAATCCTCAAAGGGAATGTACAAACACTATTCAAAGACAAGCCTACAAACTTCACTTCATAAATATACTGGATACAAAAAATCATGGACTAAATATAGACATTGGATTTATGGCACACTATAACCTTCCTAACATCTGATACCCTAAGTATCCTCTCTACTATTTACCTGCTACATCTTATCACCAGGTCTACATCCCCCCACTTGTTTCTGCCTGCTGCCATCTGATAATGACAGGTAACCTCTCTGCATTTTACCGGCTACAATCTATCACCAGTTCTACAGTGCTACTCCCCACCCCCAACCTGTCTCTCACTTGTCTCCCATTTCCTCAGATCCTCATTGCCACATATTTGCATTTTCAGACCTGCATTTTACATATTTTACATATGCAGGAGAGCACACAAACACCACTCTTCCTATGCCTAAAGAAGAACAATTTTTCCAATTATTTAGTTAGTCTAAGAAAAGACATAACATATACCCAAGCATCCTTGTCTGCTTATGTCCCTAGACCAATACAACTACAATCAACAACCCTACATTATTACACACTGTATTTTGAACTAGTACACCTCATTTGTTTAAAAAATAGCCATGTAATGTATCACACAGGTATTGTATGTGTTGTAGTTTCTGAACAGGACTATAAGTTAACAGACCAGAGATATTAAGAACAAAACACTCCCAGGTGAGAGATGTAAAAGTTGCCTGGTTTTGGTTTTCTCTGTATCAGCAAGGCAGTATATCTCACTACAAGGCCTTTTGTGTCCTCTTTTCATGCTGAAAGAAATATAAATGTAGGAAGAGCCACACTCCATAAATACATCATTCTGTTCTCAACCTTTACCCCATGTCAGAGTTAGATTTACAGACATTCTTGGTTCTCAGGTTGCTTTGTTTTGTCTTATAGACAAAGAAATCTTCTTTAAGGGTATAGAACCCAACTGGTATAAATAATTCCATGGCTTTGTTGGAGCTGTGGCAATTCAACAGCATCCTCGCATGTGCCTCTCAGTTTCTTCTACAACTGACAGCCTCAGGATAATATTTTCTTAAGATCTCTTATATTTATCCTAGAAGTTCAGGACCACACTGCAACACATTATTGCATTACAAATTATGCCAAAAGTATTTAAACATATTCTATATTATTCAGAAATAATGTATATATTTAATAACTACTCATCAGACAACATTATAGATGATGTAAAAAAGAAGGTAGGTTTCAAAAGCAGAACAGTATTTTAAAAATAAAATAAAGTGAATACTTTTTAACCAGCCAGTACAAAAATCTCTAAGTACATCTAGAATACTTCAAGGAATTCAAATATATTACAGATATATATCTCTGCACTGCATGCAAATGATTATTGTTCACAAGACATGAACAAAAAATATAATCTGTTTAAAGAAGAAATTGTAAAAATAACAAATGTAAGATGTTCAATACCTTGGAATCAAATAAAATAGACCCATTCCTACAGCAGAATGTGGCTCACCATTTAAGTTCAATACACTTAAAACCAAGCTACTGTGTACTAAAACAGCCACTAATGCTATTGAGATATAAAACTCCAGTAGAAGCTTGGGATCAAGTAAAAGCTGGCAGACAAAATCGAAAGCTACATTATGACAAACCAGCAAAAGTGCTTTTGAAGTTAAAAATAGGTGGTTGTGCACAAAGCTGCGATGGCAAATAGAAACCAGCTCCTGCAAAGTACATAGCAAATGTACCTTGTTCCTACCTAATTGAAATACATGAAGCTAAAAGATACTGACACAACGGATGACATCTAATAAGCTGGAAAAAAGTAAAAACAATTTACAAGACTCAAGGGATGAGAGTGGAGAATATGAAAGTCAAGATGGAAAACAGATCCAATTCCACCCAAAGCACTGCAGCTGATCTAAAATAAAGGTTAGGGCAATGGACAAAATCCAGAAGACAATGGAAACATTACTATAATTTAATATACATGCTTATTCTAGTAATTATATAGACTATAGGAGAATAACAGTAAATTAATTTAACTATCATGATGTTCTTATATGCGAACAAAAAATAAGCATTCTAAACAAGCTCAAGAGACTAAAAACAAGATTGGGAACTCTTGTTAAACTCTAGTCTAATTCAAACGCTATTGTAGGGCAACTACAAATAGACAACAACATGTATAGATATACACATGAAAAATTACTGGACACAAGTTCTAACTGGTGACTGATATGAATGCATTTCCTGGAGCCAAGTGGTTGGGATTTATGACTTAAGCAAACTCCATATCAGGAGTATACTAATCCACTTCTTGTCATGATATATTGCTGAAATACTTCCCTCTGCTCACCCAGTCAAGAAACAGAGATTTGCATAAGCTAGGTGATAGGATCAGAGAAAGATATCACTGAACATAGACAGCTAATCAATGTACACTCGTGTGTGTGTGCGTGCGCGCGTGTGTGTGTGCATGCTAACATCAATTCTTAAAACAGTTAAATAATAGCTATTAACTGACTAGTCTCAGGTCAGTTTAACCAATTAAGTATGTATGCCACTATGCTGCCACCTTCTGGTATAAGCTAATTAACATAACAAATGACTACATAAAAATGACTAACAAAAGAACTGTTTGTGTTAGAGATATTGCAACCTGTAAGAGGCTGCAAAGTGCAACTGTAGCACAGAGTAGATAATGAGAGGGAAAAAAGCAGAATCAAAACACATGCAAAAATGGTTTTCCATTTTAATTAAGAAAGCTGTGTATAAGGGCTGCATTAATTACTGTACAAGTAGCCAATATGCAACAAAAAATCCACAAAGTAATTAACTTTGACAGTATCACACGGGAAATGGCACACAAACTCTCACAATATTTCAAGTGTATTTTTCTGTTCTGTTTATTTTTCTTAAAGTTTTTGATGGTCTGTGCTACTAATTTTCATTTGTTGCAAGTTCCTTTATGCCTTTTATTCAGTGCCATATCTATTCCTGCAGTACATATCCATATACCATGTACTATATAATACAGGATTCTTTCACAGAAACAAGACATTCAAATAATAAAAGAACTGACAGGTTCCTAGTAGTTTTAACACCACATACTAGTTTGTCCAAATTAACACTAGGATATCCAGTGCCAGCCTCACCTCTTCTCAAATCCTTTATCTAATTCTCCATCTATTTCCACCTAAAATTCACTTTCATTCCATACTTTAGGGTGGCTTTGCCATTTCCTACAACTTATCCTGTATCTTTTAATTCTTTCCTCCTTAGATTCTGCTCAATCTTCTTACTAGCTCTTATCACTTTCACTTCTTGTCCACTAAACTTAAAAAATAATCACTCTTCCTTGTTGTGCCCCAAATTCTCATTCTCCACCCTTTTTTTTGTCAGTTTTCTACTATGTTCAATGCACATAAACTGGCTTAAAAATGGTGGAACCCAGTCCAAGATTTGCTATTCCCCCTTCCCCCAAAGGGCTAATGTGTGCTCTATTTGCAACCAATCTAAACTATACCACTTACTTAAAACCATGTAACAGATCAATTCCTCCTTGGGATTTCTGAATGTCTGTACCTAGCCATTGTGTGCATTAACCAAAATTCCAAAACTACCATTTCAGTATAAGACTATATATTTTCTATATTTTAAGTATAAAGACAATCAATGTATATGAAATATAACATTATCTAGCTGATTCAGGAAGAATATGTTCATCATTTTAATTTATTCAACAGTATAAGAAAAGAAAACAAAATAAAAAATTAGATTTGTTTCACACAAATTGCATTAGGACATCTATTTTGTAAATATGACTGCTGTAAAATATTTTATAACTGTGAAGATACACTGATAAATATATATTTCATTTTTAAAGGAATGAATGGAATATAATGAAAAACATAATGGGAATTGTTTTAACATTTTTTTGTAAC
>JAGPOW010001338.1:37287956-37317006 GCA_030014935.1 Caiman crocodilus | reverse complement strand
CAGAACTTTTACATTTTAAAACATAGTGAGGTGTTTTGATTTACTATTATAGCTCAGCCAATCATTTACTAAATTTGGGCAAGAATAATACTCAGAAATTGTGGAAACAATCTTTGCCATTGTTTTCTACAATAGATACAGTGATTGTAAGTCCACAGTCTGGTAAAGAATTTTCACTGAGAAGATTGCTGTTTACTAAACTTCTACTAAATTAAACTTTTTAAAGAGGATAAATTTCAATTCTCTGTTTATCTCAAGGACTTGAAGTGTATTTCCCTGATGGAGTGGCAATTTAAACTGAAGGCCATAAAAATCCTTTGCCTATGAGATCCTTTGACCCTAGCTGACTTCCTGCCCCTTGGGCAGGGGGCTGGACCTGATGATCTTGCAGCATCCCTTCCAGCCCTAGTGTCTATGAAATCTATGAGAATATTCTACACCATGTAAACAGACAACAATAGTTGTGTTGATTTAAGGTATGTGGTTACATAGACTTCAGTGGAATATAATTCTGATTTCACTTTCATATTCAGTTCAGAAGCCTGCATGTTACAGCAAACAGAGAGATGGTATAAAAAGAATCAGCTATAAAATACTGAAATCTGAATCGATAGTTACGTCATATTGTTCTAAAGGACTAAGCTAAGAGAACAACACATTAAAACTTTAATACACTAACCTTACGTAATAATAAATCATTAACATTTAGCTTGAATCCATTTTGTGGTACCCCAATTCCACTTGATTTCATCTTGTGATACCCAATTTGAAAATGGTGAACATGTTAACTGTGCCTTTAAAAGTATTTTTGGTGTCTCTTTTGTAAACCTCTGATTTTGATCTGAATCATACATCATGTACTCAGTTATCCTTCTTCAGTACCAACATCTTGAAAATTCTGAGGCAGCTCTCTGCCCCCTTCCTTTGATGCATGTAGAAGATACTTTGTTAAGGCAACCTTCTGATTTAATGTTGCTTCTATGTCTTTTGGTTAGAAAGCTTAGTGTGCACTTAGCTACATGCATTTGCTTTGCTGAATTGCAGTAATGCCTCTGTTTGATGAATTAAGCATTCTGACATTTCTAAAGCACAGTTGTGATGCTTTATCCTGACTGAGTGTACAGTATGTACAACCAACATCAACTGTTACTAGTAAAAGCTTGAGGCTTCTGACCACTGTTGTTGAATTCACTTTTCATTCTACATAAAGGAAATGAGTTGGAATTAACAGGTCTGTCCTTGCATAAGTGAACAAGAAGTCTGACAAAGTAATTCCCAGATAATCACAGTAAATTAGTCTTGGACTCTTCTGACATGCAAAGATTTTTACTGGCATCAAGCCTGAGGACTAGTCATAAATCCCTTATTACAAAATAGTAAGGGCTATTTATTAGTTGTATTAATTAGGAAATCTTAATCTTAACTAAGGATAAACTACAACATTATATTTTGCCCCCTGATTTAAGAAAGAAATGCAAGAAATTATGTGTTTTTGTGTATTTTATAAATAATTTAAAGCATATTTATAGTAAAATTTTTCATACATTTCTTATATTGCCACAATTAAAACATGTCTGCATCCTTCTTAGAATGTCTTAAGGATGAATGCAAGGAAAAAAGAACAGTAGTGTGCACACGCACAGAAACACACACGACAAACACACATGCTTGCACAGACACGAGGAAACATAACAAAAATTTTTCACAGGGTCTTTAGAAACATTAACTCTTAAAGGAGCATTTTTTTCTCTCAATCATATGCAAGTTAGAAATGTCATCCAAAAATGACAAGTTCTCCCACCAACAGGCTGAACACATATAAGCCCCAAAGGCACAGTGAAAAACTGAATCCAAAAGAAGACCTTAAAAAGACTAGGCAGGAAAAAAGCCAAGAAACCCAATTGCTTATACTAGAAGCAGCTTTCCAGAGTTTTGCACATGGGTGTTGAAACTGTCAATCTCACACTGGGGAGTGATGACAATGAATCAGCTCAACTGCCAAAGGAGAAAGAATTAGATAATTAAGAGACAAGCATGCCAAATTAATAATACAACTGTGTGCATGTTCCTGTGTGTTTTGGAATTGTGATACTATTCTTTGATGAAGTCACTTTGTATTTGTTTATACATGTCTGTGAATGTGCATACACATAAAAAAACCCATAGGTAATAGGACAATGAAAGAGGCGGTAAAAGATTTGTGTAAAAGGTATTAGTATCATCTAGAAAAGAATAATTACTTTATAAACATTCCATCATGTTGAATAAATACTAAGTAGCATCAAAGTTGCATAGGGTGCCTCTCAAAAGGATCATGGGGGACTGTGGAATGCAAAACTTTAATCAGAGGCATTAAATTTATTCTATTGTACTTTGCACAAATTCACAATTCTTCAAATATTCAATATTGTTTCCATTCCCTGAAATTAAATATTAAATGCATCTTTAAAAAAAAAATGTTTTATTTACAATGAGCAATATTAGCAGGGGTGCTCTTTTACAGCTCAAGCAAATAAATATAATTATAGGTGCAATTTGAACTAATATTTTAAATTTTAATATTTGAATTCTATTTTACATTTTAACAATCTTCTTGAATAAACAACATGGTTGTTCAGCATTTAGAAGTTTTCTGTCAATGTTTTTCCTCTTAATACAATTTATGTACTAAAGGAGCAAAATACAAGTACTGTATGCATATTTGGTTTGGCAAATATTATTTTTACTCTAAAATGCTGAACATTCAAAGGATTTAGACTCTCTCCCCAAACATGGAACGCTTCTCTTGGGTCTTTGTAATCATTACTTGAATAATGCAATGAAAAGGCAGAGAGAGATAACAGGATAGAAGGATTAGACTTAAAATCATTTGGTCATATTATTCTGTGTAAGTCACTTTATTTTCTCTAGGTTTCACACAGCTTCCAGCACATAGCAAATTTTATATAGTTCCTAAGGCTAGAGACAGACATTAAACATAAACTGTTTTAAGTGATCAGAAACTGGTTTAGTAACAGAACAGATGTTTAGTGTACAAAAACCATTTTGAAAATGACTGAAACTGGTTTGAGATACACCTGGTTGAATGTGGTATCAGACTTAACGGATTTGGGTCAAACCAGTTGATGTAATGTCTGTCCCAAGCCCCTTATTAGTTTAAGATAAATCAGACTCCCCCAACATCCCAGCATGCTTGCTGGGCTGGGCAGGACTCTGCTCCACAGCAGGACTGGCCCCTCTCCTCTGCTCGGTGGCTAGACGTCAATACAGGCTTGCAGGCACAGCAGGGTCTGCTGGCTTCACCATGTACCAACTGCCCCCACTGGCTGCTTAAGCAGGGATCCCTTCCTCTCTGCCACAGCACAGACCACAGTCAGCATGTGGCCAGTCAGCTAATGCTGAGAGGTGTCTATGTGTGTCTCTAATTTCACTGGGATAGGCAAACAGAATAGTGACTGCTTAGGGCTTTTAGAGTTAATCAACAGATCAGCTGGTAAGCTGTTTAAGAAGTTTGAAGTAATTTGGAGAGAGGTTATTGTTTTGCTAATTGAGTGATGAACACTGTTATCAGCCCCCGCTCTCCCTCCACCCCCGCTGGTTTGCTACCTGTCAGTTTGCTGCACACAGTATGACAAAGCAGGGATGGAGATTGAAAAGCTCAATATCATCAACAGATGCATACATTGCATGCCCTTCCTTGCTTCAGAATGCTAACCTGAGTCTGGCAACAGTCCTGCCCCTTTAGCAGCCAGCAGGGACAATCCTGGGACCATGCAGAAAGACATCCCTAATGAAAGAGTCCTGCCAGAGCTAGGCCATGCCTGGCTTAGCTCAGCACTGTGGAAGGAAGAGAGAGCTGCTCTAGCACCCTCCAGCTTCTAGCCTGAGCCACTGCAGGCATGTGCCTGAATTTCCTCAGCCCAGAGAGAATGTTTGTCCAGTTTCAAACCAGTTCAACCTAGGCAAGTTAGAGTAACCTACAAAGGTTGAATCAATTCAGGATCAGGGTTTTTGAATGTCTGACCCTAGCCTAAATGTATAGCTTCATAATAATATCCAAAAGTAGCAAAGCCTTCAACAGATTTGTAATTATGGTCATTTTTTTATTATGCGAATACTTCCAGTCCCCAAACAAAATGAAGTCTGATTGTCTTAGGCACCATGGGCATTCAAATGAGAGCTATTTTGCTCCAGTCAATGTATAGATGACCATCAAAAGGGGACAGAGAAAAAGAACTATGAGAAAGTAAAGTGACTTACGCAACATAACAGAGAAGGTCAGTAGCAGAACTAGGAATGAAACTAAAGTCACCCGACACTCAGTCTAGTGCCTTACTCACTAAATCATCCTGTCTCCTGTAGGCTATTGGTAAAATATATTTGTATTTTAGTGCTGAGAATAATGTTTTTAGTGTCCTTTAATTACAAAATATAAAAAACAAACTCTATAATTAAAGAATGTCCATCTTATAATTATTTCCAGAAACAGTAAGTCTATTACTCAAAGTTCCATAATGATTATAATTTTTGAAATAATATAATACCTATTAACCAAGGTACTCTGTCAATATGTATACAATTCTTTTCTTCAGTTTCAGTTGCATACCACACTACTGCAGCAAGTTGAAAATCCAGAAATTTCAAGTTATAGTATTAACCCTGTATGCAAATAGCAAAGAATCTAATGCTTCTACCTTCAACTTACTAAGAGGCAGTGGGTCAGCTTACATAGGTATTTTGTCCCCCAAGCAGGCAGATTTGTCCCCAGCAGAAATTTTTAAAAAGTCATAGGCAGACAAGGTTCTTTGGGTAAATCTACTATCTTTTATTAGATCAAATAAAGTAGTTGGAAAAATTTTTCTTTGCAAGATTTCGGGTACAAACATGCTTCCTCTGCTGAAAGATGGGTGTTTGTACCTGAAAGCTTGCGAATAATTTTTCCAACTATTTTAGTTGATCTAATAAGAGAATCAATTTACCCAAAGAACCTTGTCTGCCTATGTCCTTAGACCAACATAGCTAGAACCAACACCTCTGAAAAAATTCATATGCACCCAATTCCCACTTCAGTTCATACTTATTGTTGAGTAGCAGTCCAGGTCTCCCCACTCCACTGTGAGTGTCATAATCTAATGTACAGAGCCATGCCTTCTGTTTTCCATACACTTTCTCTTTTGCCCAATAAATATGCAATTATTCCATGTAAAGTAAAATGAGTTTAACAGGGAGAAATGAGAATTCTCTCCATTACCTTCACCAGAATTGCATGAAGACCAGTGGCTAGAACACTCTTGGGATAGGGGTTGAAATTTCAGTCATAAAAATGAAAGGAACTGAAATTTGGAAGCCAAGGGGTTGGCAACATTTTTGAGCAGAGTGTCAACAACACTCACAACCTTGATTTGTAAGATGCTGGCATGCCAGGGGCAGAAGGCATTGAAGCTACAGGGGCCTGATCCTTGCTGTGGAAGCGCAGTTCTGTCTCCTTCCCCACTGTCCCCCTCAAGGCGTGCATGCCAAGCAAAATGCCTTTGTGCACCACTCTCTGGCACTCATGCCAGGACTTGTCTACCCCTGTTCTAATCACTGAACTACTGGATAAAATGAGAGGGATGAAGGATTTTCTTTTGCCATCTTTTAAAAGAAATAGATGACCCCTTGCTTAGGCACCTCATTTCAGGAGAGGGTACCAAGTAGAGGAAACCGCTGGAAGACACAAGACTTAAGATTATCCTATATAATAGATATTTCCTATTGGAGAGTTTAAGCAGTTCCTTAATAAAGACACTGTTTTTGATGGGCCCTTGAATGCCTGACTCTCCCCATACATTTCATACAGAATTAGAACACTTAACTGTAGGTTATAGTTTTTGGTGCAGGGTCATATACCTAAAAGTTTGTAATACCTCAGTCCTTTTTTTGCCTTTCACCCTCTTTACTTATATGCATTCTTAGTCAACTTATTACTCATGAAATTTTAATCTACTACCAGTTAATCAAAAGATAGTCAATTGCAATGATTCATCGATCCTATAATTAATACAGGAATCAGTAATGAACTGAACATCCTAAAGTTACACCGAGAACATAAGTTAAAGTAAACTTCAACACTGATTTTCAAAGATAGAAGAAACAGTATATGAGTAATGTATCGGAAGCCTTTCATGCAATGGCACAAGTAAGATGATGAAAAAAAAGAGTTAATTAACCCTAGCAATGCCTAGAGGTATATGCATCAAAACAAAGAAAATAGTAAACATATTGCTTTTACTTCATTAGGAATGTAACAAAATCTGACAATAGTTAGCTTAAATGAAAACTCTAAATTGGTCACAAATTTTATTTTCAAGAGGCTAAAGAGTAGTTTCTAGCTATGGGTATCTAACTTTTAAAGGAGGGAGAAGCAATATATTACTTCATCTAAAGGCTGATCATTGCCCTCATAAATGCACTAGCCTATTTCATATCAGCATGTATGAAAGTTTGGTTTCTTTTTTCCCAGGAATGGAAGCAGCATTCATAAATACGTCTTTTTTGATGGACAACTTGTACGTCATACAGTCATAGGAACTGTCCAATCAAAAAGAATATATTCTTTTATTTGAAAGGCCATTACTCTCTAAGTTTCTACTAGTCTACTCCCAGAGGTCATAGTATCTTAATGGATACTCACTAGATTTAATTTCTATTGTTATGCAAGTGTTATGGAGATCTTAATCTGTTTTTCCCAGCATACACAAACATTTAGATATATTTATGCTGGTATCAAATCTCTGTCACATCCAATATGGAAAGTAGTAAGATATTCTATGTTCTCAAATTGTTTTGAAATAGAAATAAGTGGGTGCAGTATCTCTCCACACTGTCCAAAATAAAGTAACACTGATTTTTCTCAGTTGAAATATATGTATGTGTATTTATGCCCTTAAACCATATGCTCACATAGGGAAAGTAGGAATTTATTCTTCCCAGACAAATAAATACTATTGAATGATATGAATGCATTCTCATACTAAGGAAATAGTAGATCATTTTATCTTTGTAAAGATGTGGTCAGCATTTGTCACAACAAAAGTAGACATGCTATTTTAATTAATCAAGGGTCAGATATTACCAGAAGTATCAAATTCCTGTCTCACATCAGAGATAATGGAGGTGGAGGGAAAAATAAAACAAAACAAAAACACGGAAACACACACAACCTAACACAGTAGAAAAAGTAACTTATAAAAAACAAGCCATGAGTTTCCTCTAGAACTCAGAATGAGACTGTCTATGCAGCTGACTGGATCATCAGTGCCCCTATATGTATGTGTTGCTTTTTTGATCAGGAAAACTGGTGTTTCACTGTGGAGGGAACAGGGCCTGGATGTACATGATTACTTTTTTTTATTTGTTTTTCTATTTCCATTGTTGTTTATTTTTAGCCCTGCAGAGCCACCACACTCTCTCTCTCATACAGGCCAACCCAATTCCATTATCAGAAAGGTAGCTACTTTGTTATTAATGTTAATTTATTTATTTAATAGAAATATATTTTAAATTAGAATTTTAAAAGTTGTATTTTTTTATTTTTAAAATAACTGATATTTCAGCCGTTCTTTTCTGTTCTTTTTTTTAAATTTTATTTTGCTATCTGCTACCTGTATATGCAACTAGCAAAAACTGAAATTATAATATGGCTTGGGGCTGTTTCCCATCTTTTAAAGTTTTGACTGTCAATTTAATAGCTGCACTAATAAGCATAATTCACCTCAATCTTTGGATTCTCCACAATAAGGGCTTGTTTTATAGCCTACAGGCCTCAGGAGACTGGTTTGATTCTCACTTGTCAGGTAAAAATTTCAGCCACAGAAATTAATAGTGACTGGATTTTGACATGCTAAACAAGCAGCGTGCTCCTTAAATTGCTCCTTGTAGTAGTCAGAGAAGAAAAATGAAACACTACACTATACTCTTCTTTAAAATCCCACTCGGTAATGTCTTCAGGACATTATTGGCAGCACTGTAATCTGATCGCTGTCTTTTCTTGTGTTTTTATGCTATTATAGCTCCTTGAATTTCAATCCAAGAACAGGACTGCTTTGTGCTAGATGTTGCACATACAACGCCAGATCATCACTGGCGCACAACCCTGAATCCAAACTTTTCAAGCACAGAGTTTTGCTGGAACAAGCATGGAAAGAATTTATCTGTGGAGTGAATAGCACAGTTGCTTCTCAGAGCCTGAGTATGCGTTTTAGAGAATATATTGCTCCTAGTCCTCACTGAGGCACTGTTGCTCAACATTAGCAACCACCTGAACCCTCTCTATCACCATAAACAGGTGTTAGGGCTCCCCAGATCATGGCTGACCTAAATGGCATGATGCCAGAATTCAGAACCCATTGGAAAAGCTATTAACGCAGCTCCAGGCTGCACTTTTCAAAACTTGTGTCCACAATGACGTTATACAATACTCCTCCTCATGATGGGAAAAAAGTGTGGGCAGAGTGGGTGAATGGTGCTACAGAAACCTATATTTTTGGAATTTCTTGTAATCCTCCAGTTTTGAAGTGCCCACACTGAGGTATCTTAAAGGAACCTGACTTTCAGAGACAAGATACCATACTTTCTGAATATCAACTCCTTGAAAGTATTTTTATTTGGGCATCCCAAAACCAGGCCCACATAAATCATTAGCCCCTGAAAATTTTGCATATAAACTTTTACACAGAAGGTCAGTGGATGTAAAGTTCACATTGAAACTCTGATACTTCATTTTTAGAACTATTTTGGCTAGAATATAATCTGATTTTCACACTGAACAAACCCTGAACAATCGATTCCCATGGCCTAGTACAATACCCCAGTGGAACAGAATTTTTTGCTAAATAGGCTCCTGAAATAGTGAAGCCTGTTCAAAAGTCTAATGTCAGATTTCTTAATAAGTTGAATATTTACATTATCAAAGGTTGCATGTTAATTAAAAAAAATATGCTAAAGAAATGAATGATAAATCATAACAAAATTCTCTATTCAGACATACTGCTGCACCTTTTACACATTGCAGTACTGCCTTCAGCAAGATTATGCAAGTTTGTGTGGGGCACTCCTGAGTGAGGAGGTGGGAATACCATATAAGGAGTTTTATTTGGCTAACACTCTGGTTATTCACTATCACAAAGAAAAGTGCTGACATACATGGAAGAGTGTTCAACCTTCCCATAAAAATAATTTTATAATTTTTAATTATTAGGCAACATGTGGGCTTTGATTCTGTAATGTACACTATATGGGAGGTTCCTTGTTCTGCCTACATGTTGTAAATTTAATGATCTACTGATTTAAATTGAACAAGAGAAGACTGTTCTATCACAGGGGCACTATCTTCTAGCCCTGTAGGCCATGAGAATATTATGGGGTTGGCCCATGCCCGCATCCCACATGCAGAGTCAGTGCACAAGTGTTACCTCATATACTGATCACATTGTCTAATCCAGGGGTTGGCAATATTTTGGCTGGTGGGTTACTTAACAAGTTTTGGTGAGCTATTAAGGGGTCCACACAAATATTTCAGAAGTTATGATTTTAACAAATGATAGGTAACCCCCCCCAAAAAAAAAAAAAATTACTAAAAATCAAATATCTACTATAACATATTTAGGTTTTACTTCAAAAAATATTTTTTACCTGATTTATGGGAGGAGGTTTAGTAGTATATATAGAGACATTTGAATAATAGCTCAGATAAAGTCTAACTCTTGCATACTTTGTGTGGTGGGATATAGAGATGTGAGAGGTGTATGTGGTAGGTGACACCCAGTTGCAGCTTTCTCTTCATCCCTCACATGCTTCCCCATGGCCGTCAATGCTTCCCTACACTGCCTGCTGCCTGGAAGAAGAAGAGGAGCCTCTGGAGATGAAGGAAACTGAGTAGTACCCAGGAAGCTGCAGCAGCAACATTGTGCATGCTGATTGAAGGCCGAGGCTAGGGCTAATGACTTAGGGTCCACATATAAAGACACTTTTAAGAGCCCCTGAGTTTTCAGACAACAGACACTGAACTATTTTTTTGGCAAAGCAAGCTGTCCTTGGGTACGGGGCAGGGCCAGGTGGAAGCACACCACAGGCTGTCCTGGGTGCGAGTAGGTTGGGTTCAGCTCCATGCAGAGTGCCATGGAGGAAGCTGCGGTCTAGGTACAATTGGTGGGCCAGATCCAGTCTGCAGGTTGTAGTTTCTTCACCCAGGGTCTAATTGTGCACCCTGGGTCAGACTACCTGGAGGCCTGAACCCACACATCAAAGCTAGCCACTGAGTGATTCCACATGCTTGACCCGCTGAAGACTGGTGATCTAGTATGCAGGGTACATTAACTGGCCCACAGGTCTCCCCACAGGTCTGGAAATTTGGCAGAAGAAGAGCAGTAATTAACACTCCAACCCCTTCATTGCTGCCATATTTATAGATCTGTGCAGAGCCCCAAAGCTGGATGACACAGCTCTGCAGGCCAGATATGCCATTTGGGCCAGAAGTTAATCACCTGCGTTTTAATATATTTTGAATGTCCACCATTTAATTTTTTTAAAGTATCAATTTCTTCCAAATCAGAAGTACACTCTTCATTTTTGGTTTTGGTTTGAGCAATATTATTTTTATAGAGTGAAAGACTAATATCCATTTATTCTAAGTAACTAGTGATTCTGCATGCTTTAATTTTTGGATGGTCAAAGTAACAGACAGACTTGCTTTGTCAAAAATTGTTCAGCATCTGTTCTCTGAAAAATCAAGGGCTCTTAAAAGTGTCTTTATTAATGGACCCCACATCATTAGTTCTTCTGTATATTTAGGCCATAGCTGCTTCTGGAGAAGTTATAATGTATATTCAAGAAACGTTTGGAAACAGAAAAAAAGAGAGGAAATTCAAGAATAGCAATAACAAGGTCATACAGGCAAACAGCAAGGTTTGTAAACATCTTTCTGGTTTCATTATAGTTTGATTTTTAGTATCGTTCTGTTACCCTTTACTCCTTAAGGTGAGAAAGTACCTTGGCAAACACCTTAATGGAGGATGTTACATGCATCAAGAGCAGTTTAGGAGTAAATATTACTAAGATCAGAGAGGGCTTTCTGATCTGGGCCTAGGGCAAAAGAAATTCAGGTAAGAAAAGGAGTTGTTCAACAAAGACCTATGACACTAAGGACAAGGAAGACAAGATCCATAAAACCATTCAGGCATCATCTAATTGCTACTCCAAGTAAATTTAACCAATATTTATTCCTATAGAATAACTTGTAGAGCAAGTAGGGTAGTTATCTGCTGATAGATGGAGATTAACACCATCTCAGGCATATGCTTCTGACTGCCTGCATCTACATGAGACACTACTGTATAAACAATTACTAAATAAATGTGCAGTAACCCGAGTTATTGCACAGTGGCACTGGCAAACACCTTCTGATGCTACTACATTGCAGCCATACTACTACGCTGTAGTGTCAGGCTACTGCAAAGTCGGCATCTCGTAGCCATACCACTATTTCTTGTGATAAATAGCTTGCTTGGCTTACATGGCTAAGTCTTGGAGATTCCTGCAGACAATGAAGTGTTTCTGTGCAGTCTTTCTTAGACACTGAGTCAATTTGCCAATTTGCCTGAAAGTTACAGAAAAGCTTTTTAGTGAAGTTGCATGTTGTACTTAGATCATTCTAAGGACACTGAAAATGCAAGCATCTGCATGTTAAAGCTTGTTAAATTATGCTAAATGCCCTCTGAAAATTTCAAAGTTACACCACTTCAGTTAAGATTCAACTCTGGGCCATGCTATCTAGCTTGTGTAACAATAAATTCAGTCTTTTCCACGGAGATAAAACAAGCAATTTGCAGTCCTTCAGCATCCCAGGATGCTATGCTCCCAGCCTCCCCTGCTCTCCCTCACTGGATAAACCCCAGGTATCCTGGCTCCTAGCCATGCCCCTACTCACCAACCCTCTAGTGGCAAGTCAGAGCTGTGGAGGCAAGAAACAGTGTTAAGCCTTAATGTGTGCTTGCTCACAGCATGTTCTAAGTTTAACACCAACTGTCATTCCACAAAGTTAGTATGGTCTAAATATAATGTGTAACTTCACCCTAAGTCAGGGGCAGGCAATTATTTCAGGTGGAGGGCCACTTACAGAGTTTTGATGAGCTGTAAGGGCTATGTGGGTAGCCCCACCTGTTGACAAATGCCCCATCCCCTGGTTGCCATTTTGGGACTGGAAGTCCTGCCCCCTTGAGCCCTGAACTTAGCCACTAGAAGTCATTCCTCTTGTCTCCAGAAGTACTCCTTTCAGGAAGGGGGTATTCCATCTCAGAACTAGAACAATACCAAATTATATTTTAAAAATCAAATGTACAACAACTATTAATTTGATTTCAAAAAATATTTTTGTCACTGTTGCATTTCCCATTTTACTCGTGTTTGTATAATGTACATTGAGATGATTGCATGATAGCTTAAAATGAAGTCTTACTCTTTTGTAGTGTGGGGGCACTGTGGGGAGTATCGGCAGGTGAGTATAGGTTTGTGGGGGGGGCTGTGGGGGTATTATGTATGTGAGCCATGGGGGCTGGATACATTTGGGGGTGCAGGTGTGTATGGGGTTTGGTTGGGGGTGTGGGTATATGTATAAGGGGTGGGAGAGCATGTGTATGGATATGCGGGGTGTGGGTGGGTACAGGGTTTGTAGGAAGCGGTGAGTGTGTGTGCAGGGATCATGGCTGAGATGTGTGAGGCAGTGTGGGATGGGCATGGGAGGTGTGGGTGCCCACAGCCCGTACCATTTCTGGCAGCAGCAGGCCACAAGGCCTCAGGGCATGCAGGGCCCATGGTAGGCGAAGCCCCTGCCAGCACTCCTGCCAGCTCATGCTCTGTGCTCCTGCTGCCCCACCCTGGGCTTCCACCAGCCCTGGCCCTGGGGCATAGATGCAGGCCCTACACTCCTGCCCAGCTGTTGCTGTGATCCCCTCCCACTGCCACTCACCCCTGCCTGCCCTGCCTGCTACTGCAACTGCCATTGTCCTGCTTTCCCATCCACCACTACCACTGCTCTCTACCCCTCTGCTCACCTGCCGGCTGGTCGCTCCCACACCATGGGGTTCCTACAGCTTCACCCAACCACAGGATGTAGCAAGTGCTGGCCCGGCCCCAAGGAGTGCAGCAATAACCAGCGGTCCTCCTCTTACCTGCCTTAGCTGAGTTGCTCGAGGGCAGGAAACAGCCCCAGGGTCTCAGGCCAGAAGGCTCTGCTTGTGGGGAGCAGATGGGGTGAGACTGGCAAGCCTTGCTACTGGGTCCTGCCACCCCTAGGCTCTGCTGCCAGCTCCCCCTGAGTCCTGTTGCTGCTGTCACCTTGTCATCTTTGACAGGCAACCAGAAGCAGATAATAATTAATTTTCTGAAATTTGTAGGGGTCCCATGAGCCAGATAGAACAGGCTGCTGAGCTATATCTGGCCTGCAGGCTGTATTTTGTTCACCCCTCTGTAAGTCCTTTTGTAGATGTAGCCCAAAATATTTAAATCTTAGTTCTAATGCTTTTATTATTACTTTTTGTTTTTAATATTGTTGAAGAGCAAACCTCATTTTCAAGAAGACAGTTTTATGTTTTCTTTAAACAACATAGCTCTCTTTCCTTGAGCTTCACTTAAAATAATTATGTTGTTATTGGGGAGAAGGTTAAGGGCTGATTCAGAGCCACATGGTGCTCCCAGGAGTGATAGTAGAAAGGAGTACTTAGATATATGTATAACACATTTAACTTAGTAATTATGGGACTGGCATAAAAAAAAGGTGTGCCATGCTGGGTTACATTTCTACTGCTCTCACAAACAGACTTAGTATACAGCATTATTTGATGTACAACTATATACAAACAATATTTTAAAACCCAATAGAGCCAAACATTAAAGAAAATTACATATATATGGTGCATACCAGTAAGCTGTAGCTTGACCTTTGGTAACTGGAGCTATAGAGGCAAATGCTCCTGCTAAATTGCATATACACAGCAGTAGTAGTTATTAAAAAGGTGGAGTGGTAAGGAAGTCATTAAAGTGTGAAATTACAGCACCAGCAGCTAAAAATTTAATACAGAGATAGTCACAAAGGTGAGATCAACACCAGCAGGTAATCTACTTTAGTTTTCTGAGGGAAAAATTTCTGTATGCAATTCTGCAATAAAGGTATTTCACAATTATTCATTTTAATCTGCCAGGTTTACTAGTAAGAAGTTGAATGGTGGTGTTTGCCATCAGTCTTTTGTATCACTGATTAGGTGCACAGAAAAAAAGAGGGAGTGTTTACAACCTCCCTGGTTTGTGTGGTCCCCTAATGCTACTCACAACAGCAGTTTCTTTTAACAGCCATACTATTTGCAGCTTGACTACTACATTACAGCTGTATGGAGAAAAAAAAAATGAAACACCCTTAACCTCTAATAGTCTTTACAACTATATGGAATTTTATTTTAACCTGTCAGATCTGAGTTCTATAGCTCTAGGATCAAGCCATATTTAATATTCAGCCTAAATGATGACAGGGATAATTCAATTCCTGAGACATTGGAACAAGTAGATGCTATTGAACATTGTAATACCATTTGTTGTCTCTTTTAGAAACAAATAAAGTTCATTACAGGACAAATTAACTTCTAAATTACTGGTGCTAAGCCATATATGTAATTGGAATCAAATGGAATGTTCTTACATTTCTCAATTGTCTTTTTCAATGTTATAATCATTTGGACTGGGCAGAAATGAAATAATTCAAGTGTTATTACTTCTGTGAATATATTCCTATTGCATACCTGCAGTTATATAGTTTTATAATTAGGCATGGTTTTGGTGGACACCTGAAGACTTCTAAAAAAAGTCTGTGTGCTTCAAAAAGTAGTGACGATGACCCTGGGCACATGTACATGAGACACTGACTGCACAGTAGCCAAGTAATACTGTGTGGTAGTGCATCACAATACTAACAGTGCTAATGTGCTGCTGCACAATAGCATCACTTCAAAAATGTTTGCAGGTGCTACTGTGCAGTAACTCCCATTATTGTGCATTTATTTAATATGTGATTAATATACAAGTAATAAATAAATGCACAGTAACCACTGCCCTCTGGACATTTCTACACATGCTACGTCCCTGCAGCAACGTGCTACAGGGATGTAGGTTCCGCGGGCAAAACCCGTGATGCTGCAGCTATGTCACCATAGCAATGCGCTCCCCCATTATAGCATGTTGCTGCAGTGATGTAATGCCTAAAAAAAACTGAGAGGCATGCAAGGCACACTACAGGTTGTTACACAGGTTGAAACAGTAACAATGGTGCCATAGCAGCACCCTCTGTTTTCATTGTGTCACAAAGAAATAAATGGCATCACAATGATTTTCTAGGTTCTATATATTGAATGTGGTACAGTTCAGTTGTAGTCCTTGTAAAACTTGATTTTAAAAATAATAAAATTGTAAAATTTTGATCTTCTGAGAAAATTCCAGTGGCCTGTTACAACCTCCCTCAATAGATTCAGTGATATGACATTCTGTCTCTTTATACCCTGCTGATTGCAGAATATAGGGTAGGTCAATCTCTTCTATCCACATAGCATAAGTGCAACAGATGTCAGGAACTGGTCAATAGTTGGAAATCATTTTTTAAAATCTGAAAAATACTTTGGGATCTTTGTGAGTGTTTCTATATAACCTCAGCTGCTACATTTTATATTTGTACATAAAGCACTCCAACGTTATTGCATCAGATCTTAGTCACAAACAGTGATAAAAGCAAGGAAATAGCCCATTAAAAAACCTATGTTAAAAATCAGCACCTGTGATTAAAAAAATCCTTAGACTTTGTCATTTTCTCTAAATTAGCTATTCAAGTGAAGAGGCAACTTTCAAAGGAAAATAAATCCATACAAGGTTATTCGGCTCTGGATCCAACCACAAGCACAGTAAGATAGGTGACAGGAATTTACTCAATTTTCTGTGCATCTGTTCAGCTTTCTAGTGCTTCATGCTATACTGGAACAAACAAAATTCTATTTCTTTGCATAACTCAAATGATAAAACTCTTTCTACTGCAAAGTAGTGCAAAAGATGTACCACTGTGGGTATTTTTCCCCCAGAATAGCTAAAGCTCATTAGCTACCTGATGGTGTTGATCCTACTTTTGTGACTCCATTTGTATTAAATATTTACATTCTGCTTCTGGAATTTCATCTTTTAATGAGCGGCTTGCTATTTTTCAGTAGCTCCCACTGTTTTGTACCATACATGCAATTTAAAAAAAATGGTAAGGTTTATCATTTCCTTTTCTCTGTGTCAGAATACGTTGATCCCTTACTCGTTTCGTTAAATTGAGATAAATAATGGTACTTTTGTATAATTATGTCTCAAGGATACTTAAAAAAACACAAATAAGAAGCAGACATATGAACAAAAGGGCAGAAAAATTCCATGTAGGTCAGAAGAGCTGTTTTTTCTCTCCAAAATAGTACCACTGCAATAGTATCATTGCTTTCAAATAGGGTTTGATTAAAATCAGACACTTTATTTAGATCATAGGACCAGATTGTTGTGCACCTTCACAAAGTAAATGGCTGTTAGAAACCCACTTATTCCCTAATGTTGTCTTCCCACACTACAGTCAAAGAAAGGGAGAAAAGCATTTACATTCCCCAGGCAAACAAGAAGAGCATAGGTAGAATGACATGGAAAAATACAGATAAACTTAATTCTGGCTCCTAAAGCATTCCAGGCATTTTAGGTGCCCAGGTATGCCAGGAATTGTACATTATATTAGGTATATGACCACTGAAAAGTAAATTGCCTTTGCTCCCCAAAAATAACAGAGGTAATGTGGGAGGCAGGTTTTGACTGAATAATAATCTGTTACCCAGTCTGCTAACAGTACAGTACAACTATGTACTGCAGATTGAATAATAGCAACCTCATTAACATTTGATTGCTTTTGCTTTGCTGTTTTCTATTACTGGCACTCCCTTAATACCTTAAGTTGATCAAATAGATTATGTTAATTGATTTAATCACGTATTTTAGGTGACAAAACTTAAAAATTAGTAAGAAAAGTTTTTTTCCTTTTTTTGCAGAAGAAGCTGACATGGTTGAAAAATATGAATCAGCCTGACTTCTGTTGCCCTTCTGTTGTTCTTGAATGAACTATTTTCATAGTATATAATGATAAACTTGAGAGGTTCTTTATTTACCTTTCAACAACAGTAAAGTCTATTTATAGAAATAACATAGATAGTCATAAAGAAGTCCAGATATTACAGAACTGAAATTTTCCTACAAATCTAAAACCTGTTGATTGAATTCAAATTGGAAATCATTTTGCTTTGGCATGTTTTACATTACCCTCTGAAATCTGCTATAACCACCATAACTCTAAAATGAAGAAAGAAAGGTAATAACTGTAGTTTTGTCATTGCTGTTTGCTTAGTGCAATTTTGTTTTATTTCAAGACATGAGTTTAACTTTCAAGTACTTTTAATACAAAAGAAAAGAAATGACTTTGTTATGGCACACTATATATTTTAAAACACAAATAAAACAAAACACCCTTTTGGACCATAGCAGTATGCAATGTTCCTTCTAATATTGTAAGACAAGCATGCTTAACCATGGTCCATAGGCCAGATCCAGCCCCTGAAATTATTTCATCCAGCCTGTAGGGTTCCTTTCAAATCTCTGTGGAGCCCCACAGGTTATGGCCCTGTGTGCTAGATTGGGTGTGCAAGGCACCACTGGGCCCAATGTATGTAGGGCTAGGGGCTGGTACAGGGCCCCTATGCCTAATTCTGGCATGTTTGGACGCAGCACACAGGATCCTGTCTAGCTCGCATATCAGCCCTGTACCTCTCATGTGGCCTGCAGGGCCAAAAACTTGAGTACCACTGTTGTAAGGCATACACTAAGAATGACATCCTCAGCCAATAAAATGGCATAGCAAAATGATATCCCCTCTGCTCTTTTGTTTTATTAAATGTATTTAAACTAAAATACAACTAAATCAAAACGTGCCCTTATGCCTTTGCTTAATACCCTATATAAAAGATGGTGCAATGTTGAGTTGCCACAAACAGCACCCTGGGAAGAAAAGCTGAATCATGATGTTTCTAACCGAGTCAGTACAGATACCAGTAGCATTCTTACAGTGGCAGCACGCATATCAGTGCAGGATATGACCCCTCCCGTCCCCCCCCCCCCCGTGCACGCACAGAAAAATGTTAACTATTCAAAAGCAAGCTCATACAGAACTCGGTGCTGCTGTGGCTGCACTACTATCAATACCACAGTAAATGACTTTGCCATAAGACAGAACTTTCCCAACATTACTATCTTATGGTGGAATTAATTAGTCTACTGTGCCCTAATACTGGTGCATGTGTAGACTATGATGGTTTACTGCAAAGCTAATTAGCAAACTCCACAGTAAAGTGCATGTGTAGATGCACTCACTGTTAGTCTAGCACAGTTATACAGGGAACACAGATTTGCCTAAATGGAGAGCAATTTTTTCTGAAAATTTGGGCTTTTAGTATAGTACCAAGGAAATATGTACAAGACAAATATGCATTCCAGATGGTGAAGACAAGCATGTTCATTCCTAATGGACTGAAGACACTGTTTAATAGCAGTTCATTCTTGCCAGAACAAAATTACCCCTGTAATGCTGCCAAGGTCAGTGAAAGCATAAGTTGCCCACTGTGTAAGTGCTGGTTGCACCATCCAGACCTGCCCAGGAGATACATGGTGGGTGAGTCTTGCCATCCACATTAAGTAACCTTTGTTGATAAATTATATTTATATGCAAGTTACATTAGAGGGACCTGCAATCGAGCACAATTACATGGAAATTGAGCAATTATCAGGCATAACTAATTCATAAACAGACAACAGATACATCATAGGTTTATTTGTCAAATCTTGCCATCTGTTGCATACATATTAAACAGAAAATTATAGAAGAAATAATTGTTTCTTCCCTACAAAAACACAAATCTATTTTCTAGGTTGAGTCTTAATACACGGAAGATCACTGTTTAAGGCCTATTTACAACAAACTTTGACAACTAGGAAACAGTTTAAAATAGAATCTTCTATCTCAGATGAAGCCAGCACCAACAATTATTATTATTAGCGCTGTTATTAATAATATCACTATTGTTATGGTCATTGATAATGATTATATGCCTATGTTCTAATGCAATACTTTGCTTGGATTTTTTTCCAGGCCTGTTCCAAACCTTATAAAATAGTGCATTAAAAAACAAATGTGTTTCTAACACTTATTTTATACCTGTCATCATTCATATTTTTATTTAAATATTAGAAAAGGAACACCATTGAAATTTCAAGGCCTCTACATTTAGAGGTCAAAACCAAACACATGAGTGGGCCTAATCTTGTCCATTATCAAGCTTCTAAATATTACTGATGAGGAATATATAACCACCAAAACCTATCTGTCATGTAAACTAGTAAAAAAAATTATATGTTAATGAGTGTTAAACAAACAAAAATAAAAACAAAACCCTTCCTCTCCGTATTTCCACAGTAGCTTACTTTAAACAAACACTTGCGGGTTGCTATATTTTTAGGAAATATTCTGCACTTCTATCAGAACAGAAATCATATAAGGATATCAATACATTTTATCAAGATTAATTAATTTTAAAAACCCTAAGGAATATAGATAAGAAAAAATTATTTGTACAATGATATACGGAAAGTTATTGACACAGCAATAAAAACAGAACATAAATCTACTGGGTCCTAAGATTTGTTCCAATCTTGTGATTTGGTACCTCATTCATTTCAGCTGTGATTTTAATAAGGGCATAAGGTGTTGGAAATGCAAATCCAAAATGGATTAAGTACCTGCCTCCTTGACACACTGTTGTCTTCCAAGTATTTACAAAAGTTTATAAGTGATAAAATAAAGATTTATGCAATGTAATTCAAGAAAAATAAAGGTTTTTGTTTGGGGGTCTATATTTATAATGTGCTTAGTAAACTTTGCAGTTTTCTGGAAACATAGTCCATCACACATATGATCAAACATTTGTCTTGCCTGAAGTTGTTCATGTTATAGTCTGTTGTATTTTTCTTTGGCTATAACTCAGTCTGCTAGGATTCAGTATCAAGTGCCAAACTGTATTGACAGTGGTGTTAAATTTAAGTGGGGTTTTAAATTATGTTAATCTAAGTAAATTGAGCATATTTGATTAAAATAAAAAAAAGAAAGGAAGAAAACACCTCTTTGAGTTCACAAGGCTTTCATGTTGTATCTTTCAGGGGGTGGGCAGATATTCTGGAGAAAGGAGGAGACAGAAAAGAGTTCCTTATTTTTGTTGCATTTTTTTGTATCATTGCTAAACTATATTTTCCATCAAATCCTTTCTAGCCAGGTCAATCTGCAAAACAAACATAACCCTCAAAAGGTTGCACTTTTTTTCCCCTTAGACATTATACTTTTATATCTTGCTATTGAAAAAGGACTGTCAACCTTTGTTAGTATGTTCACACCCAATAAAAAACGTATAATCCTGCACTATGTTTTATCACTTAAGGTACTTTTTAAGTTACTATCCTAGCTTTACACAATAGATGTTTAGGTATAATCCATGAAACATTATTGAACAAGATGTTCTGGTGTCAAGAGCATAAATTGGTTACATACAAAGAAAAAATAAGAGAATTATTTTCCTGAAGCAACAAAGAAAAAAAACTTTAAAAAAACAACTGGTTCCACAAGGATATCTGAAAAAGTCTTCTGCACGTGAAAGAGTATATCTAAGTGAATCTGAATGACTAATCATTATTTGTCTACAGTATACACAATTGGTTTTCAAGGCATTAATGTTATAAAACTTTCTTTTCTATTCAAAATTATTACAATTATTATATTCTGATGTCAACTGAATATCTTTCCAGAATTAGTATTTGTGTTATTCCTAAATATGAAAAAATATGATGTTTCAGGAAAAAAAAAATTAATATTTTCTATCTAGCTGCAAGACAAAGATATGATGGATGCAAAGGATTAACAGTAATCATTCTGTTTTTTAAATTTTATTTTACTCTACAAACAAGGCTTCCCCCAAAGTATATTTGATTGAGATACACTCTCAGAGAACTGGGGCAACACCAGCTGTAAAATAACTACATGGTCTTTGAAAAGACGACACAAGAGATGAATTTGGCCCACAATATCTGCTACTGGCATTGTTTCCTTCCAAGTGGAATTGAATTCCCTAAACTCTAGAGAGAAATGTAACAGTAGTGCAACATATGTGAAATCAGGTCATTTGACTTCTACCTGTAATCTGAATTACAACTGTTCAGGAGAGTGGTTTAAAAATGCAGTTCTCTAAAGCATTAATCAAATCATGTTTGCACCATAATGTAAAAACAAAGAACCTTTAAATGCTTAAAACAAACCCCCAAAACTTTTTTCCTTAAGCATTTTATTGACTATTTTTATCATCATCATTTTAAGTTTTGTTCACTTTCCTATTTGCTATTTTGCAAAGCATCTGGATATATGCACATGAAAAAAGAAGAAGGACTACAATACACTATATTTACAGAGATTCATGAGAGAGTTTTTTTCCTTAAAGGTCCATTCCCATAGTGTACAAAATATATAAAATGTATATTACCATATTTACTTCAATCCAGGGCAATTTTCTCCCCCACAAGCCCCATGCCTCTGTGCATGCCCCCCCAACTCCCCTCCACAGCCTGCTTCCCAAACTTGTCCCCCACCCCCAGCAGTATAAGCTCAACATGGTAAAAAAGTGCCTCATCTTGGATTTGAATATAATCCAGAGTAGTAACTCAGCCTTGGCCCCAGGTATGGAATCAAAGCCAGAGATGAGCTGCTACCTGACCTGGTTCAGGATGGCTCATTTTAGGGAGGAAGGGACTTGCAGCCAAGGTAAGCAGCAGGGAGACAGGGTGTGGGAATCAGGCACTAGGGATCAGGTAGAGGGATGAGAGGCAAGAGATTTGGGGGGCAGGTGCAGGCACAGGGGCAAAGGGTGGGAAACAGGTTACAGTGGGGAGTGAGAGATGCGAGACAGGCAGCAAGAGAGCAGGTGTGGAGCTTGGGGGGGCAGGCTGCAGGGGAGACGAGACAATGGAGGCAGGGAATAGGGGGCAGACATAGGCATGTAGGGCAAAGTGTTGAGGGTGGAGGCAAGCAGCAGTGCATAGGCACAGGCACAAAGGGGCATTGGCTGGGGGGCACATAGTGGGGGAAAAAACCATGTCAGGACAGGTGCTGATGGGGAGCAAGTGGCAGAGGGGACAGGCAGCATGGGACAATAAGCAGGAAAGATAACAGGCAGGGGAGCAAGAAGTGGAGGTTTAGTTTCTCATCCCCCACTGCTGCTTCTCCCTGCTGCAGCAGTAAAGAGGTAGATAAATTTAAGATGACCTTCCACTAATTAGATTCCATATATATACATAAACTATAGCATACACAACTTTCCCTTTATTGAAACTAATTATTAGGAGGGTGGTCTTAAATGCAAAGCCATCATAGATTTGGAAAAATATTGTATTATAAATAAACATCCTAATACTGTGGTGGGGGAGTCATATGCTGGCATCACCAAATTACTGAAGATAAGAAAAAATATAGGTTACATAGAATAATTGAAAAAAAATATAAATAAATATTCTGCAATAACATAATCGCTTGGTGCAACAAAGGCAATTTCACAAGCCCATGATAGTTAAGCATATTTGAATCACTTGTCCACAGTTCAGGGCTTGCAGGGGACATATTGACTACATGACTCTGACATTGTTTATAGCCACAGAAAACTGAAAAGTTAAACCTGAAGATGATAGGAAGTGTAGTCTGTGATGTTTCCCTGAGGATTTTATTGCTGCCAATAGGCCTGTGGAGTTTGGAGACTCTAATGCATTTTAGTAGCATCTCTGAACAAACAGACCACCCTTTCCTTCATTCAGTCTTTAAAATATGTATCTTAACTCTACAGGTAAAATTCATATATATGTTTTATGTTCTTCCAACACAGTTTTTTCTCAGTTCAACACAGTTCTTTCAGCACAACATAAAGACTGATAAATCACGACCATTTTTGAACTAGATAGGATAGTGACATCCCAAATGGACCAGCTCTCTTGGAGAATGCTTTCTCTCTCTCACTTATAAAAGTAGGGTTCAAGCTCATTTCTCCTCAGTAATTTCAGTAATGGTAGGAAAAAGAGTCTGTCAAATCAGTGGGTCCAATGGGATTTAAGGAGTTATAGGGCAAAATCAACACTTAAATTCTCCCTACTGCTTGATAGCTAGTAAAGATTCAAAAACGGTAAAATGTGCTTCCAGCAAGATGTAGCAAACAAACTGTTGAATCCTGCCTCAGCTTCAGTTTGTCACAGATGTAAGATGTTATCCTGGGAAGAGCTGAATAATCAATATGAGTATAAATGGCTATGTATGACAGGCCAATGAAAATCAATGTTCATGTTCACTTGTCTTACAGAGATCATGCTTTGAGAAAATATACAGGTTTGCTCTGCTCAAGCAACGGTCAGTGTCTCCAACCGCACTATTAGCTATTTCCTCCCAGTGCCTTTTATTTAAAGGAGCCATAATCCTTGCCTATTCCCAAATCAAAGAGTGCTGTGGGACATTAAAATTCTAGCCCGTACGCTGTTACGTCACGGTGCAACCTTTCAGTCAGACTATAAGCTATTCTTCAGTTCTGCTGCTTCAAGGAACTGCTCTGTGACACTTCTTTTCAACCCTGCTCTGAGGAGCAAAGAGAATGACTGCGAGGTGAGTGACTCGCATACCATCAGCAATTCCAAAGTGACTGTGTTTTGTAATTATTGTGAAAGAGATGATATAGAAAGGGTGTTGTGATGTTACTGATTAGATACTGCTTCAGGGTCCTTCATATCACTGTTTCAACAATTCTTCTAAGCGCTTTAACACAGCACAAACAATTCAAAGTCGCATCAAAACAACAGCATCAGAGTGCCTCACAGCAGTGTGGAACCAACAGCACTGAATGACTTATTCTTCAACAGTAATTGAAGAATCATTTTGAAATGAAATCAGACTGGCTGCAGCTCTTCTCAAGCTTTTTTTTCTGGCTGTTACTAGAGTAGTATTAAATCAGCAATAGACACATGAAATGAAGACAGTTAAGTTTTATTTTGGACTCTAATGAGAGAAATGACTATACATACTTAGCACTTTTAGCAGAGTAGGTAATATATATATGTCTACCTAAATCCATGCAATAGTGTAATATGTCTTCAAAAAAAACGTTACTTTCACTAGCTGTTATAGAAATGATTTTATACACAGACACATGCACATGGAATAGACAAAACTATATATATTAAAATTTATATTTGATATACATCACATCTAAATGATACTAAAACTTCTCAAGTTGTAGACAGTTTTAGCCAACAAAACTCAATACCTCTAACATCAACAAGAATGTGCCCAAGTACCTCAGTAATTCACTACCCCCACTTAAAAAATAGTCTTATTTACTTTATTTTGCCTGCATTATTCCTTGAATTATACTTGTCTGCACTTCTGGAAATACCCAGAACCACAGTTGACTGGTAAGAGGTGTGCAGGGGTGCACATGTACTCCAGTATGGGGCTGGTGTTCTCCCCAGTGGCCAACACCGATGCTGTTGGTAGAGCTGGTACCCCCTTGGCGGGGCTGCCACTGTCAGCAGCTTCTGTGTGTGCCCCCCAAAATTCAGGAGGCACCAGTCACTCATGCCCAGAACTGCTTAGATCTGGAGGGTTCTCAGCATAACAAAATCCAGATGTATGAACCGAACATTACTTTTAGCCAACAAAACTCAATACTTCTAACATCAACTATCAACACCACAATGACCCTGTGAAAAATCTTGATTTTTCATACCTACTGTAAACAAAGTGAATATAAATTTGTTAGTGTACTAGTTAAAAAATCTCGCAACTGCATAGAATGCACACCAAATATTTACACTATGTTTAACAACTTCCTTTAGGTGCTCAGTGAACCACAGCTGGTAATCTTCAATGCAGAATATTTATGCCTCAATGGATCAAAGTCTGGGTAAAATGTGTCCTCCAGCAGAACTTGGTAGAAATGGAGAGTTGTTGCTACTTGATGCAACTCATTGCATGGATGTACAACTCCAGTATCCCATTTTGTGAAGTATGGTGTACAAATTTGAAATAAAGCCTGAGTAATATCAGGAACATATCCTAAATGTGATAGGCATGCTTTTCTGGTGAAAGTATAGATGGTTTGAAACATGTAATTGATATCCTATTGTATAACAGATGACATCTTAATAACTTAAAATAGTCCAAGTAAATTTGATACTATTGTTCTGATACTATTTTCCCCTTTTTGAACAGTTACTGTGTGGGTGGTAATTTCTGTCCTAATTTCATATAAATTAATTCCAAATTGCAGAATTAGCTACAACAACTAAATTATACAGTTTTTATGCAATCAAATTCTCATTCCTGGGGATAGCATAATTTGACAGTAAAATACTGAAGTACATAGTGTAATATGGATCACCAGATACAATGCAGCAAATACTTTGTTCAGTGAAGCCTGTAATCTGATTATTTTGGTTACAGGTATTGCTACATATTTGGTAAATTCAGCTATCATGATTCTCTCTGTCAGCAGAAACAATTCTGAGGTACAATGAATGAGAGTGTATTATTGATTCCCTAGGCTCCATTTTATTATTTGATGAAAATAAAAGTCACCTCTATGTGGCGAAAAGTGATTAGCCATACAGGAAAAAAAAGCTTGGACATGGTCAAATTCACTTTGGCACTGCATGTATTATTGCTACTCTGAATCATCTAAGACAGATCAGCAATTAATCAAGATTTTCTGCAGAGTTAGATTTCTGCTGACTGGCCTTCTTCTTTGGGAGTCCCACTCCAGCAGTCCCCTTTGATCAGCATGCAACATTCTGTTAAGAGGCAAACTGGAAGGTCAGGGAGCCGAGTAGCCACCAAAGTATGGGTACTGCTTCAGATTTTGTAAAATCTCTGTTTTAAAAGTAGCTTCATGGCACTTGTGAGTAATACATAATTCACTGAGTCTATAAGAAATGTTAGCACACTTAAATTTAAGAATGTGCCCAAGTACCTCAGTAATTCACTACCCCCACTTAAAAAATAGTCTTATTTACTTTGCCCGCATTATTCCTTGAATTATACTAGTCTGCACCTCTGGAAATACCCAGAACCATAGTTGACTGGTAGGAGGTGTGCAGGGGTGAACATGCACCCCAGTATGGGGCTGGTGTTCTCCCCAATGGCCAACACTGATGCTGTTGGTAGAGCTGGTACCCCCCTGACAGGGCTGCCACTGTCAGCAGCTTCTGTGTGTGCCCCCCGAAATTCAGGAGGCACCAGTCACTCATGCCCAGAACTGCTTAGATCTGGAGGGTTCTCAGCATAACAAAATCCAGATGTATGAACCAAATATTACTTCAGCTATATCACCTGTGAGTCCTAATCCTGTATGTGATTCCAGAGCGCACATACTTGATGAGATTTCAAACTAATAAAACAAAAAATATAAGAAATACCCCATTTTCCCTAATGGCCCAGTGAATAAATGCAGGATGTGAATGACCCTCTTCTGCCAAAGAATATACCCACATCTCCCAACTTTCAGGAAAGTACACTACCATTTTTCTTGACACTTATTTTGACCTGTCGGATTCAGTTACACCAGCAGAAGCTGTTTCACTCCTCAGAGAATAATTAAATAAGGATTAGGTCAGAGAAAGTCTATATCCAAGTGACTAGGACAGGTCCCTAGGAACAGTGAAATGTGGACTGTAGTTCTTGTTCTAAGAAACACTTAGTTTTTTTTTGCTGAAGCAGGGACTGGAACCCAGAGCAAATTTTTCCCAGGACAGTGGGCTAATTACTAGTATACAGAATTCCAGCATTATCTGTATGGGTGAGAATACACATTACAGTTAGATCACATAACCAGCACTGAAAAAAATCATTCAATCAAGTGCTGCGTGCCCTCTAGCCACTATGGGTGAGAATTATCCCTCAGCTGTGCTACTTAGCTCAAGTTAAATTCACTTCTGGCTGTTCACCAGAGACAAAAACAACAAATTGTGGTCTTCAGGATCTCAGAAGGCACCAATTTCAGATGATCTAGCTATCGTCCAGGTCCTAGACTGACAGCTGGAGACAGCCAGGCAGTGAGTGAGTGGGGTGAGCTGAACGAGGGTGAGTGTGAAGAAAAGGGAAAGGAGTACAGTGGGGCAGGGGGCTAAGGGGAGGGGGGAGAGGCAAAGGAGTGCAGGGGCAGAGAGGGAGAGGGCAGGGAGCTACTAGGATGCTGCTCCCTCTACCCATCAAATCATCCCCCACACACTAATTGTCCCTTCTGCCCTCAGATCACCCCCACTCCCACCGTGATCATCCCACTACTACTTGGATCATTGCTTTCTTTAATCCCCCAGCCCTCTCAAATTATCTAGTCTCCCTTCACTCTCTGAGTTGCTCCTCTGATCACCCCCTCTACCTGTCCATCTGGATCAACCCAAAAGCAGCATCAGTGTAGGAGTGGGGGAGGGGAGGAGGCGTTCCCTCTCCCTTTATGCTCTCAAACTCCCTGAAACCCACACTGGCTTCCACATGTCTAGATCCAGCCCTTGCCAGGCCCTGCATTTAAAGGGGCTATGGAGGTGCAAACCCTTGCCATGTGGCTGCAGAGCCCACCAGGGGCTCAATCTGGACATATGGGAGTGACATGGTCTGTGGGAGCAGGCAGGGAAGTGGAACCCCACCAGCTGCTGCTGCTGCCATTGCCATTGCCACTCTTAGGCTAATCAAGATGGCAGGAAAGGAAGCAATGATCCAGGAGCTAACAGGAGGTGGCAGTGTTATTTTCAGGGCAGAGAGGGCAATTGGAGGGATGGAGGGCAATCCAAGCAGCACGGGATGGAGCTCATTCCTTCCTTCTCTCAGCCTATACTGAAGCTAGAGACCTGGAAAGCAGGGCTGACAAGGGGCTGCAAGTTTGTCCAGTGCCGCTGGCATTGGACAGACTTGCAAGGCTTGTCAGACTTGCAAGACTTGCAAGGCTGGCAAGGGGCTACAAGGCCAGCCTTCTAACAGCATGTCTCAGAAGTGCATCTTAGAGAGGATATTAATCCTTAACATGCCATTGATTACTAGCATGTGCTAACCTTAATAATGATCAACATTCCTTACAATTAACCCCTGTTAACTCTACCATGTAATCTTGCCCTATCATCAGCCTAATAATGCACAAGAACAGTAACAGTATCCAGAATATAGGCTATAGAGGGGAGAAAAAAGGAATACTTATACATATTAGAACTTAGATATTTTGGAAAACGTGATTGCTACATCACTGTTTCCTAACATCAAAGAAAACCAAAATATACAGAAAATAATATATGCTTTATATACACACACACACACACACACACACACATTTTTCTGCAACTATATTAATCCAACACAAGCAATCATGCACTATAGTTTTAGGGTAATTTCCCTTCCCCCTTTAAAACCATATTTTCCACAATTTATCCAGGGGTGTATATTATTATGGTTCTCTGTTTAAGACCGACTGCTCATGTGGCTCCTGAAATAGTCATGACTGTGTCACAGCTTTACACAATTACTATACCTCTGTTCTGGTTCCTTTGGCTTCCTTCCAGATATGCAGCACTGATTTTATGTTCTTTTCCAGGTTTCTACCCTGGTCAATAAAATTAATATCAGGAATTCAGCTTAAGATAGCTTTATTACTATTATTTTTAACCATCCTTTGTATTTCCAAACTGGCTTCTGCATTTTCACACATTTCTTCTGAAGGAGTTATGGACTGAAAAGCATTTAAAGAAATAAAAGTCATGGTTTTGCACTTTAAAGGGAAACCCAAACCAATAAACTAAGATTGTTTGTGCC
>JAGPOW010001338.1:37217953-37287856 GCA_030014935.1 Caiman crocodilus | reverse complement strand
ATATATATATATATATTTAGAAGATAACCTTAAGAATTATGACACACACAATAAGTTCCAGACTTCTTTGACCTAAAACATGTCCTATTTGTTTCCATTGATTTAAAGATGAACTTAAAGACACACTATGTTCTTTTCCAATGACTGTTCAAACAGTATTAACAAGATGATTTTTACACAAAGGCCTCTGCAGTATAATTGTAATCCTTATAATAGTGACACACTGTTTGACTGAGAATTTTTTTATTGTAAGTGGTGATTGGCTACCACATACATCAATGCCAGCTAATTTTTTTCCACATAAGCAACTTTACTTCTGATGTAACTCCATTGACTTCACTGAGACCTGTGGGTACTCAGTGCTACTGATAATGAAGTCCACTTGTTTTAGGCAACTAAGTTTGAAAACTGTGTTCCCAGTTCTCCCTTGCATTAAATGAGAATAATAATAATTTCCCATTTCATAGGGAGCTAAGTCTTAGTGCCTTGTTTATGAGTTTCTTGAGATCCTTTGATGGAAAAAAGCATATGGGTCTGGTTCAGAGCTCACTTAAGTCTACAGGAGTACTTCCATTAAATTCAATGTTGTTTGTATCTTTTATAGGGGTGTGTGAAGTGGGCAGTATTCAATTTGGATTTGGATTTGGCCCAGTTCAGGGTACAATGATTCGATTCGCTGATTCGGCTCACTTCCAATTCAATTTGTCCAAATCTGAAGATTTGATTCTGATTCGGAGAATCAGTGATTTGGCCATAGACACAGCTTTATATGTATTTTTTATGTACCGGGGGTGGCTTGTGAATGCCGAGATGGTGGGGCAGATGAAGCATCCCACGGTAGTGTGAGGGGGTTCCACTTCTGCCACCAATCGCACGGGGAACCCCCTCATGCCTCTTCCCCCCACCCTGGCAATTGGCCATGGGGAGTCCCTGGGCGCCCCTTCCAGACCCAGGAGGCACCAGTCACCAAGCTACAGAGGACTTCTAGTCTACTTCTGGGTCTGCCACTGAGCATGCAGGGGACCCCCTCCACACTTCCATGAGATGCTCCATCTGCCTCACCATCTCGGCACTCATGAGCCTCACCTGGTACCTTGAGGTATGTAGAAAAAAAATATAAAGCTATGTCTATGGCTGAATCGTTGAATCTCTCTGAATTGATTCAGTCTTCTGATTTGATTTGGAGAGATAATGGGTCTTCTGACTCAATTCGGATTTGGAGATTTGTCCACCAAATCGGGCCAAATCTCCTCTGAATTGAACTAGCAACCGAAGCTTTGCACAGCCTTAATATTTTACTATGTACAAAAGGATTAATAATGATGATAATAATAATCAGAAAGCTGTTTAAGCATGTTCCTAACTTGAAGCATGAGTGGTGCCATTGCTGAATCAAGACTCTAAAACATACAGTACTTTAAAAATGAATCAGTCTTCAAATAGAACAACACTACTACAAATATTTGTGAAGCATTATTGTTTAACAGCACACTTATATTTCTAATGATGTGTTCTAGCATCTGTAAGTGTGTGCCTGTGTACAATGGGTATCATTTATCTCTGCCAGCACATCACTGTGAAAGCCTGAATAAATCACTTCTCTGATACCAAATTATTTCTTTTGCAAAATGGGTTGATAAAACATAACTATGTTAGTAAAGCACTTTAAAGTGTTACATATAAACAACAACAACCATACTCACAATTATAGTTTGTACAAGATTTTGAAGATGAAAGCCCTGAATAACAGAGCTGTCTGGACAGTTTTAATTTGAATCATAATTCATTTAGAGCTGAATAAGCTGAAATCAAAATGCTTTATTAAATCTGTTAAATTTTACCAGAATTTTGCTTTGGATAAAAATGGACAGAGCCTTGTAACACCAGAACATTTTTCTTTTTTTCTTCTTAAATTTGAATGATATTATGTTATTTACGCTACAGGACACCCTCACTATTTGTGGATTCAGCATTCATAGTTTCAAATATTCGTGAATGCCAAACCTGCATCTTAAATACACTTACAGAAGCTCCTTGGGAGTTTTGTGCTTGCTGCTGCCAGGCTCCCGCCACCGCTGCTAGGCTCCCACTGCCAATAGTGCAGCCATCCCCCACCAGCAGCCAGGGACACAGTGTTCGTGAACACAGATGGTGTTCATGAACACAGGGATTTATTCACGGATTTTGCCATTCATGGGGATCTCGAGAAGGTATCCCCCATGAATGGTGAGGGTCTCCTGTATAACATTTTAATGCAGTACAAAAATCAAGAAGTTAAATTGATACAAAATTTGAATTTTCCTTTGCAGACAATTTTGAAATTTCTGTTTGCTTGGTTCAAAATGCAGCTGAATATTAACAACTGGAAAACCTTTGTGAAACAGAACTTTCATGCTCCTCACAGCTATACAGTGTAAGTGCAAATGACCATTCACTATTATTGCTGTTTCAGTGACTGTTTTTGTAAGAAAAGTATTTGAAGAGTAAAATGATCTATCAGTGCTAAAGGCCATTTCTGCATTATAGGAAGTATTGCCATTTATTTCATTTAACTACCTGTAACCTTCTATGCCAGGACTAAATTTGGTCTTACTCAGTCACAATTAAAAAAAACCAAGACTGTTTGTTACACTGGAAAAATACTTAGATGTTCCACAAAACTTCTATGATTTAAACAACAAATAAAATATTTTACCTGGCCTCAGTGAAAATAGTACTATATTACCTTTATATTACCAGATGCCAACGAGGATAGTTCCTTTAGGCAAGGAGAGGGTTATTTCCCCCCTCCCTCTGCTGTCTGGTGGAGTGAGCAGGGAAGGTCTTATTCCACCATTCACCCCACGCAGGTAGTGATCGGCAGTGGCAGCAGTTACGGTGGGCAGACCCCGGCTTTGCTTTCCTGGGGGCTGATGAAGCAGAGTGGGGAATAAACCCCGTTTTTGCTCCCTCTACCTCAGGATGCCATGCCCCTGCCCCTGTTGCTGCAGCAGTGAGGGAGGAGCACCAGGCAGACCCCGGCTTGGGTCCATGCCAGTGTGACAGGGAGATAGGAATTAAATGCCTTCCCTGGCCAGTTCATTTGAGGCTACTGCCAGGACAGGCCATGCCTCCTAGCACAGCTTCCCTGAAGCTGAGGGTGCACTCTAGCACCCCTAGGCTTTTGGCCTAAGCCACTGCTGGGATGTGCCTGCACTTCTTGAATGTCTATTCACTTGCAATTTTTTTCAATCTAGGCAGGTTAGACTAACCTGCAAAGATTTAATCAATTCAGGCAATGGCTTTTTGAATGTCTGTTCCTAGCAAGAAAGAAAGAGAAAGAGATAAAGGATTTGATTTTGATCCCATTTAATGGTACAGAGCCACTTGGTCACAACTGGATCAGGCTCTGAATCTTGCACGCTGAAAGGATTTAGTCGTCAAATTTTATAGAATAACAATTTTTATATAAAGTTTTCATTTGACAAATGGCATTTTTATACCTAATAAAAAATATCAGGCAAATATTAGTCTTTGTAGTGGATACATTTAGAAATGGTCATTTTTTAAAAGTTCACCTGTTTTATGTTTCTATTGCCTTGCTGGGGTTCCCTTAACAAAATAAAATAACTCTTCAAACAAAATAGTCCCAACCTTTTCACCTTTTTCTCTTTATAGCCTCTCTTCTCCTCAGGCCTCCCATAGTCACACCCCCACTTACTGCTGGGCCTCACTAGTTTTCTATCACATTCCAAATTTAGAATGCGATATAAATTCATCATTTATAATTTTACATAAATCTATATTCAAAAATATATATGTATAATCATCTCTATTCCTGCTTGTATATTATAACATATACTTGTTTATAAAACTGAATGTGATGTGAAGGGAGAAGGCACGTATCGCATATTTGTGATAGATAAAGTAGAAAAGATGTTCATGTTTTTAGCCCTGAGAATTGGATATAAGTATAGATTTCTTAACCTATTTTGGTTGTATTTATGACGTGCATTTGTGCCACTGTACCTAGGTTTTAAACAAAGTTTTTTGTTGGAAAAATAATACACAAAATTTGTCTTGATTGGCAGTGGTGTACCAACCAGAATATCTAGGCTTTATTTATTGCACGATAAAGCAAACAATAATTTTACTGAGTTAATGCATTCTGCTATGCTGACAACAAAAAGCAGTAATGGGGTACAGGATTAAAGCTATTACCTTATGCCTAGAATGTAAAAGTACTGGGGGAAAAATCTTTAACAGCTCTTTGTAAGGAGTAATGATACACATATACATAACTCATACATATATAGCAAATATATAAATCATTACAAGGGTGGAGACTTTATGTGAAACTACACACCTGGTCTCCAAATTATGAATCCACCTGCTTATCCATGTGGGTCTTTATTCTGAGTTATACTACTTTCCATACTAATACCTTAGATACAGTCAGTTTTATTTATACCTCCATCCCATGTGTGTGCATGTATGTTTATACATTTACAATATTATATATGATACCTTTTGTGAATTTTTCTATGTAGTAAAGAAATCTGAAGATTAAGCTTACTTTTTTCTTTTACATTGGTCTTCACTTCTGGGGGGGATTTTTGTTTGTTTTTTTTTATTTTAAAACCACACAGTCTTCTTTTAGTTGGCAATACAATGCTTCCCCCCCCTGCCCTTCCCTGGGGACAGATTCTTATACCCTTCCTTCTTATAAATGACATTTACTTCCCAGATAGTCAAAATGACATTGAAAGGATTTTTCATAATATACTATTCATTATCATTAGCAAGGATGATTTAGTTTTCTCCAGTGAAAAGAATATCTTTTGCTATATATTTTTTCAGTACCTAGTACAATGAGGACCTGAGCTCAGTTCAGGCTCCAAGGTACTACTGTAATTGAAATAAGAAATAATATTAAAATATTTAATTAAATTTAATTATTTTCAGTCAGATATTATACAAATACACAAGAAGACAAAGTTCCTGTCCTGATCATCTTAAACCCCCCCCGAAGATATAGTAGAGAAATGCTTTATATTTGTAAGTAATATTTCTTTTCTGCTCAAAATCCAGGGGGTTAAAGTAAATGTTTTTGAGATTTTTGGGTTCAGAAATAATAACCGCTTTAAAACTCTTTAAAGTTACTTATTGACATCTTGTAACCCACAAAAAACAACATTTTTTACATATGCATAAAACACAGATGTCTGGAGACTCAAATAGGCTGTTGAGGCATGAAGGCAGAATTAGTTTAACCCATTCTAAAACTAAGACTAAGAAATGATTAGGGGAAAAGACTGTTCCATTAACCTTTAATTTTAAGAATAAGAAATTAGACTTTAAATACTCCTTTTTGGTTTATTTAATAATATTATAGGTACATCTACAAGTTGCCCTATGGCGACATTGTTACTGAGCCATGCTTTAATACTTCCTTTTGGTAAAAAGTAAAAGCATGGAATAGTAACCGCCTGTACTGCATGGTACATGTACTGCACAGTTATTTTCAGCACCTATTTCACCATTGTGATGCCTTATAACGGGGGGATCTTGCCACTACGACAAAGTAGCTGCTGGTCACATGTAAATGCACCTTATGTGTATAACACACATGTACAGATTGTACAGTCAATGGAACTATGTTCAATGATAACATGTAGGATCAGGCAGATGGGATTTAAGGGCCTGTTCCTCTGAATACTGTTTGCTGCCTCTGACAGATAAGCTATGCCCACAAAATAAATCACCATCTCTTATTTTAATATGAACTGGTTAATTTCCTTTATTTCCCGTCCACCACAACTTTGATGGAATAAGATACAGAAATAAACACAGTCCTGAGAGATGAGGAAGATATCATATCTGTGGTTCAACAAAAATAACTCTTCTGCACAACTATTATGTCTCTCTTAGATATATAACATCTTATATATATTTAGTTCCCTCTCTCTTTGAGCACGCTCAATTTCTTGTTTGCTTGCCCTGTTCTCCTCCACTCGGGTCTCAAGCAAATAGCAATCCTAGGTCACCTTGTATTTACTACTGCTATCAACATTGTGGGATTCTCTTCTCTTTGTTAGTTTTCATCCATTCTCATTCCTTTCTCTTAATTTTAAATCTCTGGGATGTTACTCGATGTCTTCAGGTATCAAGACTCACTGACTCAAAGTCCTTCTTTATTAACTCACTTCATCTTCCCAGGTAAGTCTCTCTCCAGGATTCTTCTTACATTCCCTTTTCTCTTTCTTGTAGTTTCTCCCTGTTTCTTCTGGGTTGCTTTCTTCACTTTTTCCAGCTAAATTTGGGTTATTTCCCCTTTAAATCCTTCCAGCCATCTGCTGTCTCTCTCACAGCCACCGCTCTCTCCCCTCTGTGCTGCTCTCTTTGTTTATGTTTTCATCCTGGTCACTGCCTTCCCCATCCCGGTAGCCCCGGCCCTTTTATCTGGGGACTGGTGGCTAAGGTAAGTTTTCTGCTTTCCTTCACTCCCCCGAAGTTCTGTGCTGGGGCAGGCTTGGTGCCCGTCATGCTGCCTAAAAAGGGTTTTGAATTCAAATGTGAGCAGAGGGTTCTGAGTACTTTGGGGAAAATACTCAACACACAGGAGACCATACAGATTTGAATACTAATTGTGTGAAGTAACCTACATTTCCACAGAATAGTGAGGGATGGAGAGGAAGTAGTTCTTGACCCACATAGTTACCCCATAAATATCAGACCCTCAAACTAAGAAAGACTGAAGAGCTGTAATGGGAAATTTGCTTGATGACCTTATATCCAACCTCAGAAAGACAGAAAGCAGCCTCTTTCCTGGGGGTGCCCAGTCATCTAAAATCCTACTTTTCATAGTTTTAATGCATAAAGTTAAAAGCCATAGAATTTTACTGGCCATTTTACTCAGAGAAGTAAAATAGTGGTCAGGGAAAAAAATCAAGCCAATCAAACACATACTTAAAGTTGTTCCTGCAGCTACATTAATTGGGTTCTAGCCTTCTTGCTTTGCCATAATTGTTGTTCACTTGAAAGGAGTACAGAAATCAGTGTGGGGTGTGCTGAGAAGTGCTATACCTCCTCCAGAGTCTTCATAACCTCTACACAACTTGACTGGCTCTTAGGCTAAAAAGAGACATGCAGTTTAATGTGGTACTGATCGGTCTGGGATATGACTTGCATCAAAACAGATCTAGTACATCATTTACACACACGACTTAATGGCAGTTAACATGAATTAGCCATGACTGATACAAGGCAAAGTGTTAATTCAGATATTTCCCAGGTACTTAATGTCAGACTATAAGCTTGTCCATCTGCAAGGGCTTGGACTTGCTGTGAAATAAAATGCTCAAATTTAAATCAGGCTGGTTGCTTGTTTTTAGCTGTAGGCAGCATATACATTGGAAGATATTTGGGAGACGGTCAATTATGCTTCTCTAAAAATACAGCCATTTTAATGAGTATTACTTCTTGTTGTAGTTAAATAGATATCGTAGGCCCAGTTTTCTATTCCCGCCAGTCTCACACTGGTGGGCTTTAGGGGAAATCACTTCACCCAATCTGTAAATATACTTACAGTCTTCACTATACAATTAGCAGGTTAAACTAAGAATGATATCCATTAGCAGACTACATATGACACTAACTTTTTACATCTTTAACTTTTATGACTTCTGAGTCCTCCAAGACGTGCAATTGTGAGAAGTGGATTTTTAATGGGAAGCAGATGAAGTAGAAGGAATAGTAGCTTACATAACATTGCTTGCCATTTGTTTAGGATGCTTACAGCCATATGCTACTGAAATTTCCCCCAGTGGCTAACAGCTTGATTCAGGCCTTTCTAACTAAAAGACCAGCTTTTATCACCCTCACTTATGATGTGCAAGTAACTTATTTTGAGAGTAACATATTGTGGAAAGTATGCTATTGACTGAAGCAGATCATGTTATACACACTCAGCCAATGTATCAGTTTTTATGAAGATGGCTAGTTATTTGGGGGCAGATTGCACCTGGCCCTTATTCAGGTGATACAGAGACTGATGGGATAGCAGCAATGAATGAGGCATCTGTTTTAAATAGAAAATACTGTTACAATGGCTATGTCTAACTGCAGTTAGAAGCCATGGACAGATGTGCTTTTGCAAGCACCATAGTACTTTGAATCATTATGAAAATGTAGAGCTACAATGTGTGGAGAGATGTACAGAACCCCCTAGCTAGAGTGCTACAAAATCATCATGAAGGCATTCTGCAATATGCTCTTAAACTAGGGGGCAATAGGGGGTTACTGAACACTGTAGCTCTGCTCTCATACACACCAGGAGGAGCAGAGCCTGTCAGTTAGTCTATCCACTTATAGTCCGCTTGCTCCCCTGCCAGGAAGAGGAGCAAACAGCAGAGACCAGGACTGCCTGTCAGTCATGAAACCTGCCAGGACCTCTTATTTGCTGTGAGGAACCTCTTGTTTGCTGTGAGAGGCCAATGCAGCCTGCTGATTACTGATGCCATGCCTACTTACCCTTCTCCACAACCACATCAAGGAAAGACAAGCAAGCATGGTATCAATGATAAGTGGGCAGTTCTAGTCACTGCCACCTGCTACCACTTCCTCATCCTCACCTGCACTCACTCAGTAACTGTCCACCCTGCTGTGCTTTCATTCTCTTCCCTGCTGAGAGATCTTTTTTGGTGTGCCATGGGGTGCCTCACAATATTAGCACTGTTAGGTGTGCAAAAATCTACACAATATTCACATGATAAATTCACATAGGAATACATTGTGTCCCAAACATTCTGATTTGTTATGGTCTTTCTGAGATCTTTGCAACAGAAGAGTTCCTCTACTATTTTTCCATAGTCAAAAAGTGGAGTGAAAGCAAATGATTGGCATTTTCCAAGGGGTGCCTTGAGTGGGATGCTGGAGGACCAAGAGACCCCAGTGCACCGGCTGGATGTTACTTACAGCTCTATAAAACAGTGTTACAGAGAAGTCCTGATATCAGCCAGAAACAGTTCTGTAGCATTTCTACCATTGTTGCATTTGCATTTGTAGCACTACAAATGTAATGTCTACCCATGGCCAAAGACTCGTGTGTTTGCATCAGCCCCGCAGTGCAAATGTGCCCTGAAATGACATGATTGGTCCCTTAATTAAAAAAGAAAAATAATCAGCTACATTTAAAGGACATTGTAGAAAGAGTATGCTTCACACACAAACATCCAATTGAAGGTATTTTTCTAATGATTCTCAAGAATGAAAATACTCTTGCTATCCTAAGAATGCAGGATTAATGGTGAAATTAGCAACCAGATTAAGATCCAAGTATAGTACAGATTTAAAATAACACGTGAAATCAAAAACTGTGTGTTAAATATGACACCATCTTTTAGCAACACCATGCACTCTTTCTAATGCTCTCTTGATTAATTTCCTATGCTGAATATTTGTCTCTCTATATAATATGTATTGGTATATAATTCTGCAGCCAAGTTTGATAATGAAAAACTTTAAATGATAGGAAAATAGAGTACTCTCCCTCTAGCACTACCAGCTTCCTTGTCATCCCAGAGATTTTCTCTATGGCTCTCAGAGCACTCTGTTGTCCACGTCAGCAGGTAATTAGAAAAGACATACACTTAACAATTTCCTTAGTGAATCCATTTTAACTTTTTTTTCTTAAGTCTTGTCCTGGAGTTGGAAAAAATAAGGTAAAACTATTTACGCTAAATGAGGTCTATTGGTGTCAATACTACCTTTTGCTGCCTTTCTAAACAACAGGCATGCAGTAGATGAAGAATACAAGTTAGCATAGTTACTAAAGCTTGGTAAGGAGCATTACTCACTAGGCATGAAGCCACAAGTGAGTTATGGAGGCCATCCTAAAAAAGTGCCAATAAAACCTTTATGCAGCATTATGCTATCACGTATGCTGCTTGTGCTTCACATTTATGGAACAATCTATTTTAGGAATGGCTTTGACAGTTTTAAAAGTATTTATTGGTAATATGTTTCATATTATTTTGCTTGTAAAGCCAAGCTATCTTAGAACTAGTCTGACTGAGCAAGAAAAAAAAATTATAACACAATATGTGTATTTGTCTGTGTATACAGATGCACATATCTATACCATTAGCTAAAACTCCTTTTGCCTTTTCCTATACATTACAATCTTGCAGTTCTATATATTGTCATCTGCCAGGATTATGAAAAACTTATGCATCCCATTAAAACAAGGATTCTCTTCTCTCCACTGGGACATACCCCTCTTCCAAAATCTGATAAATCCTGCCCTTAAATCTCAATGATACTCAGTTGAATATTTTTGTTCCTGTTTCTCAAAATTAACTCATAGAATGATCGCAAATGGATTTTTAAGACCATGATCAACTTGAACTGGAAGCTCTGATATCAAGAACCTGTTTCCCTGATTTAGGAAATGCTGAAGCTTTTTTCCTTGAAGAGACGGAAGCCTTAATTTGAGCATCAAACTGCAGTTCTGTGTCATCAGCTGATGAGGTCACAGCCCCCCCCCCCCTTTTTTAACATAGCAGTTTGGGACTTGCAACATTAATCCAAATTTTTTTTTTTTCTGGGTCTGATCTTAGGAAGATCCAGACATATCACCTCTTCAGTCTTTTTTTCTGGGACATTGAGCTCTGGATCATGATAGATGTGAAACAAAGACTAATCCTGAAATTTTAGATTCACAGAATGAAATAGATAAAATACTACCTAAAAATGAATAAACTATGGTAAACAAACAAAAGAAATGGATAAGAAGATTTCAAACCTACCATCACTCTGGGTATGGAGAAAAAGTTTGGGGGTATGTGGCAAGGGAGTTTCACATGCCTCCAAGGCAGGGGAGACTGCTGCAGCAGCAATCTTCTAGCCCCAGGAGTTTCCTATGCCCTTGAGCCTTAGGGGGTCACTGCTGTGATGCTTAGAGCTCAGGGGTTTAACCTTGGGCCTGGTTTACCTCCGGCTGTGAGCCCCATTAGCTGTCAGAGCTCCCAGCCACAGAGGTGCACCATGTCCAGCAGAAAACCATGGAGCCCTAACCTATCAGCTGACATGACTTCCAGCCACAGGACAGATCCTGCTACACTTGTAAATTAAAGCTCAGTAGCAGCCAGGCATAAGGTTAGTAGATATTTTTGAGGTCTAAATTTATAGCTGGTTGGAGCTTTTTATGGCATAATAGCTACTTTGCTTGTACAACCAGTTAATTGTGCAATGCCTATAACATGTACAGCGGGCCTCAGGTACAAAAAAAACCCAATCATCACGTACAACCCTACTCATATCTTCTCCTTGAATGGTTAGACTTTTCCCTAACGTGTCATCATCATCAAGGCTGTTGATCCTCAACACGCATTATTGAGAGATGGTGTGGCTTGATTTGAAAAATGGAACTGTAGTACTGGACCCTTAAGTTACCTTATTTATTGGAAAAAAAAAAAAAACATTGTCAAGATTTAAAATTGTGCAATGAAGTTTCCCTACCACCATCACCATCATTCCTATATCATTGTAAGCAACACAGTTTTTTTTTTACTTGTTTTACCCTTTGTGATCTCTTAGAACTTTATTATCTCAGTTGAATTTCCACTTTGGAATTGCTTTCCTCTGTTGTGACATGCTTGCCTTTTGAAGGATAGTTATATTTAAAAGACACCTCTGATTAAGTTCATACACATGAGATATATGAGGTCATCTAAGGAAAGATGAGTTAAGTTCATCTGAGGATGGAACACTGAAATGTTTCTTTCCAATGTGAGCATTCTTTAGCTCTTTCTCTATTAATGTACATTTTAGCCACCCGTGCAATTATCTGCCATCTATCATAAAAAGAGAGAATTTACTGTTACAATAACAGCTTGATCACCCATCTAACAATACTACTGGGGGAGGATACCTAATTCCAAGCCATTTTGACAAAGAGTAAGTATGTAGTTGTTGGCACATCTATACTTCTCCTTTAAGCTGAACAACTTGACATTCTTGATAGGTGATCTGAATAGACCACCCCCCAAACAGTGGCTTATTAAAAACAGTTAGAATATATGTAAAAAAGTGAGACAGTCATACACAACTCCCCCCACCCAAATCCCTTATTAGTCCAGTGAAACAGACCGCTTTATCTTAGCTACAAAAAAAGAGAAAGTTTATATATTATTATATATACTTCTAACATGTAAGTCTTGTCTCTGAACACTCAGGTGAGAGCTAGTTTCTCACTACCATGACCAATCTGATCTCCAGGTGATCTCTGGAGCAAGTATAATGTTTCCCATCAATAAAGTGCAACAGGCCTCATTTTTTCTAACCAATTTTATCCAGGCTCATGTACACCTAGATGACCCAGGAAATTTTCCATTGAGTAGAGGACCACTGCTGAACAGTGATTTGTGGTTACCTTTCAAAGGTTTTACTATCTGTCTCAAGCACAACTCGGCTTCTGTTAAAACTCTTTGCTTTTAATTTTCCATTTCCATGAAATATATATTATTGATAGTCCTAGGAGCGTCTATCACAGAGTCACTGGGCACATCTACATGTGTGCTTCAATGAGCATTTAAGCATAAAAAAACCCATGCTCTTTCACTAATATACATTAAAATAGATTAATGAGCCTTCTTCTAGTACATCACAATGGAGGTACTCAAAAACAAATTAGAGCTCCCCATGGAACCATTGGGAGCACTGCAAACTGGACAGCATAGGGACAGGAGTTGGATCTGGCCTGCAGGCCAAAGGCTGAGCACCCCTGTTTTACACTATATAAAGAATGTATTCTGCCAAATGGATGGCAAAATAAACAAACCACCACCTGCGTGATAAGATGGGAAACAATTTATTCTCAGAATTGCTTCAGGATTCATCAGTGGATAGAAACTGAGCTAGATTAGACAGTATGCCATTTGGATTACATTAGCTTTTCCAGTTATTTTCACAGTGTAGTTACTTTGGGTCTGATTTTCATAACATGAAGGCCTAGGGTCTACAGGCATATGCACAAACAGTTATCTAAATTGTACATACAAATTGGGAAATTTGTGAGTAAAAACAAGTGCCCAATTTGCATTCTTTTACTGAAATTACTGTGCACAAAAATTATGAAATGACCTTGAACACCAATTTATGAAAATCAAAATCTTTTGATATATGTTGGATAATACATCAAATTAAATAGTTCTTTTCTCTCTGATTTATAAGTACATACCTCTGCAATGATAAAGACTATATAAAAATATTTTTTTTTATTCTGATATGTTCTTAAAATAGCCATAGCTATCTGTGTATTTGTTACTTTTCATTGATGTTGCTTTATTTTTCCTATTCTCATTTCTAGCATTCATTTGATTAATAATTGGTTATTCTAGGTAGTAGGCTTTTGGAGGAGAACCTGGGAGGTGAGACACAATAATAGTGGTAATGTGTTACATCAGTATAGGATGTACCTACTTGACAAGAATACATTATAGCACTAAGCTCACAGGGAATTAAGACTGAATAAAGCTGAAAAAATAAGGGTGGGGGAAATGTGTGGAAAGAGAGACAAGACAAAACTTTGAAACTATGTGAAAAGACGTCAGATAGGAAGAAATTAAAGTATGTTTTGTCTAGTTATCCTAACTTCATTGAACCATGCAAATCACAGTTAAGTGGATTGACCAAAAGGCAGAAGCTCTGAAGACTGCAGAGGTAAGATTGGTAAATTTTATTTATTGAGTTTATTTATTGAGCCAGTTTATTTATTGAGAACTCTGCAGAGTAATGCACAATCAGTGAATATGGTCAGAGAAGGTACAGCAGTGCCACAGCCTGAGTGAAAAAAAGGAGTGGAGTGACATGGGGTAGACAAGCCAGGGAAGAGAACACATTTTAATACAATCCACAGCACAATTCAGATTTTTGCCTTGTTTTCTAGAAATAACTTGTGCACCTCTCTCAAACATGCTGCAATATAATATTATTAGCATAAACATTCAGCATTTCCTGGGCTCTTTTTCATTGCTGCTCATTTGAAAAGCCTCACCTAGCTTAAAAAGTACTTGTTTTAAAATATGGTATTTTTGTCATATTTGTCTGTACTTCCCAAATAAATTCTGATAACAATATGTTGTATAAAGATAACCCTCCTTCCCCATAAGAACCCCCAAAATAAACAAAAAACCAAACCAACAGCAATGCTTTTAAGAAGACCCAGTATTGAAAAGGCCAAAGTTATAGAACTATTAAAAACTTCTAAAAATTACAAAACTCAGCCTATGCAAAAAATCAAACTTCTTAGAATTTCATTTTTTTTTATTCTATAATATTGTCTTCTAATTCATCTTTTAAAAGCAGCTGTTTTCAGAGGTGCTGCTTCATTCTTTATAGATTCTCCTTCTACTGTTTTCCACAAGTCTTTTCCTGATTTTGTCTTTATTTTTAGTAATACAGTACGGTGAATAAGAGCCATTGTAATATCTATTTGCATTGCTCTGACCATTAGGAGTGTTTATGCAACAGCTATAGCATTTTCTGTCAATCCACTTTCACAAATGACAAGATTATCCAATGGTATTCAAATCAGGCAAGGAATCCAAGTCAGTTCAAGAAGGCACAAGGAGTTAAACTAAAATGTTCCCATTGCATACAGCTTAGATTGTAACATGACAAGTGCTATAGAAAAATAAAAGAAAGGGAACAGAAGTCACGTGGTCTCAACTGATGGCAGGTGCTTCATGTTATAGTATCATAAGCCAGTGATTCTCAACTCAAGGCACCCCTTATTAAACCTGAGGCTCCCCTCCATAACTTCTGTGACATGAATGGTGCATGTCCCCAGCGGCTGGGGGGGGGCACAGCAGTGGCAGGAATGTGGTGGCAGGAGCACGGCAGCAGTGAGCGGGGAGCTCCCACAGGTGCCGGAGGTGGCAGAAGTGGCAAGTGCCGTCCAAGGGTTGGTGACCACCTGCAGACGCCGCCAGCAGTGTCAGTAGCAGGGTGGCAAGCGGCAACACCTTTTTGTAGGGGGTGCAGTGTCATGCTCAGGGGGTACATGTGCACCCACGTGCACCCTCTATGTCTCACGCCTGTTCTGTGAATTGATTAGCACCCAATTACAAAAATTAAATTATAACTTACTGTACTTGCTTCTTTGCAGAGAGGCCTGGCAGTAGAAATGGGGGATGATCCAGACAGGAAAAGGCCTGAGCCTGTACTTATCTGCTTAATTTAGTTTCTTATCTGCTACCACCTGACTTACCTCCTTACACCTCACTTCACCCTTCAAAAGATGTGGGTGCTCTAGCATCCTGCTTAAGAACCACTATCAAAAACTGTTTCAAATCTAACTGCCCTAATTAAGTGAATTCTTTGCAACACTGTATAATTTATAATTTTAATTTTGTAAATACAGAAATTAGAAAATGAATGTAGTTAGCTTTAGTCAAGTTGCATCCATAATAGTTGATTCATAAGCAGCTCCTCTCTCCTGTACTCCAAGAGTTACAATGAAATCGTAGCAAACCGCAAATGAAGAACAAAGTCATGAATGGAACACCTCTTCGAAACTCCACAAGGCTTCATCTTCATACCAATCAGCCTGTGATGCTTTTAGAACTTCAGAATCTGGTATACTGTTGCTGTGTCTACACCTGCACTTAACTGTGAAGTAGACTAATTAGCTATGGAGTAAAGCATCACCGTCTACATGTGCAACACTATTAAACGACAGTAAAATGATGCCATAAGGTAGTAGTATCTTAAGGTGGGGTAATTAACTGCAATTAAACACACATGTAGACACTGACTGTGGGTATAAATTGTTCCCAGTAAACTCAACCAGCAGAGGGCCAGACTCTTGCTTCCCACCTAGCACCCTGGCTCTGAACTTTTAGCACCCTTGTGTCTAAACCAGCCCCTCTACTGTGTGACACTGTCTCCCAGAGTCTGGAGCTGATACTCTGAGCCAGCAGGGCAGGAGCATCTCTAGCATAAATTGCTCCACCACAGCTCAATTGCTGCTGTCCTGGGCACATATGTAGACATTGTACCTTGGAGTAGTTTACTCCAGCTCAAACTGATCTGGAGTTTATTGCTCTGGATTAACTGCATGCACAGATTCACCCTGTATTCTTAAACTGATGTAAATCTGTATAGCTTCACTGAAGCCAAATGGCTTCATATTAGTTTTCCTCAATCAATTATCTGGCCCAGAAAGTACATTAAATTGTTGTTTTGCCTGATCCTAGGGATGAATGTTAGAGAGATGGGACACAAGAAACTGCTCCCTCATCTTATAACTTTAAACAGAGGGCAAACACAATAGTATCTCTGCTATCTAAAGGAAAGGGCTATCTCTTGACTAATACAACTAACACTACAAATTAGTCCCAATGGTGCAGGGAGAAATGGAAAAATGTCTCAAAGGATGCCACAGCAAATATACTGCTTTATGGCTCCAAGAGACATAGTGTCTCAGGCATAAGTCTCCCAAAGACTTCCTGATAGAGGTTACTGGCCTTTCAATATCAATTCAATACAGGCTTACATTTAAGACCAGAGCAAATAATATTTCTGATCTAAACTTAGTCTCACCTAAGGCAGCATAAGCCACAGAATATCAGCCACACAATATTCATGTAGTGAAGGATACTGAGGCCTCAGATTCAGGAGACAAAACAGAAAAAAACTAAACAAAAAAGTCTTAGCATAATAGATGCGTTTTTAATGTGAATAATGGTTTGCTTCATATATACTTTTGCAAAGCTCTACATAATAAAGTTTGCTATTTTTTTAATTTAACCAAAAATTCAATTTATGTTGAAATTAAATTTGTTGATAAGAATAAACAGGTTAATGTTCTTATTCTAGAAACTTTACCCTATAGGAAGAGGTAATTACTAAAAGGAAAACTGCTTGTGTGCAAGTAGAACAGGTCTTCAGATCAAGTCACCACAAGCTAATTTCCACTGGAAAGTCTGCCAAAGAGTTAAACCCTATGAATAAAATATCAAAAGACAAGATTCCTAGAGAATAGGATATAAAGAAGGAAAGAAAACCTCAAATTACTCTAGTCATCCATTATGGAAAATAAGGCTATATTCACCTAACCATATTTTATTTGGAACTGGAAAAATGTTAAGGCCATAAGAATATGTCATGTCAATGCAATCACAAGCAAACACTGCAGGTAAAGACAAGTACTGAATGATTCTTGAACCTGAAAACAAAAGCTTTTATGCCTAGGTGAGATTTTAAAACTATTGTTTCAAAATAAGCAAATTCACTTTGGATCTGGGAATAAGACTAACATAAATACGACTTAGATCATACTGCTCAAGGAAAATAGAAACAAGCCAGAATAAAATAAAATACAAATATACTGGAAGGTATGTAATGTTACAAATTTTGTAGAAATGCATTCACCAAATATTTTGGAATGAATTTATATATTCAATTGATACACAAACATAGGTTTAGATCTCAAGGAAACCTGAACAATACTTAACTGTGGAATAATTAATTTGTATATGAAATATATATGAAAATGTAGGAATAATTAATTTGTATATGAAATTCCTAAGTGTAGCAGTGACTGTTAAAAGGACAGTCTTACAAAAATGGAATTTTTTCCTCTTCTTTGAATACTATTTATTGGCATGATGCTGTATGTGGCCATGTCTACACATGTGGGTACATGCACTTGCACTCAAACAGGAGTGGCACAAATTTGAGCCAAGGATTTTTGCGTCAGTGCACATGCCTGGACACACACTTTGGTTTGGGGCAAGTTGTGCCACTTGGGACAAAATAACCCTCCTAAATCTGCAGCTAGGGGGAACTAAGTGTTAGGAGTACCTGTGCTGGCCCCAGCAGTATAGAAACCTGCCCTGGTGAGCTGCACAGGGATATTTGCCCTCAGGACCTTCTGAGGCCCAACCAGTTGGTATCTGAGGACACTACTCCTTGTGCCAACTGGACTGCTGAAGCAGCCCTAACTTGGAGTGTCCCCTGCCATCTCTACCTACTGCAGCAGTCTGACAGTGGGGGATGCTGCCACCTGCAACAGCATCTGCCCCTGTGGACCTGAAACCCCATGGCTGTGTGCCTGCAAACCCAAATGGAGAGCCCCTGCTCTGCCATCTGGGCAACTATAGCTCAGAAGATGTGCTTGTAGTGGCCCGCTTTGAATTGTCCAAGTATGTCCTCTTGGCCCCAGATGGCCAAGAGGCCAGCCACCTAGTCTGCCCTCTAACTGGTTCCCCAGTGCTGGCCCGGGACAGGGTCCTCTGTCCAGGTCTCACCACTTGTCTCCCCAGCAGAAATCCTGGTGTTCCCTGTTCAAAAATTGCAAATTGTCTGATAAGAAACCCAAATTATCTCATTAAAATATGCAAAATAGCATTCTTTTGCTACTACAATGAAATGTCACTGTGTATAGAGAGATCAGCTGGACAATGTTTTATTGATATATTTACAAGTTTAAAGCAGTTTGGAAGCCTACCAATGGCTCTTTCATCATAATAAAATCAATTATAAATATCTATACACTTTGGCATTTACTTTTGACTTTTTTCTCATAGAAAAATCAGAGCTACTCCTACCCACTTTGCTCGCCAGGATGTGCAGTGCTGAGCAGCACTGATATGCCAGTGCCCTATCCCTGCCCTTGCCCCTCACTCTCAACCCACTGCCTGCCCCCTACCCCAGTCCTCTCACTCCTGAGGCACAGGGCCAGGTATGTGGGTGAGGGGTTTGTAGGGGTGACTCAGGGGTGTGGAGTTTGTGGGTGGATTGTGGGGGGACTGCTACCCCCACACGGCCACAACCCCACAACAGGGGCCACAGCCTCCCCCCCTGCCCAGGCCCAAAGTCTCCCTGCAGGGACCAGAATTTACCCACAGCAGCAGGGGCTGTCAGGGTTCTCCAGGCCCTCCTGGCACAGTTTCCCTGTGACACAGGGCAGCATGGTGCAGCTCCAGCTGCCTGGCACCCAGTGCTGCCTGTGCCATATTATGAGGGCCCGGTCCTGCTTGGTGAGGCATTATGCACTTTTGCACAGCTCCAGGCTGCTCAGGCTGTCACCTGGGACCTCATGCCACTCATGGGGACCACTTGTTGCTCCAGGCTGGGTCCTGCAAGCACAGAGGTGGCTCAGCCTGATGGGCCCATGGATGCAGAACATGTCCTGGTGTGATACAGTCCCTACAAGCAGGACAGGGCCTGGGGTGACAGCCTGAGCAGCCTGGAGCTGCCCAAAGGTACATGGTGCCATGCTGAGCCAGGCTGAAACTGCTCAATGGGGCACAGGCAGCACCAGGTGCCAGGTGCCCAGGACTGCACCTCACTGTCCTATGCCACATAGGGGGACTGTACCAGGAGGGCTTCGAGCCTCATTGGTCCCTGCTGCCCACACAGTCCCGGATTCAGTTCCCCCTGACCCCAGTCTCTATTTACCTGGGGATGCAGCCCAGGGTCCAGGTCCCTGCACCCTGCACTGCTCCTTGCCCCACACATGCTGCAGTGTGCTGCAGCACTGGGGCAAGAAGTAACCATAGAGAGGCTCTGGCTGGCTACCAGAGCGTCTCTTTGCAGGATCTAAGCATGGTTGCTTCAGAGCATGGTCCTGGACTGTGCCCTGCCCCAGATTTTTTCTGCATTTTTTTTTTTTTTTGATAGCTGGGTAACCAGATATCAAGTTTTGAACCTGTGTGTCAAATATGCAGTGCAGGAAACATTATTTTGTTCCCAGCATGCCTCCTGATGTGTCTAAAACAGCTTTGAGATGTGGCAAGAGACACGTATGGGCACATCTGGACGTTCCATGTAAGTGTTTCTTTCTGTAGCACAAAATTATTAAATAGCACTCTGGTTTAATAGCCCAGTACCATTCTCTGGAGAAACTGCATATCTTGTCATATGCATGTTAGTTGTTCCAAATATAATGTCAGATAATACAAAGATCATCCCATTAAGGACAGAGGAAAATATGAAAAAATTCAGGGCTTAAGTTCCAGACCATACTACAAAGACTTCCATAGCCCAGTGTAACTCAGAATGGGACTGAAACACTATCAAAACATGCAACATTTGGGTAGCTTTCAGCAACTGACTGATTTGTGAATAAGCATCTGACATCCAAAGCCAAGGTGAAAGAGAAGGCATTTTTGTGATTTCTTTCCTGGTCTACCTCTCTATAGCTTTGTATATTCTCATAACTTTAAACACTACTTTATGTAGATGATTCCTAACACCTTTAGCTCTCCCTTCTTGTAGCTTAAACTCCTCCTGTCTTCAGAAAGGAGAGGACTGCAGAAAGGAAAGTGTATGTAGTTCATAAGATAAGATCCCTGGTCTGAATCTTAAATGGAAAATCCAAGCTGAGGCTCAAGGATTGTGTGTTTCCTTGAGCTTTTCATATTTATTAAACTGGAATTGCCTAATAACATATTTCAAATGATCTCAAATAAGCATGTTTAAAATAGAAACTGGAAAAAAAATGAAGGGAAACGAAAGTAAATCACGGAATTGAAGTTTCCAGATTCCTCACTTCATAAGCTGACTGTTCTTTATTGCTGTAGGTGTAGTTTACATATATGTAGTAGTAGTAACAACAAGAACAAGAACAACGAGAATGCTAATTTTAATAAAGCTTGGCTCCCTATCAGCTAACCTCTTTGCTCACTCTGCAGCCAGATGTCGTGTGCCTGAGTCTTCTTATCTAGCACCAGGCCTGCCTGCTACAGATGGTGATGATGAGATCTGCCTTTGGGTAAGTCATCTGCCAATTTGCTTAAGTATTTGGGACAATTTAGCATTCTTGGTAAATTCTTCAAAGAGTGATTAAGTCCTATGTCTTTTGTATCTCACCTCCTTGAGGCTGGTATTGTGAGCCATCAGTTTAATGACTTTCCAGCAAGATTTTAAGCTATTCTCTTGTTTCCTGGGAGCACCATAATACACACAGTACTAATGGGCACTTGTCCGGAAATGTTAGCTCTTTGTAGTTGTTTACATCATTCCCCAATTACCAATCTGCTTTACAGACAGCTTACACCAACTTTGAAAGTACCAGAGACCTACAAAATGGCTTGTAATAGAAACATGATGTATATTGTCTGTATCTCCATTCCCCATGGATGCAATTTGTTAAGTAAACTATCATGATTCACATGGCATCCTCAAATCCACACACAACTGTTCCTTTCAGTTCACATTTGCTCATTTAATTGGCTCTGTTTCAAATGAAAGCCTTTTTATAGAATACATAGCACATTGTTATTTTGATTTGTAACTTTGTTAGCATTAAAGCTTTTCTTTCATAAAGAGTAACTAGAAAAAACAGCTTATTCTCCAATCCTACCACGAGTTTAGATCCAATCAGTTTTATACTTTTATAACCTCTCTATAAGGCTTGTCATATTCTAAAGTAAATTGAAATCTGTAACTTGTCTGAGTTTACTTTGTTAACCACACAATCACACTTCACAGGTAGGCAGGGGTGAAAGGAATCTCTCTCAGTGAAAGGGAATGTTTATTACTATTGTGAGTCTTGATCTGCGATATGCCATATATGAATTTAACCAGAAGACAAACAAAAAAGCGTCACACAAAACAGGAACAACAAAGCATACACACTCATAGCTCATCATCAGTACTTACTAATCTGTCCCTCTGGTACTCTAAATATGACATATTTATATTTTGGTATGCAGGCTCCAACTAAAAATATTAAAAATACTTCATATAGCACCTAAAGCGTACTAGGCAGTTTTGGGATATGTAAAAGGTATGGCTGCTGGTCTTGAAAAGCTTACAAGCTACATTTGAAAAATAAATACAGTGAATGTCAGTAAATATTAGATAGAGTTAGAGAAAAGTTTACAAAACAAAAGATGCTTGAAGGTTATGCATACTCCATCATCATTTCTTTTAAAATCTTTATGTATACTTTATAGAGAACTACTGGTTGCTATCAATAAGTTACTTATTTTCATGTCAAGAAGAGAACATTGGTCAGCCCCATAAAAGATATAATCAATACACATAGTAATCTCACACTTTTCAATTACCTAAACTCATCCAAAAAGGACAGTGAAAGCTCTACTTTCATTCATATATCTACCATGAGTTCTGATTCCTACTTTCATTCTGATATTCTTAAATGATCATGCTACACAGATACATACTGCCAAATTAATGTTCATGTTTGTGATATAATTATTGTATTAGGGATCCTATTAAAAAGAGGGAGCTGAAATTCTCTTTTCTAAATATTTCTGATCTATAATACACAATGTTATTTTTTTTACTTATTTTCTGCACAGAATTTGCCTTGAGTCCATGAGAATTTACATGGGAAACAATATATGATACCAGAAGTCTACATCATGACTAGACAAAGGAGAGAATTTAAATCATTTCGATCACGCCCCCAAAAAAACTAGCTGAAGTTTAGCCACTGGTTTCAAAAGGAACAAGATTAGACCCTACAGCTGAGAATATATACAAACACAAATCTACTTCTGTGTGGATTTATAAAATAATGTGTGTACCTCTCAGGTATTTTTCATGATGTTAGTTCTTCTGCAAGAGAAACTTTTGTCTTAAAACAATCAGTATTATCATAGTTGCTCTTGCAATTACAATTTAAATTAGATGCTTTAAAATGCATCAACCCATCATTAACACCTTTCTTTCCTATATAAGTTCTTTAAAAGAATCAATTGTCTCTAACAATAGTGAGAGAATATAATCATTACCTAAATTTACTTTTAATTACTATCATCTGCATTAATTATCGTAAGCAGCAAAACATTCATTTATAATGATATTGTATATTAAGAAGCAATAGCCATTTTAAATTTCTTTCTTATACTACTTTAAATTATTTGAATAAAAGCAGTATTTACAGATGGGCTGATATTATTATTTATCAAACCTGCAAACAGCAGACCAAGTTAGTATGTATGGTCCAACAGTTTATATTTGGTATTCGGGCCATTTTTGTTCTTTTCTACAGAGTGTTTTTTTTCTCCTAGTCTACTAGGTGGTTGTCAGCTATGAATGTACTCTCGTACCTTTGTGTGTTAGTATAAGTAGTTTCAAGGTGTGGTATAGCAGTTTTTGTTGTATCGTCTGATTCCATCTAAAACATGTATCTTGCTTCTTTCTGCTCTATAAAGCCCCAACTTAACTTGGTACTTAAATTCTTGTTTAGTATTAATCATGGCCATAAGAGTTTTGCTGAATTTAAGCCTAGGTTTTTCCTTATGGCATCTCTTTACAACTCAGTGCAGAGAAGGCAACAAGGTGCCTGAAGAGTGGCTAGTATACAGAAATAATAATGAAAGCCATGCTTAAGCAGCAACCCTTACACATCTCTGATATATTTTTCTGGATGATGCAGATTGGCCACATGCATATCTCTGTGAAAGTAGATTAAAAAAACTATTTTGCTACTTTCTACTCAGCTAGCAGATACCTAGCAGAGGGGTGCTGAACCCCTGGCACACAAAGCTGTTTCACCCAGCCCACAGGTTTCCCCAGGACCAGATAACATGGCCTGCATACCAAATTCTGCCAGCTTGTGGTCAGATGCCAATGTAGGGGGTCAGGGCAGTATGTGGCCAGATCTGGGCCATGCACAGCTGGACTGGGGCCAGATCAGGGAGGTGTATAGCCAGATCAAGGCAGTGCAGGATTGGGGTGGAACATGGCTGGTGCAGGGATGAGGCAACATGTTGCCAGATTAGAGCAGTGCAGGGATGGGGCAACATGTTGCCAGATTAGAGCAGCACGGGATTGGGACAGAATGGTTCAGGGCACACAGGATCAAGCCCACAGGCTGACCCAGCATATTGACCTCATGCAGGATGCAGCCCACTGACAGACTTTTCACCATTCCTGAAGCCTGAAGGGTCAAAAGTTTAGGCACTCGATGATGGCTGGGCATAGTCTGTGATAATCACATTTTTAAAAAGTTAGTAATGAACTCAAAATGCATGGGTGGAATTTCTGAGAATTTCAGAGCCTTACCCCTAAAACATATTCCTTGACTTGCTAATATGTGTGTGTGTGTGTGTGCATGTGTACACACACACACACACACACACAAAGCAAGAGGCAAATATTTCAAAGAAAGAAAGATGATGAAGAAACTGGAGAGCATACTGAGCTTTCCTTTTTCCTAGATTTGTAGATATACATCATTTTACAATATGTAACTACAGACTGCAAAGCATTCTTATGAAGTATTACAGAGAGGAAATGATGAAATCAGGCTTTCAAAGAATAAAGCTACTTATAATTGAATAAACATTCATGATAAAATAGATAAAAATGTTGCCAGTATTTATATCAGTGCATTTAGGGATCAGTAATGTTATTACTTTAGGTCTCCAGAAATTAAGGTTAAGTACAGACATTCAAAAAGCCTGAAGCAGAACAGATCCAATCTGTACAGGTTTCTCTAAGATATGTAGATTGTCTTGCGAGTGAGCAGAACTCATGTTCACCCTTCGGTTGAGGGAGGTAGGCAACTGCCTGCAGCGCTGAGCCCAGAAGGTGGGGGCTGGTCCTGCATGCCTCCCAGACTGCCAGACATTGCTAAGGGCAGCTGAGTCTAGCTGAGCATCTCTGACTGGCTACTGAGCACAAGCAGAGGCAGGGAGCCAGCACAAGATCTGTCCCCAGCCCTATTGTGATGGAGGGAAAGGAGGCCCACCATGTGGATCCAGTCCCCCCAGACCAAGCCAGAACAGCTGGGGGTGGGGGGCACATAGCAGAGACTCTCCCCTGCCCCTCCCACCCCACAGCTGTCCCTGCCTGGCTGGGCTGGCCACTCAGACTGCACAACTTCCCACCATGACCCAGGCTCTCCCCTGTGCTGGGGTCTGCCTAGCTGAGTGGACCTGCATGGCAGGGGCCTTACCTCCATCACTGTGCCTGCCTGGCTAGACTGGTCAGTCAGATGGGATGCACAGCCAGGTAGGCAGAGTGGTGGGGGAAATATCCCCACGATATGGGCCCTGTGCAGAGCAAACCCCATCATCGAGGGAGGCGTGGAGGGGGCAGAAGGCACTGGGGCTCCTTTCCCCAGTTCCCTGCCCTTATTTCCTGCCTGGCTGAAAGGCACAGTCAGGATGCAGGGCTAGGAAAAGAGTCTTTACTACTTCAGCTCTTTGACAGCTGCCCTGGCCTGGCTTAGCTAAAGCAGATGAGCACAGGCAGCGGCTAGCCCACTAGCCCTTTGAGGGTGAAGGGATTAGCAAGGGCCATTTAGCAAGGGCTGCAAAGCATCCTGAGATGCCAGGGGACTGCAACCTAACTTGAGTCAAGAGGAGATCTGGGGCAGAAGTTCTAATTACTGATTTAACCTAAACTTATTAAATCTGATACTACATCCACCCAGGTCCATTTTAAGCTGGGTTCCACCATTTTAAAACCAGCCTTTGTCTCATAAAATTCTGACCTGTAACAGGTTTCCACCAGTTTCTGATCACTTATACTGGTTTATGTGTAATTTCTCTACCTAGCCTAAGAGCTCATATCGTTATGCCCAGCATGTGAAACAATTGAACTGTTTCCCAGCTCTGGTTTAAATAGTTTTCATAGTAAAATCTCAGAAAAATTATTTAAACAATATGAAACTGATTAGGTGTCATATATAAAAACAATTTAACATGTTTTTAATTTATTTAGCCAGATTTTTCTACTTTAAATGCATCTGTCTAAGAGATTTTAAATATTAAGGTAAATCCACATGTAAATAGTTATAAAATATCAAATCAAACAAGTGGGTTATCTTGTTTAAAGCAAAACTATTTTCAACTTTATACATATAACCCATCTTTATTCACAAAATATCACATTAAAGTGCTGAAGAAAGCCACCATCTCTATTCAAAACATGTCTGCACTTTCACTGTTTCCTGTCTGCTTTCATGTACAAAAACAGTTCTCTTCAGCATCTGAACAGGTGAAGAGGTGCCATTTTAATAGTGTCTGTGACCCCTGCAATCTGCCCATCCAAGCAGCTGGTACAGTAGTTCAAATATGAAGTTAAACAAGGACACTTCTGCACCTGGACAGCATCTGTTTTTTGTCTTGATTTAATTACATTGTTTATAACAGTTCCACCTTCTCAAATCCATGAGTAGTTGAGTGTGGTTTTCTCTCACCCAAACAGAGAATCAGCAATACCATAACAACAGTAGACATTATCAAGTACTGTGCAGACATCACTGCATTAAAAAAGACCTTTAAGTATATTCATTATTTTTCTACATAAATAAGCACATGACTGTTACCATTGTCTAAACAACCACCTCTCTGCTGCTGCTAACAAGAGAAGAGCCTACTAGACAACCTACTTGTATTTGCCAGCATCTCTTTTCTTCTTTTTCTTCTTTTTATTAAAGCAAAAACAATTGATGTTACACATAGAGGATGGTTCAGACATACACACTAGAATTTCACCCAAAAACAATCAGTACTTTTAAGAAGAACAATACTGATCTGGTCCAGCATACCATGAACTTTCATTATCTGACCACCTCTGCTACTGTTTGTATTATTGGGTTTCCACATTCCTTCTGAGCATGAAGGCCATAAGATCTTATTCGCAAAGAATGATTCTATTGAATCTGTGTGTGTGTCAAGGAGCTTGGAGAAGTTGGGGGAGAAGAAAGCAAGGATGCGAGATAGGAGTGCTTAAGCCGCTCAAGTGCTTAAATTGTCAAATATTAAAAAACAAACTTCTGGTTGCATTCAGGTACAGAATGGGTGCATCTGCATGTGCACTTCACTGCATAATGCAGTAGACTAATTAGTTCCACAGTAAAGCATCACTGTCCACACACGCATGGGTGCTAGGGGACAGTAGTATCTTAAGGTGGAGTATGTAACTGGACTGAAATTCACATGTAGATGCTGTGCCAGGAGCAGTTTCCTCCAGCTCAAGCAGCTCCAGAGTTTATTGTGTTGCGTTAATTGCACATGTAGATGCATCCAAGGGGAATAAACTCAGATAGGCTTAAACAAAAACTTTATGTGTGGTAGCCTAGGAATTGGACTACACATCCTCTTTTCCTTCTCTCCTCTATTTCCCCCCCAAATTTTGATTCCTGGTTCTTTGTTTCCCTTCTAAATCTAGTCAATCCCTTTTCCTAAATATGCACAGCCTCCATGGAAAAATTACCTCCAGGAACAAGAATCTGTCTCATTTTGGTACTACTGCTAGAACTGCAATTTGCTTCTGCACTGTAAGGCATCACTAGGTAACCTGATCAAAGTTACCTCAGAATCCAGAAGGAATTCTGGACATAAGAAAATAATCTCAATGAGTTGGGGTAAACAGAGAAAGACTGGAATAAAATGTGTCAGACAACAGCATTAACAAGTATAGGAGGTGGATAATATATTAAAAGATAATGAGTCAGGCTCCAGATATGCTTCAAATATTAAAAAAGGTGTATAGATTTCCTCCTGTACTTATTTTGCACTCCGAATCTCAAAACTATAACAACTGCAGGGGAAAAAAATCCCTGACCCCTGCCCCCAGAGTTGAGGGATAATAAGAAAGCAAAAAAAAATCCCTTCTTTTTAAAATAGGAAGTCACAATATATAGATTAACACCAAGAAGCCCAATTTGAAGATGCCAGTTTAACTGAAATCTCTAAAATCATGTAACACTAAGATTCAAAGATTTTTTTTTTAACTTAACAATTTATAAGGGAATTTGAGGGAAAACAATGACTGAAAAATGCTATTTAATAGTAGACTAACAAAAATAAAACCAGAAAATCTGCTAAACTAGGTACATGCAAACATTATGGAACAATTATTTCACAATCTGATGCTCTAAAGTGGGTTATTCCTTACCTAATTATAGTTGGAAAATGGGATCATAATATATCACAGTTACATAATACTTTGTTACATAACAAAAGTATACCAACACTAGAATGCTGCTTTTAAAGTTTGAACATATATGTTTGAGCTTACCTGTAATAGTTTTGAGAGAAAGGTTCAGACCAGCTTATTGAGTTAACAGACTAATATTTCATCTGCTAGTCTGCGCGTGTCTATACAAGCCACGTCTACATGAAATGCTGACTGTGCAGTTGTTACTGTGCTGTCCTTTAGTACTTGCATACACAAGTACTTAAGGATGGCACAATAACCAGCAGTACTATGCCATAATGTCCCTGAATAGCTTTTTGGTGATGCTGACTGTACAGTAGTGTTGTGTCACGCTTCATGCCACACAATGCTTCTGCACATTAGTAATGAGCTACTGTGCAGCCAGTTTTATGTCACTGGCCAACGTAGTATACTAGCCACAAGATGCTAAAGGCTCAGTAGACTAATTCTACTGAGCATTAGTGCAGCAGGTAAAAGCTGTGCTAATGCATACATGTGCAGTAGAATTAGTCTACTGCACATTAACATCACAAAAAAGTGTGCACTGGCACAGTAGCAACCATTTATGGTGCATTAAGTTAGTACCTGTTACTACGGGTACTAAATTTAATGCGCCATAATTATGGTGCATTAATGCATATGCAGACATGCCATCTGAGTTCAAATATGGGTTAGATACCATGCAATATTGAGAGTAGTGATTTGAAACAATCTAATATACATTTAAACAAAACACAAATCACACATAATTCCTGATTTTCAAATTTATGATCAACCTGAGAACAGGGTGTTAAATGTCAAAAATAAGATTTATTAAAAGGCATAATAGTGTAACTAGCTTTAGTTCACTTTGACATTGTTTCAATTTTTATTAGCATAAAAATGTACCCAGTTCATTTTATTCATGTAAAAACACCACCTGGGTTATCTATTCCAATCCCCTCTATGAAACGGGATCTTGCTTAACATTATTCTTCAAGTGTTTTTATATCATTAACTCAAACATATTTCAGATGAAGTAATGCTGTTGCTTAATACCTTGTTTTTAAACTTGATTTATCATCTTTGGCTCAGATCAGAATAATCAACATCTCTTTTACACCCTTTTCTCTCCAACAAACTGACCACAGCTTGATTTATATTTACCAGGCACTCTCAAGTCAGGTTTGCCAGGAGACAGGACATAGCACTTCCATTAACTACATGAGCACCTACTCAGTCTGAGCTTAACTGAGATTCTGGAAAGACCTAAGTCACGGTGAAATTCCTTATAGTTTAAAAAAAGCATTGATATAAATAGAAATATATATAAATAAATTTGACATGCAGTCATATAGAAGTGATATATTAACAACACATATCTCATATGCATAATCACACACACGTAACAAACACATTGTTTGTTCATACTCATCCTTAATGGCTAGTTTATGCTAGCAACTTTAAAGTACAATTACTTAGAGATGGGGGGTAGGGGGGTTAAATACATTTTTTATGCATTCAGAATCTATGATTCTGTCATTCAGTTAAATGAGCGCACAGGTTTTGTTCTTATTGCTTTTTATGGGTTTTTGGCATGTGGAATTAAAAGGACACTTTTTACAGAAAAAAAAACTGTGTTTACATGAGAAGTGTAGGGTGCAACAAAACTAAAGAGTACCAGGAAGTAAACGTTTCCTTAGGGGACTAAAGATTCTCATTAGGCTACTAACAGATATGAAAAAAAGTGCTTTACCAGAAGAGGAAATGTGTTAGTTTGACCCAGCTCACCAGCACCTGTATAGATCAGGCGCTTCAGAGGGGCTTGCAGGCACTTTTATCTAATAGCTGATTTGGTGCTATTAGATAAACACATAAAAAAGCTCCCCTGAAGTGCCAATCTATACAGCAATTGGGCAAGCCAGGTCCAACTAATCTGATGCTTCCTTTGGACATGCCTCTTTTGGACATGCACTACACTTGGTGCAGGGGTATGTTGAGTAATGCACCATATTGGGATATTTTTTTTCTACGTTTGTAAGCAGCTGTGTTAAGGTCTGTTTGTTTTGTTTTTTTGTTTATTTTTGAAGATTTTTTTGAAAGAGAAACTTTATGCAACACTTCCATTTGCTGTGCCTATAGCTTAGCAATAATTTTAAGAATAAAGAAATGGTAACAGTACTTCAGCTACACAATGTTGTGTGAATGTGTTTTTAAATTATTCCATCAATTTTTCTCCTCCTTTTACATTCCTGGAATTATTCAGTTTTCCACATTTCACTCTTATTAATATTTTTGCCTTGAATAAAAGGTCTATAGCCTGTCATACATTTTAAATGCTTAAATTGTTTAAATAAGAGAATTTTGGTTTCAATCCAATTTTAGCTACATTTATGTGCAAATTGGATATATTTTTAATGAAAAAGAGTCTTTTTTCTTTTGATCCCCTTCCTCACTCTTTCTCCTAAAAAAAACCATTATGCTATTACCTCATTTTTGGAGACCTATTTTTGAGGTACCTGGGAGAGTGCATAGAAATTGTCAGAATATGTAGTGTATGAACCTATTAAAGTAGTCTCGCTTTAAGGTGTCTCAAATTAAGCACCCAAAAGTCCTGTGGGCAATATTATTTCAAACTGTGGGCCCAAAATTAATTTTACAGAAGACCTGAAAATCTGGAATAGGTTTAAGCAAAAGCCAACATCTCAGAGTGCCTTCAACTGAAGGATGTTTGTAATTCAGATTTAATATATATATATATGCTTTAACTTTTTCAGCAGTTTCAGTGGTATAAATTTATACTCTTACTCTTCTTTTAGCTACAGCCTTGTTTTTTGAACAAGTGAGACGAATTAAGATGTTCAACAAGTTTGAAAATCTTTTCTTTTATTACTCCTACAAAATAAATTTTCATAGCAGAAAAGGAGGGTTAGAAGAATTTTTGAGTCAAAAATCTACTTCTGAAAGAGAAAATACATGCAAATTTGGGCACAATATGAGTCTCTCTTCTCCTTCCTTCCTCATGCCCCTTCAGTCAAATGTAACTATTTTAACTTTTTAGTTGCATGGGGCAGTTTTATTTTATTTTTTATTTTTTGGAGGGAGAGGGGGTACAAACATGATTAAATATCCATTTAAAAAAGTACAGCTCTACTGAAAAAAGCCTACACACAACACCATTTTATTCATCATTTTTGCTACCTCTTTATGTCTGCATATTCCTTTTTACAGAATAAATGTAAGACAGCCTTTCAGTTCAAGCACAGCTAAGAGTGAATAATCCAGCATATGTTCCATTTTGAGCTTCACCAAAATAATACTGTATTACAACCCAATCATCCAGTACAGGGTAACCTTTCTGAGACACTGGGGTTGTACAAAAATATGACAGCCAAATTCATCCTGGAGAACAGGTGAATAAGAAAGAGCCTGGACTAATTTCTAATCACAGGAAGGGGGGGGCACCTATACACTGGGAATATTCAATAAAGAAAATATTGGCAAATAATAAATCTTTAACCCACAACAGCATTTTTTGGTCCTGTTGAGGAAAGAAGCTATATAGCCAGCCAAATCAAGCAAATGTAAAATATAACAACTACCAAGTCAATTGTAATCTTTAGCAGCCTGGCTGGGAGAGGATAATAAAGGTTTCACTTTTGAATTAAAGCCTTATATTTACCAAGTTATGAAATACATGAAAAAGCACTCTTTCCCTTTCAAGTCAACTCTGACACTTGACAAGTACCCCAGGAAAGTTTGGGTAGCTTTGAAATTTTATTTAACTTTGAAAAGTTGAATTGGGAACACAGAATTTCCATTTTTTTTCTTAAGCAAGAACAAAAGCTTAAAACATCCCTATCTTCTGTAAAATACACAAGTACAGCATATTGCCCTATGGTTATGCTGTTGAATGCTTAAAGTTTCTAGTTTTGTGTTCTGTTTAAAATTGCTCTGTGTTCCTTTCTTAGGCTATATCTAGGTTACAAGTCTTAAATCAGTATAGGAATACCAATATAGTACACCAAAAGGGAATACCAGTGAGGATGAATCTATATCAGCAAAGCTATACTTTGTACCATTATAATAAAACCATCCCCTTACAAGCAAAACAAAATGTAACATTTGAAGCACAATTTTTCCGGTGTAATTGTGTCTACAGAGGGGTTTCTGCTGACAAAACTAGTTAGGAAGCACTCCTCATTTGACTCCTTGTATTAAACAGTGTAGACAATTTTAGTAGCGTAATGATGGCATTCATCTTATTTGGACTTCCACTAGCTCTCAAAAAATACCACAGTGTCCATTGGGTGAAAAACTAGGAAAGCAAGCAAACATTTCTACCTAGGGAGTTGTGTTACCCAGGGTGCTGGGAAAGATTCACAGCCTCTTTCTCTTCCCGTGCATATTTGGTCACTAGAACTGGCTGTAATAATGGATACTATGACCATAGGAAAGAAATTATTTGTTAACACAGCAGCCTATCAGTTTTAAAATGCCGGTTAACAGCATATTCCTCCTTCCTGAGACATTTCATTTTTTGCCAATGGTGAAGACTTTATAGGAAAACAGAGATTCTCCTACCAGCACTGTTTTCACTATCTACTAGAATTATATGAAATATCCATACCTGGCATATAATAAAAACAAATAATTATTAATATCAGCATTTTCATCATTCAAGTTTAGCCAGTTAGTTCTAGTACAAAGCAAAATTAGTATTCCTGGGCACAAATACACAACAAGCTAAATGCTCAGTAGACTAATTCTACTGTGAATCAGCAATTACTAAAAAGGTGTGTGCCAGTGCTACTACACAGTAACACCAGTTATTGTACACGGAGTAGTACCTGTTATTCCAGGGCATTTACATATGTACTTTTTTGTTCCGCAACACACTGGAGATCTGCTCATTCGGAGCAGACTCAGTTATCAAGTCTGCTCTGCATGTGAGCTGATGCACATTGCACTGCATCATGTGCCATTGTATAAGTGGCAAAATGCATGTCAGCACACAGAACATGGCAGTGGTGCACTTCTGAACTAAAACACCTTCTATGTGTTTTAGTTCAAAAGCACACTACCGCCATTTTCTCAGCACTGGTGTGGATTTTGCTACTTATACAACTGCAAGCATCACAGCATCTGCTGCGGCACTGGCATATGTAGAAATGCCCCCGGGTACTAAATGTAATGCACCATAACTAGAGCATATTAATGCATGTGTAAACATGCCCACTGTCCCCAAAATCCTCTGAGTCCTCAGAGAACACCAATTTAATCAGATCTTAAAGATATAGGTGGGGATACACCTAGTATGAGAATACTATAATGTCTTGGATGAAAAATAGCTTAGTAGAAAAAAAGATGGTAGCTGTCCACCAGGGAGACTAGATACCTAGGAGATTTACTAACTGAACTATAAATACCTAGGGCACTTCTACTCATGCTCCAATGCGGGGGCGGCAGTGGAGGTGTTTTAATTAGAGCGGCTCAGAGAGTCACTCTAATTAAAGTGCCACCATGTTTTGTGTATCAGCATCCCCATGCTTCAAAATGGTGGCAGTTCACATGCTTTCAACAAGATTTAGTTCAAGTACTCCCACCACCACCTAGAAGTGCGGGAATGCTGAGATGAGATGCAGATGGTTGCTAAAACGTAGTAATTAGCTTGATTAATTGAGTCTCCTGGAATTCCAGTACATTGGAGTGCCCCTGTATAATTAAGTATTGTAATGCTTATAAAATTACGTGACAACCAAGGAGGAATTTTGAGGTTGTGGGGCATCTACATATTGGATTTATGTACTGAATCCTTTTGTTGATCTATCACACAGTGTCTTACTATAGATCTGAAAATTATAAATGATTAGGATGTAAATGTGCTTGTCAAGGTATTATTTTTCCTTGGAGTATCTGAGGTTCTCTGGCTTGTAGGTCAAGGATGCAATTCACAAGTATGCAAAAAATAGGGGATTTATAAAAATAACAGTGGTAATTTTTTATTTGCTTTCTAAGTTTTGAGTCTTTAAAGAAAAGCAGTCTGCTTTTATTTAAAATTAAACCTTAAATTGACATGTAAAAATGCTTGTACCCAATACCTTGCCACTACTGATCCTACATTTCTCTCCCCCAAAGGGTCACTGAAGCAGTGTAAATATGACAAGAGGCAGGCAGAATTACCTAGTTTACTCCTATCTAGCTCTGATTTAGTTTAATGTTCTCTCCCAGACTTCTGGGCCCAGCTTACCACCTGTGTTCGTCTCAGTCCACATTCCTTCTCGATTTACCTTTAAGTCTCCTACCCCTTGCAGGTTCCCTTTGTTGCTGTTTTCCCTCATTATTCTATTATATTTCCCTATACCCACTTTTTCTCTCTAGCTTTTTCCCACACCCACTTGCCATTTTGATTTGTCTGAACCACCCTACCTTGTAAATCCATATGTTCCCCCATGATCTCAGAGGTTCCTGTCTAATAACCTAATTGTACAGTGGAGGCATCTTCCTTGAAGCTAATCTGGCTTCCTTCTCACAGAAAATAATGTGAGATGGTGGGCATATTTACTAAGGACAGCCTCACTTTTTCAAGTAGAAAACTGTAGTGTGATAGCAGTTATTTTGATATATTCAGTCTTATTGACTTAAGGAAGATAGCTCCCTTAGGAATAAGGACAAATGTTCATGTTCCATGTCATCTACCATGAGCCTAATTTGAAAATCCAGCTAAAAAAACCACAAAAACCAATCAACAAAAGCACACACACCAAATATTGTGAGAGTCGTGATAAAATCAGGAGAGTTGGTAAGTCTGGTAGCAGCACCTGTAAAAGGTTAGTTAGCATATACACTTACAGACATATAACAGACAAATTAAAGACATACACTACAGACAAACAATATTTGTATATAAAACAGATAAGATCATGCACTGGTGCAGGCATACTACAGGTGGTAGATATTACTGCAGCTGTGACTAAAGCATATCATGCAGGTAAATTAACCTATTCCAGAATACATGCCAATAAACTGAAAATCTAAAAGCAAAGATGAGAAAGAGAAAGACAGATACTTTATTAGAAGCTATCAAACAATCTATTCACATCCAAATACTGATGATACATTCTGAATTAGGGAGACACCAATAGTTTGTAATGTACTTCACAATTATTGAAACATTAGCTGCATTTAGTTGTTATATAAGGTGTCTACTAGATTTCTTTAAGCATTTAATAAAAGGACAGTTACAACAAGTTTGTCTATCATACATTTAAAAAAATGCTAGTCAGATCGTATGCTCATAAATCTAAAACATGGTATGTTTGGTTAAAAAAGAAACATGAGGAATAAAAATTCTAAAAATGTCCTGTAAACCATTTATTAAAACAAAACAAAGGAAAAAAAACCATTTTCCCCTAAATCACTATCAAATTTAAATTCCTGATAGACTGTTTTTCCCTAGGAAAGACAGTGACTTGATTGAACTTCTTTATGTGTATCATACAGATGCATGCATTAACACTACCATTGCTGTAGATAGCCTGCAGATAAACTGAGTTCTTCCATTCCCAGTCTCATTTGTTATTTTAACCTCTTGACTCTAGGAGTAGGATTTCCCAACACTAAATTGTGGTACTGTTGTTTCCAGAATTATATCAGTGGTTAGTGTTGCAAATTCCCAACTCCCTAAGTCAGTAACTCAGTATCCCTTCATGGTAATTCTTTATAAATACTAAAATAATCAATATTTTAATTTGTTTGCCTATTTGGATTTGTTCATATTTTGTTTAAAACCAGGCTGCCAGGTTTCTTTAAAACCAGGACTTGCATGATCAAATACTACATGATAGCAAATATTGGAACAAATTAGAAATATTTTAACTTTTTTTATTTTTGCCCACTTTTTATTTTTTTCTTTTAGTTCTGTAAAGACAGGCCTACATTCATCATATACTGAATGTTAATGAAACATGAATATTAGAAAAGGGATGGAATATGACAGTGCATATGGAAAATGTTAGGTTTCCTTGTTTCTAGGAGCTTTGTTTCAATCTAATTCAGACTTGAGTGTGAAAATTCTTAAAACTGATAAAATATAAGACGAGATAAAATAAAAATAGATTTTGTTGTATACAGTGTCATTTGAAGTATTCTGGTATTATATGGTTTTAAATAATTTCACTGATGTTAACATTTATTTTAATTGTTCATTAATATTTACAAAATGTGATTTACACATCAGGTAGATTAAATGCTTCTATCAGAGTTCCCATCTTCATCTATGAGAAAGATGTGGAATTAAAGTGAGTTGATATCACTGAAGGCATTTGGATTGCTATCTTAATCATACTACCTACATCAAAGGCAACATTAAAAAAAAACACTTCTCATTTTAAAGACCTCACTTTTTTGTTCAACAGGAAAAGCCTCAGCCTGATTTTCAAAGCAGCTTAGCATTCACAGTTCCCATTTACCAAAAATTGGGTATACTAACCATTCAGAACAAAGTTAGACAATACTTTAGAATTTTGGGATCACCATTTATTCTCTATGTTCTGAGGGACAAATGATTAAAATGAATTGTCTCACATTGTCTCATTCAAATATGACAGAAATTGTTTCTGAGATCAATGGGTCATCTTGCAAGACCTGCTCAACATAAGAAGTCCATAATCAGGCCTTTAGGGACAAAAATCCATGCTCAATATAGATTTGGATTCAAAAATATTGGAACAAATATACAACCCTTTCTGAGTAACATGAAACAATCTAGAAGTTCTTGGCTATGATCTGCAAAGGGGTGGGCTTATTCAGTGGGAGGATGTAGGACTTGACAAATTAAATCAGCAGTATTCTTTCTACTGCCATTGATGAACCTTGGTGTTAGGAAATTACATGGATATAAATAAGAACAGAATTTGGGCCCTATTTTTTGTACTTTATGGCTGCTTCTGTCACTATTTGGCTGGCCTTTACAATTTATTATTTTGTTATATGCTTTGGATACTTTATATGATACCTCAATTTAAGGTAAATTTTCGCATATTTCAGTGGGAAGAAAGATACACATATATGATCTTCCTTCTTTGTCTTAAATTATTGTGTTTAATAATATAAAAATGAAACATATCTTAGAAGTCCAATATGACTCCCTGATCATACCATTCACTTTAACATCATAAAATGTCAGTTTTCAAAGATGAAAAACTTCTGGTAGTACAAGATAAGGCTATATTTATTGTTTGGGGGACTAAAATAGTTTTAAAGGGTTTTTCAGTTGCAAAGCAACTTCTGTAATATGGAAAATGGCTGCAGTTTTGTTGAATTAAGGCTATAAGAAAGATGTTCATTACTTCAGGAGCATAGTAAAATGCTGCAGCATTTTGTATCTACAGGCAAATGGAAACATACTGTTATGATGCTATTAGTCGTATTTATAACAACTCTACCATGTTTGATAAATGAAGCCACATTAATTGATTTCAGTATCTTCTTCAAGCTATGGCATATCCACTAGCACTTTTGAATATGCAATTAAATATTTCAAACTGCCAGTTTTGTTACAATTTTGCATGGAATGCATACTGATTACAACTACTTGATTTTATTAGACCACATATTTATGAGCAGAATCATACTCAGTTACTGGAGGTTATGAACTCTGTCAAACATAATGTGCAGTAAAGTAATAAAAAAGAAAGTAAGCATATAATATATAAACTAACCTATTTATTCATACATTTATACACACACACACACACACACAAACATATATATTATATGAATAAATAGGTCAGTAGTTTATATATTATATGCTTACATTCTTTATGTGTGTGTGTGTGTGTGTGTGTGTGTGTATGTATACATTTTCTAAATGTGTTAAGACTTTCATGACTTGTCATTTTAAGAGAAACATTGAAATATTTTAATCTTATATTCTTGAAACTGAGAATAAGATTAGAAATATAGGTACCAAAAGGATATTATGACAGAGTATTGGGGATTATTGAGTTCTATCTTGCTGTATATTTTGGGAGGGATAAGCAACCTCTATTTTATATTTACTTGTAATAGTATAAATAAGAGCTGTTAGCTAATCATTTTCTGCTAAAATTTCAAAAGAAGAAAGTTTGAATTAAAAAAAAATCCACGAAAAGATAATATTTGGTAAAAAAAAATAATAAACTAACAACGGGGGAGAGAGATGGTGAGGAGTGAGGGTGAAAATAAACATAACATTTGCAAAGAATGTTTTTTTAAATGTCAACTATCCTTAGTATGAACAGAGTTTAAATGATTTAATATTTGGGGTACCAACCTCATTATCTATTCCTATGCCTCTTCTGATCAAAGATTCCAAAATTATGACAAACTATGGTGGTTTACAGAGATTAATATGTCTACCAAGAAAACGTATATTCACCAAACTCAGCAATAGGCAATTATTTATGTGTAGGTGTACAATGCTATCTAGTGAAGACCAAATTTAAATGACCTGAGTAAAATCATTTGTGCATGTATTCCTTGAAGTTGATATTTTTTCCCACATAGAAAATATTTTTCTTATGGAATCCCAATATCTTGGAAAGTATAGGGGGAATAAAACCTATTGATCTTCTATGGTAGAACTAAGGATCCCGTGCTTGTCTCTCAGGTGCATGAAACAGGACTATTACTGGGATATTGTGGATTCAAGAAGGATTCTTGGCTAACAGAGCAATTGAACACATTTTTATAGAGACAATTGATTTAATTTCACTACAACCTTGCTAGCAGCACTGATATTTGTATTATATATTCTGAGCTGTATAATGAATTTAGGAAATTTGCACATGCTCTATATGAAAAAAAAGTGTTCTGTTGAAAAGATTACTTATGATAAGACATCAAGAGTCTTCCCTCAGGGAGGAGTTAAAACCAGATTTATAAAGGTACTTAGAGATCTAAATATGCAGATAGATGCCAGAAAGATTTTACAAAAGCTTTGATAGTGGCTATGGCACTATCTGTACCTATAGGTACCTAGATATTTTTAAAAAGTCTGGTCCTTAATATTTATGAAACATGCACAACATCTATACAAATATGATACATATTTTTCAGTTTTCAATAGGATAGAGAATTGATGTCTGTGTGCATGTACTTGAGTTTTTTTCACACAGTAAAATACATACACAAATAATAAATTTAATAAATTATTTTGAGAGAATGGTAGATTCAGCTTTATTCAGTTGGTATAATGTTTGAACCTGGTGTTCTGTGCTGCTGTAATTGCCAAATATACTTACTCAACTTCAGTCCCCATAAATTTATGTATTTCAACTATTGGCTTGCCAACTACAGTAGATGATCTGATATGTGTGTTACTAAGGTTTGTTTTGAATGAACAAGATGAAGACTTGTGATGGGATAAAGCCAAATTAGATTCAGTAGGCTGAAATGTGTTTCATTTGGTTGAAAAAACATATTCACAGAGTTTCCCTAATCCACCTGTCTGGCCCTGTGGGCCAAATGAGTGGTACAGTAGCAGTCCATGGGCTAGCTCAACAGTGCAGGGCTGGTGTTATGGGCCAAAAAGAGCCCACGGACTCCTTCTTCCCTCCACTCAGGATCCAGCATCTGCTCTAGCCAGGCTTGGACTGCATCACATATGATGCCCGCACTGAAGAGTATGGGATGTGAGCCTCAGTCACCACCAACTCTGGCCAGTATGAGATGCACACTGTAGGCAGTGCCTCTTTTAGTTAATCTGGGACTGAACCCCAAGCAGTGACCACTCTGGCCAGTCCAGTCCCCATGTCACATGCGGCACCTGCTCCAGAATGGCTGCAGCAGATGCCATGTGCAATATAGTCCCAAGCTAGCCAAAGTAGGCACCATGGACACTGGATTCAGAATGTGTATGTGGAGAAATGTCCCAGACTGACACCCTTCCTCCCTCCACCGCCATGGGGGCCACACACAGCACAAATTTCAGAGTGGTCACGATATATGCCATGTGTCCTAGGGATTGCATGCAGGGTTGTTCCAGCATGCACCACATGTGACCTGTAGGTCAACTTGAGATGCAAAGCCAGCATTGGGAGATGGATGATGGGACTAGGTGGGCTGGACCCAGCCGGCAGGCTATATCTTTGACACCCCTGCCCTACAGGAATTAACCACATTTTGGTGGATGGCATTATACTATTAATAATGTAGATTTGGGGAAAATGAGAGGTTGTTTCCAGTGATGATGATTCTACAATACCCTTTAGAAATCTGGCAATGAAAGCACCAATGATATTTTGTAAAGATTTCCGTGATCCACACACCCTAAAATCTTCTTGACTCTTGACAAATGTCATATTTGCTTGCCAAGGTAGGAACTTAAGTGTTGATCACTACCTGTAAAACAGTTTTCAAATTAGTCTTGGGAAAAGATGGATGCCATTTGGCATCTGTTTTTCTTTATTATGTCATATCAACTCTCAGAGAGAACAATCACATACTTTCCATTATACAATAATATATAAACCCTATGGTTTAGTAATTGGTGTGTTAATTTTATCACACCTCTAAATATAGTAATATGTATTTTTCCCTGAGACCTATTCTGTAAATTTAGAAAGCCTTACATATAAAAATAGCCCTTATAGACTACTTTGCACATGTAGTTTCACTGAAAGTAATGGGACTGCTTATACAAGTTAAAGAGTAAAGTTCAGCAATGGACTAAAAAAAATTAAGAACAGAGTGCAAATCTGATTGTACAAACAGAAGTATTTAATATTTGCAATAAAGCAGCATTTAGAAGTCCTAGTTGTAGACCCCATTTTTGGAAATGAGGACTACAGTAGAAGCTGGATACATTATCTGGTAGAAGTCACAACTGGGGAATGACTTAGCAGAAGTTCCTCTGTATAATTTTCATGTCACAATAAATTCCTATAGATTTAACCACACAACACTCCTTGTTCCATACTTACTTATTAGCTTGAAATACTTGAAATGCATTACTCCCTCTAAGATTTTAATTTTACTCCACCTCTGTACAAAAACACATAACCATGGCTTGGCTGGATAAAGCTGAAGGTTAATCTTCCTTTCCCTGACAATGAGTAGGCAACATTTGTGCAATTTTATATGATTGAATAAACATACTATGATACTTTCTCACATATAATATACAACTTTTCCCCCAAAATCAGCCCTTCAAATTTTCTTGCCTTTTTAATGTTCTATTAATAAAGCTAACCTTTAGTCTGAAGGCATTTTGCTGCCTGGCCTGCTAGCTGTCCCTATTCTATTTCATAGCCTCTTTTGCTCTTTAACTCAAACTGTTCAACACAGTTTGCTTTAGCTGTTCAACACAGACTCTTTAGGTCCTTAGCTTTTCAAAGTAGTAGATTCACCCATGAAAGCCAGTCTTCAGCAACAGCTAGGTATTGAGCTTATTTTGGCAGGAAAAGAAGGATGGGGAGTTAACAGAAGATTAGGCTACGTCCTATAGCTCCTTGTTGTGCCTTTTAAAAAGAGAATGCAAATCATATTTGGGGGCTGTGTTATATGCAAGAAAATATGGTATATACTTTGCTACCATGCAGTTCATATTTAAAGACTATTGCAAAAATCTATGGTGTGATCTCATCGTTCAGCTGCTGAAATGCTGTATCTTTATTTATTGCTCTTCATATGCAAATTGTATAAGGTTTCAAAAAGTGACAAAAGAATCATGGCATGAGTTATGAAGGTTTGTTTCTGCCACTCTCAGATCTTCTTTGAATTCAGATCAGTACAACCCTGTAGTTTGCAACATCATTGATACATCTTCCGGTACTGAAATCTGTAACAGTGATGGAATTGATAACATTTTTCTTGTATTTTCTCATTTGACAAAAGATGAAAAATGGTCAGTTAACTACTTTGTTTTAACTTATGGTCTTGCTCAGATATTCATAGAATGATAACATCCACCGCATATAGTTTAAAAATGACTCATTGCACTGTCTGCCATCTCATATTTACTTACTTGTTGAATTTTAGCAGAACTAGAATATGCCAAGTAACACTCCTACAATATTAAGGCAAAATCCTAGAAACTGTTACACAGTTTCATTTAAATCAATGGGACTACATAAGCAAATTAAAGAGCACAAACTGAACAATTAAGGACTGGCCATTGTACAATAAAATCTAGAGTATGGTCAAAATCTGATTTTATTATTTATTTATTAGATGTGTATGCTGCCCTTCCCAAAAAAAGGTTCAAGGTGGCTTACAGTAAAAAGCCAAATAACTTATAAAAGCAGATAAAATATTAAATAAGATATAAACTTGTATAACAAAAACAAAATCCTAATGTATTATTTAATATGTGCATTACCATGGAATCTACAAGCCCTAGTCATAAACAAAGACCCCACTGAGCTAGGCATTATGTTTCTTTTATTCATAATTTATATCACCATAAATCAGTAGAAGTCAGACTTGCATCAGATTCAGATTTATAGCAGAGATCTTATTTTATTTTATGTATCAAAAATGGCATGCACAATGTGCGTGGCTTATGCACAGTTTGGGATCCGTTTAGCCCTCTTTGTGTGCATGTAGGAAGCCATGTCCCAATGTTACTTGTTTTGTATGTGGGTCTCATGGGCACTCTCATTTTTTAGCTCAATAGTTAAGAGTTATAGGGTGTGTCTATAGGTGTAAATTTAATGCACATTAGCTCAATTTAAGGCACATTAAGGGCAAGTGTTTACATGTGCATGCCCTTAATGTGCCTTAAAAATGATGATTTTTGGGCTAATCAAGGTGATTGACTGGGTGATTTTAGGCATTATGCAGATATCAAATGTATGTGCAAATAGCTAAGTCACATTAGTGAATGTGTACATACACTAATGCACATTCATGTGGTGTGTGTCCATTGACCTAAGACTAAGTTCAGTCCCAAGTCAGTCCATACACCCACGTTAATGTGTCTTACTGTGTTTACTTGTAGATGGGCACTAAATTGCCTTAATGAACATTAGGCTAATGCACATTCAGTATTGGCGTACGTAAAAGCATGTGTAGACACACGCATAGAGTGAGACACCCACTATCTAGGCCCTGCTTACCTAGAAGTTTCACCTTTAAAACCCTGAACCTTCAGAAGTCTGCAGGAAAGAACAAGTTGTAACCATCAACTTACAGGGTTTCCAAATCCTTCTTTAGCCCTTCTCTGGAAGCTGCTCCACTGCACCTTGCATTTACTATTCTTTGTATAAAGAACAATGGAAAAGTTTCTCATAGGCCTCCATTACATTCAAGGCAACATGCATTTTATTTGGTCACATATTCTCTGGCTTGTTCTTTTTATCCTGGCCTTACATCTCTTGGCTTCTCAGGGGTTCAGCTTCAAAAGGAAGGTGGGAGAAAGGTCTAGATAATGCCTAATCTCTAGCTTGATATTTAAGGAGGTGATGACAATCAAACATTCTTAGGGTAATACAGGCTGGGTTTCTTGCTACCTGAGAGAGTAACCTGGCTATTGGGCAAAAGCAAGGTAGAGTCTCCCCCTGCCCCCCACATACCAGTCCTGGTTTTTTTTTGCCCAGCTGTAATTGCAGAACTGACTTAGTTTTATGTATGTACCACAGCTTCCCAGGCCAGAGTGGAGATCTACTGAGCATGCAGACTTATACACCAAGAGCTGAATCACAAACTAGACAGATGCCATAAACTGCAATAATGTATTTGCAGTCCATGGTAGGCTGTAGTTTAATACAATAGAGAAATTAATCTTCTAGTTTTCTGCAATAGTTTTCCACAATTTTTCAATTTTGTCTGTCTATCCTTCATTACTTAGCACTCCTTTCTTTATTGCATTATTAAAAAAAGAAAAAAAGAAAAATCCAAGGCATTAAAATATGTATCATCATTTAAAATACTGTTGCTAATGCATTAAGCCAGCATCTGCTACTGGTTTGTTTTACAGCATGTACACATGTCTCTGTGCAGATGAGTGAAATCTGTGGCATAGATAGATTTTAAATACTTTTTTTGGGGAGTAGGCAGTGATTTAACTATATTATTGCCTGCTGCCATAGCATAGTTAAGGAAGGAGCAGAGCAGAGTCAAATATTGGTATGTGCTTGTCAGCTGGTCTTATTTCTAAAAATCAGGTACAAGTCCTAGTTAACAGAACATTAGCTCTCCTACATGGAAAGCAGTAAGTTTACAGTAAGCAGTAAGTTCTTTCCTACATGGAAAGAAGAGCTCTGCATGAGAGGGCCCCTCATCACTAGTGTCTGATATTAAATATCTTTAACACAAACATTAAAAGAAGAGAGTAACTTCGTTTTACTGTTTGTTTAAGTCAAATTATCTATAAACTGTGCAGTTCTAACCAGTCATCAATGCCTGTTGTTTATAGGCAAAATACAGGTATGCATAGGCAACAGCCCGCATTTTGATATCTCTGACTAAAGTAAGTGCTCTAAACTTCCACTGGGATCACAGTCCTATGACCTACAGAATTCAGAAGAAACAAGCAGAATGAAATAGATTGGACACCACAGTTCTTCACAACAAGTAGTCAATTACTAGTCAGTAGGCCTGTGCAAAGCAGCTAGTATTCAGTTCGGATTTGCATTTGGCCAATTCAGGGGACAATGATTTGATTCTGTGTTCAAATCACTGTCCCAAATTGATTTGGCCAAATCTGATTCAGAGATTTTGCTGCCAAGGATCACACCTCCCCACCCCACCTGCCCTGGCAGCAGCTGGTGACTGCGGGGTCTTTTTTTTTTTTAAAGCACTTGGACCCAGCAGGGCAGCCCTTGATGGGGCTGGGAGAGCAAGCAGGCAGGGAATGGGGCCTGGCAGTGCCCCCCCCCAGACTCCTTAAGCCACCCTCCCCACCCTACTTACTGACAAGGAGTCTGGGTCCAGCTCCCTGAGGTGGCAAGCAGCGACTGCCCAAATCACCAAATCTCTGAATTTCCTCTGAATCTTTTTCCAAATCGGTTTGGAGGCTTTGGATCAATTCAGACCTTTTTATTGATATCCCAATTTTAATTGGATTCAGAGAATTGGCCACTGAATCAAGTTGATTCTCCTCCAAATTGAAACAGCAACTGAAGGTCTGCACAGCCCTGTTAGGAGATGGCATGATGAAGTTCATTTGCCAATTTATAAACATGCAGTGTTTGTCACAGTTTTATGGAATTATACAGTGATTGACAACATTTTGTACAACTTTATAAATAGGGACTTTTCATTCCTTATTTTAGATAATTAATTGCAAGATGACAATATGTTGAGAGGTATTGAGAGAGGAAATGAGGACAAAAATATAATGTGGAGGTGAAAGTTACAGAGACAGAAAACAAAAGTAATTTTCAGTTTAAAAAATGCATGTTAATTCATGTGATAGAAAAATAGAAACACAAATATTCACTAGGAATGGGCATTTGGGAATTCTGGAAACCCTTAATATTGTAAGCCATCAGGGATGCGAACAACCAGTCAAACTACCTACACTCAGGTTAGGGGTCTTCTATCTAAACCTGAGACGCATTGTGCCATGTGAAGGTTTTCATCCAGGCAGCTGGAGATGAGTTAGTTTGGCGGGGGATGGGGAGAGGAGAGCACAGTAGGGGCTGAAGGCAGAGGCTAATAGGACGGGGCAACTGGCAAATCCATGGTGGAGACTGATGGGTCTATGAGGAGCTGGCAGGTTCATGGCAACTGTCTGCAATGGGAAGGTTAGCTGTGGGAGGGTTAAAATAGCACAGTTCTAGGCCTGTAGGAATTGGCTGGGTTTTCCCAGCACAGGGGATGCATGCAGGTATTTGTTAGGCCAGCTTAACCCATTTTAACTCAGGTTTTCCCAGGCTGACCTAAAGTTAGTTCATGTCTCAGGTGAACTAACTTAAGATTGCATGAACCATTTTTAGGACAGTTTAAGCCTTGTGAATGCTTGCATCCTTAGCTATTTAAATTGCCCTAAGCTCAGTTAGGGTGCTCTAAAGGTAATGTCTTTAAATGCCCTTGGCGTTTGAATGGGTAGCGATTTGGGTATGAATTTGCAAAGAATTATGACAAGCAAAGAACGTCACTGCTGTCTGAGGCTGCCTATATCAAGTTGTCATAGAGTAGACACAGGATCTATGGCAGATAACTGAATAATCTTCAAACAAGAACAAGACTTTCACTTCTGTGCTCCTCTATAACAGAAAGACAAAATTGTATTTACAAAGTGTAGATAAGAACAACAGAAATGATTTCAAGTTGAGAAAGAATGACTTAAAGAGGAATATCAGACCTGAATATGTATAACTAGGATAAGTATTCATTAAAGGGAAGCATTTAAAAAATATTTAAAAGGGTGTGAATACACACCCCTCCTCCCTGCTTCTCAACTCCCCCCCACCAAACAAATAAACAAACAAAAAACCAGCTAGGAGTAGATAGGGGGGAACTTAGACCTCTAAATTTAAACCATGCCCCAGATTTTACTGAAATTTTGAAAATTTCGCTGAGCTTCTACCTAAAGTTTTCCACTTTAAAGTTCTCTGGCATCTAGAGTTGTACTTCTGCACATAAAACTGTCAGTTTTGACAGAATAGAACAGCTTGGCATGTAAAGCTTTAGTATGGGCATATTTTAAACTTGTTGCCTAAACTAAAATTAATAAATACTCATGGATTACGGTAGTCATCAATGTAAGATTGTAAAAAAACAAAACATTCATATTTTCTATTATATCACATAACTATGTTTCATCTTCAGAATGGAGACACTAATAGCAATCTCATATTGATGACATGTTGATCAGATTGTTATATTTTCTATATTTTATGTGATGCTGAGCTACCTAAGTACAAAAGTGTTTATGAATACCAATAATGTTATTGCTTGAATTGTATAAAAATTATGAGTGGACTAGGCAATTCACTTGGATGAATTAATCTGAAGTAAAGTAGACATCAATGAAAGAAGTAATTTTGCCTAACTGATGACCAAAAGTTAGATTGATGGTATCTCTACATTTATAATTAAATCTCACTTTTAAAATTGACCCTAACCTTATAACTCTACTGTAAACCTTTTGGCTCAGCCCCTGGTGGCAGTCTCTTCAGATTCTGAAAGTTAAACTACTTTCTTGGTATGAGGTCCACCCCATATGACCGTCTCCTAGCCCACCACTTTATGCAGTAAATTTAAAACTTACCTATATGTCACAGATGTTGAACACAGAAAATCCACTAGCAGCACTCCATAAAATCCTACCTGCCCTAACTTCTGTGTTCACCCAACTCACTCTCTCCATTAATTGTAATTAGACAGACAGGAATCTGCAGATTGATTCCTACAAGTGCTCTGCATGAAATATGATGTGGTCGGCTTTGATGTATGCTATAAGTAGCTAGAAAGGGTCTGGACTGGTTGGACTAGTTGATGGTGTTATGATCTGGACTGGTTGATGGTGACCCTCAGAGTCAACCTAAAATGGTGGTATAGGTATGTCCTTTTGTCTTTATAGTAGAAATAAAGATTTGCAAAGTGGTGGCTATCTAGGCATGTGGGAACATCCTTTTTTAATGGATAACTAACTCAGAAAACAGTCGCCACCTATGCAATCAAAACAAATAACCAGTTTTCCATCCAAATTTCCCATACGAAATATGTATTTTGAATACGTTCTTCAGTGCAGCTGAAGAGGCATTATGAATTTCTGAAGAATCCTGATTACTTCAACGACTGTTTCAAGTGCTTACATTTTTGTCTCTCCGTTTACACCTCAAAGGATGAGAATGAATGGTTGAATTATAGAAAAGGCTTAATAAATTACCATGCTTTCTCTATCTGTTTAATCATTATGGGTGGTCTGCCCCCAAATCCATCTGTTGGCTGTCCAGCTGGCAAGTACAGATTACTGTGTGTCAGAACTATTGCACAGCTGCATGTAGGCCACTGATGATTTGTTTTCAGAACATATTGCATCCCAGTTACTTAAATGAGGTTAAGAAAAGGGCTTTACTCAAACAAAATACAGGGCATATTTAAACCATTTTCCCCTTTTGCTGACAATATTTGTGTGTATTTTATATCAAAATACAACATTGCAGATGGCACATTGAATAGACTAATACTACAATAACATTCTGGGCTAACACCAATAGTGGATGACTACTCCTTTGTTTTAACAGGGGTGAGAAGCACCTACAAAGGTTGCCTAGAAATCACAGGCCCAAATCACCGTTGCAATATCACTAAAATCAGTTAATAATGACTAATATTTATAGGCCAGGTAATGCCATTACACTTTTACTGTAGAAGTGATCAGAGATCGTAACAGTGACTATACCCATAACAGAACAGAAGTTCAGCACATAAAACCAGTCTATACCTGCAACAGAACAGAAGTTTGGCACACAGACTGATTTAAAATGGCAGAACCTGATTTAAGATTTGCCTCCCCTTCCCTTCCCAAATGGCAAATGTGTGATCTGTTCACTACCAATCTAAACTCTGCTCCTTACAGAAAACCACATAACTTAGATCAATTCATCCCAAACTTTTTGAATGCCTGCATTAGCCTTCTGATAGATAGTCCATCATATCCTAGGGTGTAGGGAACTCAGTAAGACAGAAAATTTATGCGATGAGCATGGTAGGACAAGTTCAATCCAATGATTAAGAATGTACAAGTTTTCTGCAATTCCTGCTTTTATTACTACACTCCAAATATTCCAGGCAGCCACAAGAGTAAGTGATGCTTGCCAAGAAGGAAGAAAGATAATCTGAAGTTATCTAGGGGACACCTTGGCTGCTCACAGATGTTAAAAAAACAAACAAAAAAACCCAGTGCTTTATTGAAACAAGCAGTGCGTTATTTCGACCCAGCTCCACAGTGTTTGTATAGATTGGGCACTTCAGCAGGGCTTTTTGGTGCTTTTATCTAAAGCTGAGTCAATCAACTATTAAATAAAAGCACCAAAAAAGCCCTACTGAAATACCCAATCTATACAGATGCTGGATGAGCCAGGTCCAACTATTACGATACCTATTCTGGGCATGCGCTGGGTTCAGCACAGGAGTGCACTGAGTTTAAAGTAAAGCGCTGTTTTGGGGGTTTTAATTATATTATTAATTATTAAATATATTAAATTATATTATATATATGGATATATGCAAGTAGCCCTATTTTATTCTAGAAGCTGAAGCAATGAGGTAGGTTATGTGCATAGTTGTCAACTTTCTTCCCCAGAGAGAATTAACTGAACAATTCAATTTTTTTTTATTAATATAGAAAGTTTTAAGCCCTGGCTATAAAACGTAAGCTTCCAAGCCTCAAGTATTGCACCCCATGGAGCAAACACCCACTTGACATGTTCAAGTAAAAAAGGCTAGACTTTTCAAAGTACCTGATGGGTTTTGGGGATTTTTTTCCTGCTTTTTTGAGGATGAAGGGTGGGTGGAGAGTGTCAGAAAGTAAAATATAGTGTGTGAAATCTGTTAATAATGACCACCAAAGGCACTGCTGCTTTTCTGGCAGTTATAACAGATGGCCAGATAATGCAATGTGATTAATAGGGAGGAACTCTCACAGGGACTAAGCTTTTACTGGGTGTTAGAACAGGTGGCTGTGATTAGCAGGTGAAAGCTAGTTCAGATTTTTTGGACTTTGGCTTTTCCTTTGACTTTGGCTTAATAACAATTGTCTTTATCAAGGCCAAGGTTTTCAAATGTCTTTTTCCAAAATAAGGAATCTAATTCTATGTTCAGTCTATTTTTCAGAGCATCCCAATCTATTTGAAATATGTTATATGTTACAAAGAATGTACATCTTTGAGCATTTTTCTTGTTAAGTAAGTTTAACCTCCTCAAATTGTATTGATAACTAGTTGATACAGCCGATTATAGATTGTGCTGATCATTTTAGATCTGTTTCTATTATAGCTTAAGGTTAATGTGAAGAGCAACTCAGATTCCATACTTGATTTTTATGAAATACAAATTAAATGTTCATATATGGTTCCCTTCATTTAATGTATAGCATCTGTGTCTGTTAAGAGTAAACATATGACGTTCTTTGATTTATGTTAGGAGTAAGCAAATAACCAAAAATAAGCTGGCAGATCCATTAGCAACCAAGGAGCTCTATGATCAAGAATTAATTTCCTTAAAGTTCATGTAACTGCAAAAATGTATTAGAGCTCAGATTAAAGGAAAGCTGAACATCTGTTGTTTCTATAAAATAAGAAATCCACTATTTAATTTGAAAAATATGCTTTAAATGTTAATAACAGGAACAAGAAATTCTAATACACAAATATACAAATATTCATATAACGTAGAGAAAAATTATAAAATCAAAAGGACCATGACTACACTATAAAAAATTAAAAGAGGAAGGGGTGATTGTTAGAGGAATTATTCCTCTGCCTCTGATGAAGTATTTTCCACTCTTTGGCTATAACTACTATCATCTGAACCAAAGATGACCAAGCATTGCCTACAAGAGATACAGGCAGTAGTCCAAACATGCAACTTTTACTTTTATTCTTAGTCCAAAGGTGACGTGTATATTTTGAAGCAAGTTTTTCACATGTGGCTATCTGTCATTGTTGTCTGAAAATGCAAATGGTTACATCTAAAAGCATCACACTTGTGATGGGAATGGAGGGAATGGAGGGAGGGTGCTGAGAAGCTGGCCTCACCCCCACTTCCGCCCTGCTTCCTGTAAATGCAAGCAATGGAGTGGATAGAACAGCAGAGTTGAGGTCAAAAGTGCTGGCCTCACCACCCCCACCCTGCTTCCCTCAGACCACAATGATGGAGTTTGGGGGTGGGGGGTGTTCGTTGCTTCTTGGAGGTGGTGGCAGTAGTGCAGGGGGAGAAATGGGGTTGAGACACCATGGGGGAGGTGAGGCCACAGTGATAGCCTTAGCCCGCCCCTCTCCCCTTGATCATCATCACCTGCAGGGCTGATGCAGCAGTTGTAGGTATGGAGCAGGCCCGACACGGAAGCGGGGAGGAGCAGCGGGCCCATCTCGATGTGGCAGCGGTGGTAGGGGGGAAGGAGTCGGCCTACTTTCTCCCTCAGGCCCAGGCCCGCTCCTCTCCCACCCCTCCTCCCCTGTGTCATATTTTTGTCCTGATTTGTATTTATGTACTACTATATAATGTTATGTGATTAACATAACTCAAAACATAACATAACATGACATAACATAACATATAATGTTATGTGATTACATAACTCAAAAATAAAGTTTTACTCTTGTATATTGTGTGTGGGACTAGGGGTGTGGTTGGGGGCTGTGTGTGTGTATGGTGGGATGTGGTGGCATTTGTGAGGGGGTATGACTGTGTGGGGGCAATAAGGTATGTTGGGGGATGCATGTGGTGGGTTGTGGGGGCAGGGTGTAGGTGTGTGGTATTTGTGGGGTATGAGGGATAGTGGGGGGTGGGGTTTGGAGACTCTCCACACACTCCTTTGCATGGCACATAGCCCCTGCTGCCAGTGGCAGCAGCAGCAGGTGATAGGCACTTGGGGTACTCATGCCCTATGCAGATGGTGCCACCCAGAGGCTCATGGTTCCAGCCAGTGCTGCACATTTTGACAAGGAGGGCAACCAGGCTGGCCCACTTCTATCACGTGTGGTTCTGCTCACTGTACCTGCAGCTGTCAGGACTCACACACCACTGAGGGAAGCCTCAAATGATGAGGCCAGCTGCCATCACCACTCCCTGTTCAGGTCCAGGAACTCCACTGGAAAGCAAGGGGCAAGGCTCCTCTCCACTTCCAGCAGAGTCCCAGGACCTGCAGAGCCAGGAGAGGTGAAGGAAGCTAGCTCCAGCGTGTGAAGCTTCCCCTGGCTGTGTGCGAGTGCCAGAAGCTGCACATGTGCCACATGGAGCCCCAAGTGATAGAGGTGGGCTGGCCACCTGCACTCCTTGACATCATGTGCAGCAATGGCTGGAGCCAGGTGGCAGTGTCTGTGTGGGGCATGAGTGCCCTGAGCACCCAACTGCTGCTGCTGCTGTTGCCACCAGCAGCAGGAGCTGTACGCCATGGAGGGGAAGTGTGTACCCTGCCCATCCAAACTCTGCACTCCTGGGTGCAGGCTCTGTGCTGCTGCCAGCCCCAACCCCATGTTCTGTGTTCCTGCCCAGCTGCAACTCGCCCCCCCCAACCTCCACCCCCGCCATTTCCCTACCTGGTGTCCAGACAGAGATGCTGGGGAAACCAAGCATATCCCCTGAAGCAGTGGCAGCAGTAGCCCCACCCAGAAGCTGCATGCTGCTGGGCCAGAACCTTCCACCCACGAGGGTAGGAGTGAGGCATGTCAACTGGGTGGGTTACAATTAATTGGTGGATGCCCACGGGCTGGATGATATTTCCTGGTCGCCTGGACGTGGCCCATGGGCCATAATTTGCCTGCCCCTGTTCTAGATGGATTGTAGACCTGTGGACTTAGATGTTGTGGCATATGTCATAAAAGGCATATGAGATACTTATTTTGAAAATTCCATTTTAGAGCCTGAAGTAGAAGAGTTGCATTACTGAAAATCTTAAGAGCATGCAGAAAGAGATAGCAGCTGAGTGGCAATTTTGAAAATATCAACAAAAAACTAAATGGTAGATATAGTTGCCTGAGAATACAGATGCCAGGTATCCTTGAGCATCTTGGTTGGTAGTTATAAATATATCTTAAATGGTATTGAAAGTCTAATAATTAATATTTAATAGTTCATGCCTCTATCAGTGAAATTTAATTTTTTGCTATAAGTTTACTCATTTTTTTATCAAGTCTAGACTAAAATATGAGTTTTTCACCTCTTTTATGTGTTTTCACTAATCAGAAAAAAAAATGTCCTGAGAGTCACCTAAATCAAAATTTTTTCTTAGATTGTCCCTACAAACAGCATGTTTTTAGGAATCTTGACTGACAACTAGACTGGAAAAGTGAAAGAAATGATGCAGGTGGGATTTTCAGAAGCACTCACTGGCTGCATCCATATGTGTAGGCTCAAAACAGCTCGAAAAAAGTGGAAAGGTGCACACAAGAGGTGCATGCACCAGCAGACATAGAGGCTTGATCCTCTCTTTAAGTTGTCTCCCAGCTCCAGCACAGTGGGAGCTGGGAGGACCGAGGAAAGGGCAATTTGCTTGAAGTGTGGTAATTTGCCCCCTACCAAGGTGCACATGCAGAGGCAAACACTGCGGTAAAAAGTAGTGGCACAAATTTGTGCTGCTACTATTTTTGCTGCTGCAAGTGCGTACCCCTGCATGTGGGGGGACGTTCCCAGTGGGTGCATCTATACATGTTATAAGCACAGAGTAATAAATTCCAGTGCATATCACACCAGAGTTTATTGTTCCCAGATGCCACATTTGCATGTGGACCCAGGACCGCAACGCATTGAGCCAGGTCAGAGTGGTTCCAGCTGGCACGAGTCCCAGGGGATCAACCTGGGGCTGCTCTGACCCAGCTCAACATGCTATGGAGGAGCTGGCTGGAGCACAAGGATGCTTTAGTGCAGGGCTAGCTAGCCCCCACACAGAAGCATGCTTGTGCCCCAGACCGTCGGGTCAGTGTCTACATGTGCACTGCTGCAAAATAAAAAGTCTTCAGCAGGATAGTAGTTATATTTAAAAGCACTAATCTACATCAGATTTAATTAGTTTCTTGCAGCCTAATAGGGCCACATGTGTAGATGCTGAGACTTTACTGCAGAGCTAATTAGGCAGCTCTAGAGTCAATGTCTCTTGTAGATGTGCCCACTGTGAACCTAAGCTGCTTCCACTGAAGATTAATGGCAAAGCTCATGATAACATCAGTATGGGCAAAATCCTGTTTTATTATCTTATCAAAACTATGAATGAGTTTGCAAAAAAAACCCCATTATTAAATGGTAGCAGAGATATCGTGATGTCTGTTTAAATTAGATCATGAGAAATTCTGGAATATAATGTGAAATGATGATATATCACAATCAGCGAAGAACTTGCATTTGGAACCTAAGACAAAAGTTGGAATAAAAACTAGACCAAAGTCATCTGGCTATGTAGTTATGTGATTTTCAGAAAAGTTGTTAATCAGGAATCTTATGGATAACAATTATTCTGTAAAGAGCCAAAATTATTATTTGAAGACAGGAGGAAAAAACCCAGAAATGTATGTACTATAATGGGGGATTTTTTAATTAATTTAATTAATTATTTACTCTATACAAGCTGAGTATGGTTTGTACTCTTTTCATACTGATTTATCTCCTTCAAGCACAAACCTAAAGATAGTACTGGTAAGATGCTTCTCTGATTTTAAACCAACAGGTACTGAGATAATAAAGACACTTTGAACATTTTTTATCACAATCGTTACTAGTAGGGTGAATAGACAATATGACACTAGTGAAAGAGCAATGAGTCTGGCCAAAGCAGAATAACTATACAGACATTAGCTAATGGAAAGCAGCAAATCTCAGAGCAGTGAAGGCCATGACAATTGGAACATGGCTCATTAACTGTGTGTGGGTTTTTATAAGAAATGCTGATATCTGTGTTTCCTCTGACCAAAAAGAATCTGTGCTGAAGCAACCTCATGACTTGTTTCATTGCATTGCTTATAGACCACCTGCTGCTTAATATGCTACAGATGATGATGCTTTAACAATTTGCTAGAAGCCAGGACTAGACAGGGAAGAACTCAGCCACTCATTTGAGCTTCAATCCATATTACTGAAAAATCAGCAGGTGATGTGACTAAAGAAGATAAGGATGATATAGTCAGTAATGAAACTCCTTCCAGAATTCCAAATCAAAAGCTAAACATATCAGCAGAAATCAATGTGCTAGGTGAGCTAAATGGTTTCTGTGCAGGACAAAACTAACTTAGGTATGCTGGAAATAAACAAAGGAATGACAACCATAACACTAACAAAGATGTGGTCAAATTAAGATTAATGACTCTTTCAAATGTTTCATTTATGGATGTAAATATGGCTTGCTTTTAAATGGAAATATGTGGATGTACAGTTTTGGTTCTGCAAATTTTTAGACATTATTGAGATTGAAAATGAATCAGAGTTTAAATTTAAGATGTTTAATTCTTGCATTCAAGAAGACTGAAAAGATTCTGCTCAGCTTGTTTGTTTGATATCTGTTTGGTATTGCAAAAACAGCTCCTAATTTCTGCTTTTAAGAGGCTCTGAAAACAGGAGTAAAGTACCTTTTTTTGCATAAACAGAGAATGAGTGAGAAGAAAACATTCTATATTACAGAAAATAGGTAGGTATTAAGTGTATGGTATATTAAATGTGATAAGAAACTGAGTTTCTCCTTCCATTTTTGTGAATGTTTGAAGTGTGTGTGCATGTGCATGTGTGTGTGCTGTGGGTAAGAAGGACTTCAAGGATACCTTTCCTGCTTGGAATATCTCCCCCAGAATAGTTTTGGTGTGCCTGATGTCAATTTTTACCCCAACATAAATTCACATGACAGAATCATTTTAACCAGGGTACTTACCTGAGAAACAAGGATCCCAGTCCCAACTCCACTGAGTATTTAGGTTTTTATTCCTCACAACAAATATCTTTAACAGGATAGATTGAAAGACATTTATCTCAAAGGAGTCTCTAGTGAGCACATTCTTCTGACAGGTGTCAGAGAGGGTAGAGATAGAGAAGTTACACATAAACTAGTTTAAGCCATGAGAAACTAATTTAAAACTGTAATAGAAGATAAGTTCAGTGCACATAACCAGTTTCAAAATGGCTAAAAGTGGTTTAAGATAAATCTGATTCGAGGTAGTATAAGATTTAACTAATTTTGGTCAAACTGGTTTATGAAACATCTGTCCCAGGCCCCTTCCTGGTTCGAGTTAAATCACAGTCCTCCAGCATCCAGCATTTTCTCCAGCCTTGGTCTGGGTTGTGCTGTGCTGCCTGCTCCAGCAGTGATGGGTTGAGGTGGGGAGAGGCAGGGACTGGCCCCTGCTCCCCCTCCTCCCCAGCAAACCCCAGCTGGAGTCTGGGGCCAGGGAGAGGAGTTATACTTCCCCTCCCCTGACTCCAAAGCTGCCCTGCCTTGCTAAAAACTTATTACTGGCTGTGACTGTGGACTAAAAATCCCAGAGGCACCTGGAGGCAGGAAGAAGTGATGAGCAAACCTGCAGAGTTCTGCTGTTGTGAATCTGGACTGCGAGTCCCAGAGATGACAGGGGCAGCAGGAAAATGAAGCAACCATTGATGTCTACATACCAGAGAGCCGTGCTCTAGCACCACCCAGCTTCTGGACTGAGTCACTAAAGGTATGTGACTGCATTTTCTAAATTAAAATTGAATGTCTGACTAGTTGCTTCTAAATTTAATCTCTGCATCTTAGACTAGCCTGCAAAGACTGCATCAATTCAGCCTCGGGGTTTTTGACTGCCTGTACTCATCTGGAGAGATCTAGATTCAGATTTCTATTCCAAATGAGGCAGAGAAGACATTCTCTCTCAAATCAAGTAAGTTATCTACCCACTGGGCATAAATGAACAATCAGCAGGGTAACCAGATTCTGAATACTTAGAATGCCTACTGAATCAAACACTGCAGGAAACAGGAAGCATCATATGCTATTCTAGTGTAAAATATGTGATGAGATTAAGTTCTGCTCGTACTCTCTCTGCTTTAAGCCAAACACAATCCACTTATTATGCCGAGTGCAGAATATTGGCATTTTGAGTCAGTTTCTAGTAGCAGTTCCTCTGCTGAAAATTCAATGCTATTTTACCTCAGATTAAACAAAATACAAGATATGAAATATTCAAGGAACAAGATCAAATTAGAAATTATCTTAAAGTAGTACAAAAAAGAAATTATCAAGTCATGAGGGATCAGATTACAGACTGCCTTATCCCTGATTTGTTATTTTTGCAGTAGTGGTTGTAAATGATCAATCTGCAGTTGTATAGTTTGAAACAGATTCTTTAAACAATCAAAAATATGGTTTGCAAAGTTTAATTGTTTTATATGGCCAGTAAAACACAAGTTTAAAGAAAAAAATTATACTTCCAACTTTTGGAAAAAAAAATCTGTACTAATACAGAAATTGGTGTCCCTATTAACCTCTAATTTGGAAGCATATATTTTATGGGCTATAGCATTGCAAGAGTTTGGTTTGTATGACAAGAGGACAAAACTTCTGGATTAGATAAAGAGTTTGAATTTAGAATTCATTAATTCTAAGTGTTAAATAGGCTTTTCTATACAATTTTAAAAGCTGAAAGAACAATATATACAACTGGAAGTTTGTTGCCAAGACTTAATATTGATGGCCTATGTTAAAACAGAATAACTCTGCTTCATTTGGGTGTGTTTGTGGGATCTTTCTTTCTGTGTTCTCATGCCCGTTTTTCCTTCTTCCCTATCCCCAATTTTTAATTTATGCTGGATTAGACTCTGCCTCTACATTTAAAGCTCCATAAATGATCTATTAGAGGACAAGCACCTAAATGCAGAATGCCTCCCAGGTTAATGAAAGACATATAGCTCCCTTTTACAGAAGTCAGCTTAATGCTCCTCACATATACTATAAGGAAGTGTGCATGATGTGACAGAGATATTCCTTGCCTCTCACCCTGTGAGGCACTAGGCAGTCCTCAAAGGAATAGTGAAACAGTCCCTACATTTTTGTCTGATTCTTACATAAGTCATGCAAAGATATGTTGGGGGGAGGGTTCTGAAACCTTCCCTCCCTTTATCCATATGGAAGAGCATGACAGAATGATTTTCTTTAATGTATATTTGACCAGTCTTCTAGAATGCATATTTTCATTTAGAGATCAAGAGTTAGGTGAAAAGGGAGGAGGTACCTAATGACAGAGGATTCTGTTAAAAATAACATATGAATTAAATGCTAATTCTGCAAATGAGTAATCAATACATTTATCTAATGCTGCTCTTTTTGGTAACTTAAAATTTGCATTCTCTAATTGCTGTTTCTAATGGCCTGTAAAGAAGCAGAGCAAGAAGAACACTCATTATGTTTGGTTATTTATTTTAACCTGGATTTGCCTAGTTGTGAAGAATGAAATTCAGTCCTTCAAAATCAATATATCTACCGTATAAGTCATGTCTGCTAGAAACAATAACATTATTAAATAAATTAAGTCTAAAAATAAAAGAACAGAGTATAATATTGTACTCTATCATTATTGAGGATAATATGCAGAATATTCAAATGTGGATAAAAGATAGAATTTTTATTGTAATCACCAAAATAAATATGCTCGCAGAAGAAACATATAGACAAGATATGCATGCTTGATGTTGAAGAAAAGCATGTTGTGCCTAATACACTGGAGAAATTGTTCAAGAACAGTTCATCCATGTAAAAATCTGACCGCTGTTATGCTGCCAAGGTCAATGAGACCTAGGCTGATCTGCTAAGTAAGTGCAGGTCATACAAGTTAAAGCTGCCTGAAGGCAACTTTAACTCTGTCCAATTTTTCTGGAGCTTTTTCTAAAAATGGGATAATGTAATTTCTTCTTTAAAAAAAAAATTGATCCCCTCACAACTGGCATTTTTTTTAACAGGTAAAGTATATTTTCATGATCTATGGCAGAAACATATTATTCAAACAAATAAGCTGTTATTATGATGCAAAAAATAAAAACAATATGTACCCTATAAAGACCACAGAGTCATCTTACTTTATTATATACTGCTAATTAATAAACAGTTATAGAATCATGCACAACTTCAACAGTAAGTACTTAGAGCTTTGTCTCATTTGTTTTGCAACTGCAACCAAAATAACAATCTGTCCTTACTTTAAATATGTTTTTTCTTCTTAAGAAAATAGAATTTGGCTATTTTAACTATGGATGTAAAATCTCTAATGATTTCTAGCCTCACAACACAAGCTTAGTCAACATCTGGCATAAAGTGATACATTCAAAAGACTTAGTCTTGACTGACTACATTTAGGCATGATGCCAGAGGAAATGGTGAGTCACTCTGAATTGCATCAATCTGATTATTGTTATATCAGCAGAAGCTATTATTTTTGTACCCCTTTCCTTAAAATCCACAATCTGATGTTAAACAATGACAGAAACTCCTACCAGATTATTATAGCTAACAAAATAATGCATTTTGGTTTTTTTTTACCCTTAGTTTTTAAATAATACTAATTGTATATACTAAACAGGAATAATAAGAAACAATACTTAGATGAAGAGATCTCTCAGCAGGAATAATTACAGGGCACAAAAAACCTTGGCTCAGTCATGTTGTCTTTATTGATAAAAACTCCACTGAACTGACTGACTTTCAGTTGAGATGACTCAGCTACCAAGCAGCAGTGAATGCTTACCACAATCAACTCAAAAGAACAAAATGGCTGGACAGTCATTTGACATAGTTCAATAATGAGTGACTCTCTCTAAAATCCTGAATGTTATTACTACTACCACCATTGCTGTCTGTTAAAAGGCAATCAGACTTTTTGCTGTTAAGTAAATAGATAAAAACCTCACATTTATATTTACCATAAGCCAAACTCCATTGTTTCTGGAAAGGTTCACAGGGTATGTATCACTTAATAGGAAACCCAATATTTAACTCAATCACACAAGAAAATCTAGGGAACTCGGTTTGCACATAGGCTATTGGAATCATATTGGTAGTAAACATTCTTCCTAGAGCAAGACCACAGTACCTTAGAGGAAAAAGACCAGATATAATGAAGGATATTAGAGTGGGACTCAAATTATGCATTAAGTTTAAATATTGTGATCCTGTAAATTCTTTCAATAGCTGCTACCCCTAGAGGCTAATACAATCCATAGATATACTAAACATGTGATCTTAACAACCTCCAACCATCTGAAAATTCTACTTCTGTACATTATCAGAAGTACCCCATATTAGAAAAAGCTTGCAGAACATGCCTAGAACAATTTTGGACTCCATACAAAACCTGATCGGCAGCCCTTTCACTTAAAATGGGACTTGTGTTGGGAGTATTTCTATTGCTCTTTCATATGCAAGACTCATGTTTAGTGAACTTAATGAAGAAGTGAGAGGCTCATATTCAATTTGCTCAGCTGCCCAACAAAACACTTCCTTCCTCCCAAGGGAGTACCCTTACCATCTCACTAGTGATTCCCAATTGAGGAGCTATACCATCCTAGGGTTTTGTGAGCTCCTTTTAAGGGTGCCATGGGGTGCTGTACAAGGACAGGTTATCCATTGTACATACTGCCCCTCGCCCCCACCCTCCTACACTTCCCAACCAAAGCTATGCCACTGTTCTGCAAGGCTCTTCAATGACAGTGTGCTGGAAAAATCAAGATACAATGGACCAAAACCAGGATGAGGGCCAGTATAATTCTAAATCATACTGGTTTAGACCTTAAAGTTGGAAGGGGAACAGAATATTAATATCTGGGTTTATGTTCCTAAGGCCTGGGCACTGTCTTTATTTTATCTAATGATGGTTTAAAATAAAATGCATGAACCATTCACAAAGAAAGAACCAGAACTCCAGAGAGTTGTTCACATGGTTTTCTTGCCTACTTGTAATTTGTGGCTCAGTTTCCACAGGAGAAGCAGAGTTTGGCCCCATTCAAACAAGCCCATAGGCTAGTGGTTATGATGATCTCCTGGATGGTGGATGATGACAAACTGAGTTTATTCAGACTAGTGATTAAATTAAGCCCTGTTATGTACTTGCAGATGAAGTGTTCTGATGACTAGGTATATAAGAAGTCATGGAAGGTGTCCTTCTCTGATTTAAAAGAAAAGAAAAAAAAAATTGGTTCTTTAAAAGACTGCCTATTTTAAGAAGAGATTTTAAGGCTGTAGAGTCTGAATTGCTTGCCCCTCTAGACAGTCTTAACCTCTACAGTGAGGTTTCTAGAAATAGGATTCAAGACTCATCCCTATCATCAGTATTTTCTATTGGCTAGCTCTAAGAAGCTTTTAGATAGTTCCCTGATCTGTGTGTTACTTGTTTCAAATATAAATCTGAAGCTCTTGAATTTCTCCACATGCTCTATACAGACCTCAGGTATATAATGCAGAATGTGGGATTCCCACTTCTGGTCTAAGTGCTTAAATATTAGAAGGCTTTATCCTTAATTGGATCTAGCTCCAAATGATTAATGCCTTAATTAGAAGGTTGTTTTAATATCACTAATGCCAACTTTCCTTCACAGGTTGGAGGAAAGGACATACTGAATTACAATAAAATGCAAACTCTGCAGTGTGTAGTATACTTCTCAAGTAGAAACATAACAAAAAATAATAATTTTTAAATGGCCAACTTCCATATGCAAGCATAGAAATGGATAATCTTAGGAACTGAATTTTGCCTATTTAATTTTGGGCTACTGTAATTCTGATAGAACCTAGACAATGAAGTTAAATTTCTACAAAATATCTGATTCCCACAACCATCTCCTTCCTTGTGGAAAAATAGAAAAAAAGGCACTCTTCCTTCTTATTTCTGATGAAGAGTCTGTTGTGAACACTTTTCCCATCACAAGAGGTAATAGAACATTGTATACTAAATCAAGGCATTGACAAGTGCTTACTGGGGTGGGGGGTGTAATTCTGAGGAAAAAAATACTATTTTTCATTTGAAATTTTTATTTGTTTTACAGTAGTTATGCACTAGTAACTAACACTGGGTGCATCCACATATGCAATTAATGTGAAGCAATAAACTCCAAAGCAGTTCAAGCTGGTGTAAATTACTCCTGGGCACAGAGTTTTCATGTGCACCCAGGACAGCAACAATTTTAGCTGGAGTGGAGCAGGCCCCTGACTGACTGGGCTGACCAGGAGCAATTTACATCATCAGTCAGTGTCTACATGTGTGTTTCAGCAGAGTTAATTCATCTGTCATAAGACAGTACTCTGTCTGACAATACTATATTATACTGGAGTTAATTAGTATAATTAGTTTCCCAAGCCCTAAGACCAGCACACATGTAGATGTTGAGTCTTTCCTGCGGAGCTAATTAATCTACTCTGTAGTAAAGCATATATGTAAATGCACCTACAGATACAGAAGGTATTTTTAATTGGCCATCCAGATCACTAGTTGCTTTTTTTATATCAATTTCCAGTTTGATTGGTACAGAAGATTTTAATTGTAGTATTAATAATAACAGTAATAAATAAAGGTTTAAGATGTAAGTATGATAAAATGCACCTAATGGCAGAATGTAAAATACCAAAACAAGACATGGACACCCCTCAGCAGATCTAGGATTTTGAAAAGGGGGTTGCAAAAAGTGTGGCACATCATTATATAAAACCCATTTAAAGATAAACTAGTTGATTTATTAAAATGCTTGGTGGGCTAGCACTATATTATTCAGTTTATAATTAAAGCAAAAATAAATATAACTATTGGAATGTGCACTATTTTGCTAGATCATATTTAAAGTTAATAAAGAACAATGCAACAAACTCAGCTAAGAATAGTCAAAAGTCAAAAGATATAGTGTCATTAGTCCTTTAGTCATTATATTTAACTATAAGTCTCCTATTAAAAAGAAAGAAGCATCCTATAGTTAATATTACCACATCTAAAGATTTTTAGTCTGACCTAAAAACACGCTGCAGGGCTTTGAAATACAAGAATGACAAACAGCCAGCAAAAATGCAGAAGAAAGGATAGTTTGAATAACGGAACATTAAGATCATTTGAAAGGATAGAGGGTCATTAATACCTGTGAAGTAAAAACATTAGCAGGAATCAGATAAACGATTCTCAGTACTTTCAGAATAGAAATGCCACTGCCTCTTCTAGGCCACTGGTTTTAAAGTTTGGGTGGAGCAGGAATCAAAGGGGAGTGCAACTGTACCATTGTACCTCTCCTGAATCAGCCCTTATATGCTAGACTCCTTCTGACAAATCACTTGAGTCAAAATCCATCAGCAGATTCTTGTCATTTGTAGATTGTAAGGATGGAAGGGACCTTGGAATATCATCAGGTCCAGCTCACTGCTTTAAGGAAAGATAACAGGTCAAGTAACCCCAGCGAGGTGACCATCCAGTCTCCTCTTGAAGATTTCCAGAGTAGGTGACTGCACGACCTCTAGAGGGAGCTTATTCCCTAGTCTGGGCACCCTGACTGTGAATATGTTTTTCCTAATGTTGAGTCTGAAACTGTCTTCCAGGAGTTTGTGGCCATTAGTTAACCTTGCAACAGATTTATAGTATAGGCCAGATATATCACAACCTACAGATATTTATCAACAGCCTAAAATAATTAGGTTAATGACATTTTGATATGCAACTTAAATGAAAATTATATACAACATTGAGATTTGAGCACAGTCTGAAATAGCACTGGAGCCAAAAAAAATGGGTTAAATGATGGTAACTTAACTCTCACAAAAATATCAAAACAAAAACAAGAGGTAAACCTAGCTGGAATAGGTATTATGTTTAATTATGACAACAAGGCCATTGTTTTCATTATAAGGAGTGGAACTTATAATAGAATAGGGCATATAGTTTACTGTGTACTTTAAAATCTTTAAACTTTAAAATCTTTAAACTTTAAAGTCTTTAAAATGTGGTAATGTGTAACCAGTACCAAGGACCATTACCAAGTACAAATTTAGTCTGCTAAATGAGTCCTGACATACAAATCCTAAGTGCAAACACATTCTTTCTAACCCTGTTAAATAAGTATTATTCTAAACCTTTTAGGGACATTTCCCAGGCATACTACTTAGGTTCATGAATGTGAGTGAATATACCACACTTACATGATGAGATTAGACATATGTTCTCTAACATATGGTAGGTATCTCAGATTTGGCCCTTGGCCAAAGTAAATCCAAACTGCCACTTTTAAGACTTTATAAGATGTCTTTCTAACTTAAACAGTATGCTGGTGAATAACTTGGAGAACATTGATCACATTATAGTAGTACCTGTGGTCCAACAGTTATTTCAGTACAGTACATTACTTGAGATACCCAAATGTGTTTGTTTTATCTGAATACAAAGATTTTAAAAATTAAGAGTGTCTGTAGGGTTTCTTGTTGCCATTTTGAATTTGCTCTTGAGATAGTGTAAGTCTCTGAAGCTATTTTTTAATGGTTAAAAACTTCATTTTTTATTCAAACGGCATTTTTGATTATAGCAATGCTCAAATATGCTGTTTGAACTGAAAATTAATCCTTTAAATATATAAAACACCTATGGCCCACTCTGTCCATACATGAGCCTCAGCTCCAAAAAAATCAGCTGAAAAGTGTCTTTCACAGGATGAAAAGAAGAAAGTAGATGGTGCCATCAAACCACACTTCATTTATTTCTACAAAGTACATGATGGAAATAACTATGGAAGCAAACACTGATGATAATCTCAATCTTAATTACTGAAAAAAAAAATGATTTTAGTCACAAGTGTAAGGCAAATGAAAGTATAATAGTAATTAGATATTAACATTATAAATATGTTTGTAATATGTAGCACAACAGAGGCCCAGTGTTGATTAGCATTTAAAGCAGTGGTTCTCAACCTTTTTTAGGCTCAAGGCAGCCCTCAGAAAATGCCAGCTCTTAGCTTTCACTAGTTTCTTTGATTGTAGAAAAGTAATAGAGCAATTCTCTTGTTGCAAAGAACTTAGAAAGACTACAGAAGGTCAGATGTTTTTGACTCTATAAAATTCTATTTGAAAACTCTGGGCTTATCTTGTAATTTATGTGTAGCTGTTTGCACACCTAAAGTGCTAATATAGTGTGGCACCTTTAAAAGATCTCATATCATCCTGGCTGAGAATTATTGGTCTACAGGTTCACAGAGGCTATTTCAAGATCCAGTTTGATCTCCTGTATATAGGCCTTTAGATTCACCATATTATCCCAGTTTTAAGCCCAACAATGGTTGTTTAGCTACAATAGATCTTCCAGTCTGAATGGCATCCAGTCTTGACATAAACTCAACTAAAAATACAAAACGCACAACTTCCTTCAGTAGTTTGTTCCTGGGGTTAGCATCCTTCACTATTAAAATATATGCATTATTTATTAAATATATTTGTCTGGCTTCAGCTTCCAGAAACTGGTTCTCACTGGGGGCATCTTCACATTGCCCTAAAGCGACATAGCGACGCACTATGTTGTTATATGGTGCTCTACAGTGATGTAGTGATTACATGCATCTACACATGATTACCAGCTATGTTGCCATAGCAGCACACTGCCACAGCACTGCTACAGCACTGCAGCAGTGAAATCTACCCATGCACAGCACACACAGCACAGTAACCACCTTTACTGCACTGTGCTTTAGTATTTCCAAAAGGAAGTACTAAATCACAGCGCTGTAGCAACGTCACCATATGAGGATGTGTAGACGCACCCACAATGTGTTTTTTTTTCATCTATAGCCCTTTAGTTCTCAGTATTTTCTCCCTGTGAAGGTACTTCTATCCTGTAGTCAAGCCATTTCTAAACCTTCTTTCTGATAAACTAAACAGATGGAGTTCTTTACATCTCTCACTTGAAGATATGTTATTCACCCATTGAATCATTTTTGTGACATTTCAGGAACTTCTCCAGTTTTTCAATACCCTTTTTGAAAATATGGAGAACTATATATGGTATTTCAATACTTCAGTCTCCCCAGTGCCATATACAGAATTAAAATCACCTCATTACTCCTACTCTTCACTCTACTGTTTACATATGTAAAGAGCTACTTAGCAATTTTGCCACAACATGACAGTCAACACACAGGCTGAGTTTCAAGTGACTGCTTTCTTAAATATAGGCCCTAATTTTATAGATATGCCTGAAGTTTTTGTTCCTAGATGTATACACTGGCAGTGGGCTCTGCTTCCCTATTTTTAATACTAGGACTATTATTAATGCTACTCAAACAATGCAGTATGTTTATAAAGAAAGTCCTGCTTCAAAAATATAACCATTATACTTACTTTCTGAACAGCTGTGACATTATGCTTTTACCAGTATAAATGATAAGTAACTGGTCTATATCTGTAACAGAACAGAAATTTGGCACACAAAATTGGTCTATACAATTAACAAAGAAGTTTGGCGCACACAAACTGGTTTAAAAATGGTGGAACTCAGTCTAAGAGTCTCCCTCCCCACCAAAGGGTGAATGTATGCTGTATTCATTACCAATCTAAACTATGCCACTTATAGCAAACTGTGTAACTTAGATCAATTCTGCCTCAAACTTCTGCATGCCTGTACTTAGGCTAACTGACTGAGTGGTGTCTTGTCTCGAAGTAGAAGTTTTCTGCATTGTTCTGCAAGATGGTTTCCTCCTCTCCCTCACCATCCTGCCCCTTCATATGCACACTTACTGCTTAAATAAAAGGCATTCATATTAAGCCCCATTCATATTGTCAGAGTTTGGGGAATAGAACCATAAGACAGTAGAAAGATTCTCTTAGTGTTTGTACCTATTAGTAGGTGCTGGAACTCTGTAGGGAGCTTCAGGTTAATTGCTGCTAACTCACTAGGACAGCCATGGCTCATTAGACTCCACGTTGAATATAAAGGAGATGGGAGTAACTTAATGAGAGATGGCCTAAAGGTCTGCAAGGGCCTTGTTACACAGTAATTTTGGGTGGTTCCTGGAGCTCTTAACCACACATTAACACCTTACAGTGGTTTTAAGCAGCTGTTATACTCCATCATAATTCATTCTGTAGTTGTTATTATTACACTTATATTTTAATAGTTAGTTATTAGTAAATGTATACATGTTAAGTTATATGTTATAAACTTATGTTAGTTATTATTAAACTTATAAATGTTGAACTTTGGCCAATTCTTCTTTAACAAATACTTCTTGAATATCTATTTAAAATATAGAGAAAATATCTAGAATTTAAATGCAAGTTTAAATATTATTTGTTTTGTTTTCATATGAGATTAGCCGTAAGTGCAGTCAATGGCTGCATCCCCATGAGAGAGTGTGGTTCCCCAGGGACAAGTAGCAGTTGTACCAGGTGTACACCTTGTATTACTGCTACATGTCCCTGGGGAATGCCCGTGCCATGCTCAATCTGGTGTGCAGCAGGTACCACAGTTGGGATATGGGGAGCTGGGCCCAGCAACTGTGCTGGCCCTAGCAGCCCTACCTAGGGTCCTGGGGGCCTCAGGAAGCTGCAGCTACAGTGCTTTTGCAGCAGAGAGCCTGGCCCACAGCCAAAGCATGGCTTGAACTCTTCAGGCTCTGGTTTTGGTTGTTGTACAATGCTGCCACATGTGCTGCCCCACCTTTTGTTTTTACCTCAGAATCTCCTGGGGTCAAAAACCCACCACCCATGCTGCAAAGTACCAGCATGGGAAATGCCTGCAAGTGTGGTCTGCGGCACCACATACTGCATGTCTGCGCTCATCTGGATGAAGCCAATGGTGCTATGTCAAGTTACACTAATTAAAGTCTTACCTATCAATATTAAAGTAAAAATGGCCTCAGTTTACATAATATAGAAAATCTGTATACAGATTTAACTGGATTTGGATCCAAAAACTGGATTTGTCTCATTATAAAAATGGAGATAAATTAAAGATCTATTTTTGGATGTAAAATACTGCATGGTAGCATAGTGTTCTGAATCTGTTCATCTTTCCTTTTATTTCTGTTCAGCTGAAATTGAAATTTAAAGCGTGCAGACATACAAAAAAAAAAGAAGAGAAGATTTAAAGAGCTCCTTAAAACTCAAGATAGAAATTAAATACACAAAGTTATGCTAAATCATGTGGGGAGAATGCTCACATTTTCTGCTAGAGAATAGAAGGGTATAATGAACAATTAATAAAAGTAATAATCTATAAATTAATAGGTTAACTAGCCCAAAAATATCCAGATAAATGGTTCTATAGTATACCAACAGAAACACAAGACTTATAAAAGCGGAAAATGAACATGTTATTTAGTGGATAGTTACTATACTACAGGGAACAATCCAGCAGTGGCAGGGGAATGGGCCAGATGACCTAATAGCTCTTTTCTATTCCTATTTTATACCTGATAAACAATGAGCTCAACCATTTAAGGTCAGTAGCTTTAATTACTTACAGGTTTGAGGCTTTAGGCTTGTTTACATGTTCTGTGCAGACTAGTATCATCTAGAAAACATTTGTATATATTATTTATATATTGAATGTTTAATACATCAGTTTATTACAAACCAGAGTATCATCAAGCTGTGATACAGAACTATTTCACCAGCACAAGTCTGTATTGAGGTTCTGTTTTTGTATCCCTGCCAGGTTAATAAGCTGCATAATACCTTTTCATCATGAGGTGATGGCAACATTCACAAGAGACTGAATACTTGAGTATTTTGCCATCTACTATGCTCCAAGCCAAATAATTTCCTTTAATATCACAATGATTAAATGTTGACTGCAAAACCTTCTTATACAATGTTAAAAAAACAAAGTGACAAAAATCTCACATGCATCAGAACACAACCAGCTTTATCTAAAACTGAGATGGACTGTGGAAGTCTGTATTGTGAAAGACATGCCATAAGCTGATCAGTAAAATAGTATAGAATCAATCCTTAATGTACTCAGCACTCCGTTCTCCCCCCAATCCATAATGCATCTGGATTTTAAAATGGGTTGACAAATATTATAAGTGCTAATGGTATTTTTAGTTATGCAGACTACAATGATATAGATACTTCAGAACATTTATGATTGTGTGTGATATCAGGAAAGAATATTTTCTTAGCGGTGTGTATATAATTTGTGCTACAGCTTAGATATCATCTGATTTCTTTTCCCACTCTGTGCTGGGAACATCTTGGTTGAAGTATAGCTGGTCAAAGCATGTTTGCAACGCTTTCTGAATTGTTTTAATGAAAACAAAGTTGCTGATTTGCTACAATTTCATAGATTGGCCATTTCTTTTGTTCTAGAACCTCAGTATTACCTGCAAGTTCTACATTTTTACTAGCTTTTTGGAATAGTCCCAAACTGGCCTACTCTAAAATTGGAGTATCAATCTCAATGGTCCAATCAGGTATACAAACCTTATGATCCACTATTTTTGAAGTACAGAACAGAGCAAATTTAACCATGAATTATACAAAGGAAATCATAGGGTTTTTTTCCGCTTTGGTCTTAGTCCTACACAGACACACTTAACTATACCATGGTCAGTATTTAGACTGAAATCAATGTAATATTTATCTCACATGGTTTTATTTTCCAGAATTGGTGCCTTGCACAATACATGTTTAAACAAGAAATTATTTTGCCTTTTATTTCATTGTTATACACAAAAAATAAAGAGGCGTTGTAGCTATAATGACACTCATTTTTGGTAAGTTTTTTTTCATGAAAACTTCTGCTGGTTTAAAAGTATAGAAAGTCACTTTCTTTAAAAATGTGTTTACATAATGAAGCAATTAATGAAACATCTTTTCTGCTTTAAGTTGTGATTGTTTTTAGCTGGCTGAACTTAACCTTTAATTGGATGTAGCATGTAAATAATTTTAAATGCTGGATTTATGACACTTTAAATGTTATTGTAGAAAAAAGTGCTGGCTAATATACATTTCTGAAATGCCTGCAGCAGGCTTGGGATTTTTCAACTTATTAAAAATCAAACTGTAATGCAAGGCTGGTTTTCAGAAGCACTTGGATGCATCTTAACTAATACATCATTTGTGATGCTTCTTCTTCATTTAAACTCATGCCCAGTAGTCAAATAGAATGCCATTTCTGCTGGAAAGATATAAAATATATATATATATATATATTGTGACTACACCTACAAAGGTGACTTATCATTGTCTCAATTACAGCATTAGTTATTTCTTTATGCATAACAAAAAACTAATTATATATTTTAAGCTACCAAAACATCTAGCAAAATGACCTGTATTTTGGTGATAGTATCCCCATAGCTAAAGCTGAGACTAGTTTGTGGTTTAACAGACAGGTTTTTTTAAGAATGGTAAAATCTCCATTCTTGTTCAGAATGGAGGATGAGCATGTTTTTTTT
>JAGPOW010001338.1:37186559-37217099 GCA_030014935.1 Caiman crocodilus | reverse complement strand
AACAGACACACAACTTTTTAAATTAAAAAAATTATATAAGTAGATGTTGAAATGAGCATAATTTAAATATGAGCTGGACTCCAAAACAGAATCATCATATTTCTATCTGTGGCAGCATGATGCCACCATGTTCCTTACAAAGATTAATATTTTGCTACCTGAATTGCTGATTAATCATTGATTAATAGTTTACTAACCATTTTAATTAAGGCGTAATTTTTATTCTAATGCAGTAATCAATTGTTTCTATACAGGACGTAGTTGTCAAGAAGATACTTTCTTCTATTATTTTGGTCATTTTTAAGCCTTAAAAATAAAGCATGTCCATTCTCACTCTTTTATTTCCTTGGCGGCATACTGAGGTGGGTAGAAATATGATGTACTGTTCAGCAACAAGTCTTCTGCATGATTAAATAAAAGCTAAGGTCTCAGTTAAAATCTTCTAACCTAGGAAAATGGTAACTTAAACACTGAAGAGGAAGTCCAAGTTTCATGAAGGATTCAGAGCTAAATTAAAAGAGCTAAACTAAAATTTACTAGCAGGCAAATGGTCAGGTAGCAAATTTTAACCTAATAAGCCATGTTTCCTTTCCTTATAGGTTGTTTCTTCACTTCTTAAATGATGACAAGTATCTTCATTTAAAAAAAAAAATCAGGTAGCTGATCAGAGCGCTCTTCCTTTTCAACAAGGGAAAATTAATTCAAGATAATATCACATATATTAAAGAGGATTAGGGAAGGGTAGAAAACAGAATTTGATTCTCACTTTGTTTCCTACAATACAAGGACAGCAAAGTTACATTTCATTTCAACCTGTGGAACTATCCTGGTATAAACAAATTTTATATTGATATTAGACCTCACAACATTTTTCAGAATAATTACAAAATGATCTTTACGATAAACTTTATAACTGATCTTTAACATGAAAACTGTAAGAAAATTAAGGGTTGATAATAGTCAACCAGAGTCTGTCAGATATATTTCACCATATTCCATTGAGGAAAGTAATTTCAATCATTTCCATATTAGTGGACATGTCTACATGTTCATTAATGTGCCATAGATACTATATAAAAAGCTTACTACTTGTTTAACCAAGTACTAAATAAATGCGCAGTAACTCATGCTACTACGCAATAGCACCGGTACATGGATTTTTAGCGATGCTTACTGTGCAGTAGCCTAATACTACTGCCCAGAGGCATATTAGCATGGGTTTTGCCCAGCACGCTATTGCACAGTGTTATTAGGCTACTGTGCAGTTAGCATCTTATCTAGTCATGCCCACTTGTAAAGTAAACTGAGGCAAAGATCACAGAATTAGCTGCAGGTTGAATCAGTAACTTAATATCTCAGTTCAAATCCTCTCTGTACACAAAAAATATAGGCCAGACATTTATGTCACGTCAAATGGCAAAGCTCCATTGAGATCAGCACAGGATGTGATCCTGTCAAAAAAGATGAATTATTAAAAATAATATTAATAAACCTGTAACTGTAGCACGTCATCATTCTCAGCATTGAAACATAGGTTTTGTATGTTTAAAAGACATCTGCATTACACACAGTGCCTGGTTTTCCAAGGTGCTAAGTACCCGTGACTTACTGAAGTCATCAGCAATGTACACTATGCCAGGGGAGTAAAAGGTATGCTGTTTCAGAGCAGACAGCTAATAATAATGATCATGAATGAAAGACAAAAAGGTATGACATTTAAGGTGCACTTACATGTGCATTTAAGTGCAACTAAATTTAATGTGCATAAAGAAATTTTTGACAAGTGCCTACAGCTGCAGGGACTTGGCACTAAAGCTAGTCCCAAGTCCCTGGACTTGGCACTATAGTTAGTCCCAAGTCTCTGCAACCCTAGTACGTGCCCCTGTGGCCACCAGGGGAAATGCAGCATCTGGCCACATGGCTGCCAGCACCTGGCAGTCATCCGGGATACTCTGATCACTAACTAGCCCCTTCTCTGCTCAGGAGCTGCATGCCCAGTGCAGAGGCATCATGTGGCAGCTCCCTCCTTGTCCTCCCTGCCAACCCCCAGCACCACTCTCAGGACATGCACATGGGTGAAAGAAAAAAATGTTATTACCTTCACAACATCCATCCCCATCCCTCTCCCCTCAACAAACAGAACACCTTCTCCCTCTCCACCCCCTCAACCAACAGAGCCACTCCTCCACCCACCGTAAAACTCCGCTTACAAGCAGGAAACTATCTATATACAAGGGGAAAATTATATACAATATTTTGGATCTTCAAGCCCAGAGTGGTGGGACATAGGGGGAGGCCTAGGGAGCAGGATCCCAGGGAAGGTGCATTAACATCCCAACCCCTGGATATTCCCTAGGGCTGGGCCCGGGCCAGCCTCCTAGTGGCAGGACAAACCTGGCACTAAAGTTAGTGTTGGGTTATGTCAACATGTACATAAATGCATATTAACTAATCATGCCTAAATTTGATACCTAAATTTGCATTTAGGCACCATTAGCCTAAGTTAATATGTGTTAAGGACACACACATGTAGATGCATGCCCCACAGTGTGCATTAAATTAGATTAATGCACATTAACGCATCTTGTGTACATGCACCCACAGTGAAAATGGCATTTCATGACACAAGATTCAGTATGCCATGAGCAAGACTGCTTTGGCCAGATGTGAAACAAGTGCCTCCTGTTATACTGGGTCATCCAGGTGTTCTCTAAAATCCTCTACCAAGATTTCCTTTGAAATTAATACACTTAATACATTATCTTGCTCTATATGCATCTCTCTCTCATTATTTCCATTACACACACCCACTTCCACCCAGACCCAAAACCACAGCTTTTGGAGCCATAAGATCATGGCAGAATCTAAACATTCATTTAAAAGAAAAAAATATATTTATAGATGTAGGACACTTACATAAGGGGACTGTGCTCCAACGTGCTGGAAATCCAGTGCCTCAGAGCAGACATGATTAAGTCTGTGCAAGCATGTAAATTGCCACATGCTGGCAGCCTCATGTGTCATGTATATCAGTGGTGCAGCATGTCAGCACTGAGAAAATAGTTGCAGTGCACTATTAACTAAAACATGCTCAATGTGCTTTAGTTCAAAGTGCACCACTGCCATATTCTTAGCACTGACATGTGCTGCACCACTGATACATTCGTTCCTGATGTAGTGCTGTGCAGGCTGGGGGCTGTCCGGGCAACATCTCTGCAGAAAAGGTCCTGGGGGTTATGATAAGCTGAATATGAGCCAGCAGTGTGCCCTTGTTGCCAGAAAGGCTAACAGCATCCTGGGCTCGACTGCTAGGTGTGTTCCTGAAAGGTCAAGGGAAGTGATTATTTCCCTCTTGTCAGCATTGCTGAAGACACATCTGGAGTGCTGTGTTCAGTTTTGGGGGCCCCATTACAAAGAGAAAGTGGACAAATCGGATAGAGTCTAGCAGGTGCAACACAAATGGTGAGGGGACTATGGGACATAACTATGAGGACAGCGTGAAAGAACTGGGCTTATTTAGTCTAAAGAAGTGAAGACTGAGGTGGGATTTAATACCACCCTTCAACTACCTGAAGGAGAATTTGAAAGATGATGGAGCTAGACTGTTCAAAGTGGTGGCAGATGACAGAACAAGGAGTGATGGTTTCAAGTTGAAGGAAGGGAAGTTTAGGTTAGATATTAAGAAGAATTTTCTAATTTGGAGGACAGTAAAACACTGTAACAAATTCCCCAGAGAGGTGGTGGACCTTGGAGGTTTTCAAGACCTGGATAAACAAAGCTTTGACTGGGATGATCTAATTGAGGCTGGTCCTGCTTTGAGCAGGTGGTTGGACTAGATGATCTCCTGAGATCCCTTCCAAACTTAATTTTCTAATTTTCTATGATCCTGAGAGAGAGTTGTCATATATTAGGTTAAAAATCATCTCATTAATGTAATGAATATACCTTCCATAAATGGGAAAGAGACAGCACTAGCACTGCTTCGAGGTCTTCTAGCCTTGTTTAAACAGTTGAAAGAAATGAAAAACTCAGCATAACATCTAATAGGTTTGTGACATAATTATTGTGAATGAGCACCAGTTACTGGGAACTGCTTTTTGACTAGTTGAAAGGAAAATGATGTAGAAAAAAATTGGAGTGTCTAAGATCCCAATGGTTTAGTCACGCTCAGTCCAATACGGCATAACACAAGATTTATTTAGGCATGTCTACACATCACCCTACATCACTGTAGCAACGTGATACATCACTGTACAATGTGCTATGGTAACATAGCAATCACATGAGTCTACACGTGACCAGCAGCTACTTCATCATAGCAGCAAACTCCCCAATTTTAGTGTGCCACTATGGCAAAGTAGCAGCTAAAATTAACTGTGCACTGTGAGCACAGCACAGTATGGACAGTTATGGCCCCATTCTTTAATACTGCCAAAAGGAAGTACTAAAACATGGCACAGTAACAGCTTTTTTTGCATGTATTTATGGAGGGAGAGACATCTATAAGATCTAGCAACAAAATCCTATCTAAATTCTCTGTGGTGACAGCTGGCCACTCACAATCTATGGTACAAGGGTAGAGATCACTTACCAAAGCAGGGCCATTTGGAAAATGACAACAGATGAAGTTTACACTTGAGGGAAAGTTGTGAGCCAATAAAAGAAAACCTAGTGAAGTACTCTTTCCTGAGAAAATCTAGTGAAGTATCCTTTCCTGAGTGAGTGCAGAGTATGATGGGAAAGGTCTCGAGGCAACAACAAAATGATTTTTGTGGTTTTTTTTCTTTTCCTTTGGTTCTGTGTTATAATACATTTTAGCAGAGGACTATTTTATTTGTTTTTAGGAGCAGCCAGGTATGAAATAAAATCATTTCCTATGATGCAATGATTTTCCATAATTAAAGTGCAGTAGTCTTATTAATATTCTTGGTATGTGGAGTTTGAAGTATTAGTAGGCCCACTGACTTCAGCTGTTTAAACATACATTGGCATAAAAATTAGAAAAAGTATGAAGCAGCTATATAGTCTAATATCTTTTCCACTTGTGTTAGATTTTGTCTATTAAAGCTTGCTTCATCAACAGTAGCCATGTCTACTGTTGACTGAACAGTTATTACTATGCACTTATTTAGTATTTACATAAACAAGTCTTAAATGACTGTGAAGTAATTGGAGTTACTGCACAGTAGTGTCGCTGAACAGCTCTGAGGTGACACTGACTTCATGGTAGCTTGTTATTACTGCACAGGAGCATTGTATCATGCTTCCAGCCATGCAGTGCTCCTGTGCTGTAGTAACTAGTTGTTGGACAGCCAGCATCTCGTGTAAATGCAGCCATTTGTTGTAAGTTTGCTTCCTGCTAATGTGCTTCTGAGCTGGCCTTGACTTTTATTATCTGGCCACATTGTTTCAAGAACTAATAGAGTTCATATTACATATTACATATAAAACTACATCTTTTGGCCTCTCTGCTGTTAGTCTCAAGCAGGAAGCGAATTAGTGTCTTCTGATCTAAGTAGCCACCCATTAGGTAATGCTTTTATAAGGTAATTGTGTAACCCTTAAACCCTCACTAATTCATTTTACACAGGTCACTTAAGAGTCTATATACAGTAATGACTTTCAATCACTTCTGTTCAGGACAAGAATAAATTATTTGACTATTTATCTTCACTGTACTAAGCAAATTAATCCTGCCAGTAGAGCTCACCTCTCTAAGACCTCTATAAAAGCATACCTGTAACAGGACACCAAACCTGAGCCCTGTTACAGTCTGGAGAACCTCTCTGGACCAGAGCACACTGGGAGACCCACTGAGAAGTGAAGGACCTGTAGAGTGGCAAGGAGAGCAGAGATGCTGACATCTGGGGCAGACATAGCAGCCTCCATGCTGGCTGCAAAGAGAAACTAGGTCATGGGACCTTGGAGCCATCTCCTATTGGCCAGGAGATAAGGCTGTGCTTGTCCAAAGAGAGTTAATCACAAGTAAGAGAGAGTTTTTACAAGCCACATGGAGGTGGGAGACTGATGACCAAAGCTGGACTAGCGTGATGGAGACAAAGTGGAAATAAGTGGGATGCTGAGGGCCTGCAAACATCCCCTGGCAATGATGCTTTCAGCCTCAGGCAGGAAAATACTTCTGGAACTGGTAAGGTTGGAAGTTTAAAAGGGGTGTATGCCTGTGATATTGAACTTGACATAGCAGTATGGGTCAGTGAATGGCAGACTAATGCCTGATAGACTTAAACAGAGGCTGGACCTAGGTGGGGCCTTCTAATTTTGTGAGTGATAGAGATTAATTCCAGCTGGTCAGCTGTGTAGTTGATTGAACTGCTAGAAAACTGATTAGTAAAAAGTAGACAGACTTTGTAGCTTAGCATTCATGGGATGAATCTATTGAGAAGAAGATTTTGTGAATTGATTTGATTGATCAAACTGGGGAGGGAATAATGATTGATTAATGTAGTTTGAGAGAGAAACGTACTGCTCTGGCAAAGGGCTCTAATTAGAGGCTCTCAAGTGACTGCAGTAAGGAATAAACCAGATAGCCACGAAGAAGATAGCTGGTCGGTAACCTAGCTTCAATATCATGTCTGTGGCAGAATAATGCCCAAAGCAGGTCACAGGTCAACACCTGGTTGGGTGCGATACAGACAGTATTGAGGAGGATGAGCCCTGTAAAGATTGTGAGTCACTATTCACTACTGGCAACACACATCTCACCTCTCCTTATTCTCTTTCTTTAGGTAAGAGGAGATCAAGGGTGAAGAGGAGTGATAGCAAATCTGTCACCATGAAGTATTAAACTCCCATGATACCCTAACACCTTTTACAAAACAACAGGAAAATAACATTGCCAGATAGATAAGCAGTAGATAAAATATTTCAGATAGTCTATAACCTACCCTAAGAATTGTAAGATAAGGCCTTTATACTTTTTAATTTTGTCACTTACAGTTCATGACATGGGACATAATTTGTGGGACATTACTTACTAAAGGAAAAAAAACAACATTTTTTTTGAAGAAAGAAGCAAGAGGAAAAGCTATGGTGGCATCTTGGGTTATATTTTGTTCTTCTATGCTATTTATGTGTTTAGTTCTGCCTGTATGTGAGGGTCCCATATCTGAGTTTTTAGTAAGCTTATCCCTTGGAGAATAGCCTTCATTAAGGATGGTGCACACCTCTAGGATGGAACATCTCATCTCTATCACACTTCATAAAGATTTAATATCAGCTGTCTTTCAATCCCAACTCACTCTGTTCCCTTCTATATTTGGCTATAAGCCTGCAGCACCACATGCTTCTTTATACCAGGCATTAGGTCCCCAGGTACAAGGTCTGTAATTTTGCACATCTACAGTGTGTGGACATGATATATTGGGGAATATCTATTTTTTTCTCTCTTTCTGTACACTCCATCTAGATCTCTCATGAATATTCTCCAACATACAAAACACAAGACAGGAAGAAAGAACCTGGAACTGTTCCCTCCTACACTCCCAAATCCTCTGCTTGTTTTCCTTGGAGTTATTTACAAGAAGCAGTGAAGGCAGGTCATGTCCTACATATAGGATAGATTATAAAACTGTTATCTTCACCGAGTAAGGAGTGGCAGGTAGTGTCACAATCATAGAGCTCAAAGGCCCTTTCTGGTTATTGGCTTGCCCCAAAATTAAAGTTCTCTCTCTCAAACATTCTTCATGCCAGTTTGTCTTTGTGGCCAGTACTTCAGAAAATATAGCTTGGTTTATTTCTCTCCTCTGCCTGCTCACTGCTCATCTTCCTTCATATAAGGATACTATGGAGGAATACAGGCCCATTAAATCTGCTGTCTCACTTGATGATGTAACTTAGAAGGTGAGTAGCTGCCAAATGGTCCAGTCACAATCTACCCTGTATTATGATGTGATGGCACATCAGTTGTTAGAAAACATACAGCACTTTTTATATTTTCTTTACCAGTTCTTATGTTATTCTGTTTTCAAGCTAATATTTCATGGAGCAGATCCTCAAGAAATCCATTTCTAAGCACTTGGAGGAGAAGGTGGTGTTAGGAACTGTGCTGGTCAGGTGTACTGTTAACTAAAGACAGCGAGGGGGAAAAATGAATCAGATTCTATTGCCACTTCAGCTTAGGACAAGCATGTACTTTTAAATTCCATACATAAATATTGCATTAACATGTCATGAGCATATATATGTAATTTCATTTTGACAAAAGGAATCACAGTGTCTATTATATAAGGACCACATAAATACTCAGTGATGGGTAAAAAGGACCTTTAACTGTGGAAGCAATTAAGCTACTCTACACTCTGCAGCTGTAATAGACTAAAGATATCCCTGTCTGTTGTAGCAGTTAACAAATACTGCCTATGTTTTGCTTTTTGGAGATTCAGTTCAAAAAAAGAAAAACAACTCTACAAGATTTCTCTCTGGACACCACTGATATATATAGCACTGTTACAAATCTCTAAAACTGAAAGAAGAATTGTTTGATCAAGAAAACAAATCTGCCATTACCCCACAGGAAAAGAAAACGCTTCAATGCAAGCTTGTCCTATGGCTTGTTTACATGAAATTTTAGATATGATTCACTTTGATTTTGCTTCCCTTGCTGATGAAATAATACGGATTGCTCAGTAAAAGAACAAGTACCCCTGCAGGGCTCTTTAGGGTTGATTTGTTCCTTAGATATAGCAAAAAACAGGTTAAGACAAGCAAGTTGGGAAAACTAGCTTGGACACGTTTGTTTGGTTGTAAGGTACCAGGTAACTATCAAAATTAATTAACTCCTTGTAGACTGTTCCTCCTTCATTAGCTTCATATTCTGCTATTTTTAATCACATACTCAAATATTAATTATATACCCCTATTTTCAGTTACTTTCTATAGAGAAAAAGATATGGGACCCAAGCACATATCAAAACTGTCTTTTAAAGAGTGAGATTTATCAGTGTTTGACATAAATCTAGAAAGTGATATAAGACTGACCATTTTTATCTGTTGCTAATTTAGTTTTAATAGTATGTTCTAACTTGGTAGGCATTTTAAATGGAACATTTTAAATGAAGGTCGAATTTTACCTTTTGAAGGCACAACGTTGTTGGGATGTAGGAATAATCTCTTTTCTAATACATTTTGTCTTTCTCTGATTTCTCCTGAAATCCACGCACAAAGGACTCCAGGGTTATCCAGACAATCCTTTTTTTCTTTCTCTCTCTCTTTTTTTTTTTTTTTTTTGTGGGGGTGGTGGTTCTACTTTGTTTTCTTCTGTTTTATTTTTATAAAACAAGGCTGGCTTTGTTTGGGCATTTCAGTTTAAACTTTGCTTACTAGGGGCTTGATCCTTTTTTTTTTAATTAAAAACCCACATTTTAACTTAATTTTTCTTAAAAATGTTCCATAAAATCTGTCACTGAAAAGGTTGAAAGATACAATAAACACAGTTAATTTAAGTCTGTGGGCTTAATTTCCATCTTTCCTTTGTGTAAATTGATCATCTTACTTCTTAGCAAAAAAAGATGTATAACGTCCAATAAATTAGAAAAAAAGTTCTGAAATTGAACCTTATGGTCTTCTACAATTTTAGTTAAAAATATTTTTGTTATCTAGTAGGTACCTCCTTCATGTCCACAGTATCTTTTCCACTTTAAGTCCTGCACTTTCTCTTTCTCAGAGGAATGATGAAGTAATAAGTAAAGCTAATAGCACTCTTTCTTGCATAGGTAGGTGTACCACAAACAGGTCTAGGGAGGTGATACTTCCCCTCTATGTGGCATTGGTCAGGCCACAACTGGAGTACTGCATCCATTTTTGGGTACCACACTTCAGAAGGGATGTAGATAACCTGGAAAGGGTTCAGAGGGCCACCCATCGGGTTTAAGTCTTACAGAAAAAAACTCTGTAAGGACACAAGAAGGAGGTGTTAAAAAGGAGATTGTACAGATACCAGGTAGGGGTTATCTGACCCCAGCACTCTCTTTCTTGCCCATAGCAGAGGGTCAGACTCAATGATCTAACCCTTCCGACCATAAAATCTATTAAATCTATGAATTTTAAAGATATATGTACCCCTTCAGGGTACGTTCACATGGAATTGCTGATACAATTCCAGATTCAGTTTTAAATTAGCAAACCCTGTAACTAAATCAGATAGGAAAAAAGAGTTGAAATCTTGTTTGTAAAAAAGAGAACAACACACTGTGTTTGTAAGTGATAGAAAAATTGGTGGTTAGTTCAAAAATACCTGTTGATGCTTCTTCTCTCAGATTAATGGAAAGGATATACAAGTCTAAGAAATATTCATAGTGAAAACTTAAAAACACCAATTATTTTTTCTCCCACTCCATTTCACATGCAAACTTGTCAACTGAACTGTAAAAGCAAATTTCTTCAAGTGGTTTTGAACTGTATCACAGGAAGCAAACTATCTGATGCTGAGAAACTGATCTAAAGTATTTGGGTTTAAACTTTCAAAAAATACATATTAAACAACTAGTATAACAGAAAGACACATTTACACAGCTATAAAGAAACAACTGTGCAATTACAATATAAAAAAAAACTTGTGCAATGAAAAGTAAGGTTACGTGGGCCTGAGTAATGCCTGTTTCATGGATGTAAATCAGAGTATTTTAATTTAAATCAATAGACTTACACTGATGTAAAGCAGTATATGCAGATGTCAATTATATGCCTAGAAAAGGCCTAATAGTCCTGAGAATCTCTAACTATTCAAGCGATTACATCCACAAGAAAAAAAGACTTGTTTTGTTACTTCTTTTAATTTTGGCAACATATTTAGGGAAATCAAGACTACAGTTAATATACATGTATAGTTATATATAACCACAGTGTGTGTATATGCTAATAGATATTTATCTAATATGAATAAATCTATATAATCATATATGTATATTCATACAATATGTATTAACAAGTATATGTGCTCATATATTATAGATTATGCATATGCAAAGTGCAAGCATTTCAGAAAAAAACAGGACACATGCTCACACTTGCATACTGATCAACATCAATTACTTATTAACATGTAGTTTCCTTTTGTATCAATTCCTTCTTCCCCATCCTCATGAAAAACAGCTTTTGACACTATGCAGAATAAGGGAGCATTTGTTCTTTGTGTGTTATGTGTTTGCATTGCTGAAAAGGACAAGAACCCCAGCCATGGACTATGACCCCACTGTGATGCTCAAAACATGGAACAAAAAGATAGATACCACATACAATTCAGTTCATCTGTCAGAGATAAGACAACCCCAGAGAGCATATTAAGATTCTTTAAAGGAATAAAAAGGGAAGCTGATTATTGGAGAATGCCAGTCTGCCCGACTAGCAGGCCTATTTGGGCCTGGACAGGGGTGAGAAAAACCATAAGGATAACCATTGCCACCCTGCTTTATTATCCCATGTTGGGTCCCGCTCACTGGGCCACGGAGGCAGCTTCTTCCCAGTGCCAGTTGAGCCAGACCGCAGCCCCAATCCCAGATGTGTATGCAGAAATCTGGGGGTTATGTGCCCCCTCATGCTCCTCCAGTGTGTCACCTTTGGAACCACTTACTGCATCGCACCTATGATGTTGGGCACCCCTCCAACCCCACACCTCTAAGCCTCACACAACGTCCCCCCACCCCACCCACTGGGGAGCTGGGGCCTGGAGTTGAGGGGAAGTGGGTCAGGAATGAGAGGCACCAGCACAGCTGGAGGTCTCTGAGTCAGGAGTGAGGGGCACTGGCATGGCCAGGGGGGCTGTGGCTTGGGAATGAGGTGTACCAACATATCAGGGAACAAATGCTTATAGAGATGCACCTACTGGCTACATCTACATGTGCACTTTACTGCAGAGTAAACGAATTAATTTCAGAGTAAAGTGTCACTGTCCACACATGCAATGCTATTAGGCTACAGTAAACTAATTAACACAGTCATAAGATAGTATTGTCAAGGATAGTAAATTGTACCCTGTCAGCCCAGCTGTCAGGGAGCCAGACTCCTGCTTGCTGCCTACCCACGTGGCTCCGCACTTTCGGCACTCTCATGCCCCAGCCAGCCCCTCTATCGCCCGATGCCACCACTTGGACCCTAGGGCAGAACAGGGAAGGAGTGGCCCTAGCATAAACTTTTCTGCACTGGCTCAAATGTCTGCTGTCCTAGGCACACATGTAGATGCTATGTCCAGGATTAGTCTGCTCCAGTTGAAACTTCCCTGGAGTTTATTGCCTCAAATTAATTGTACATGTAGATGCACAGACTGACACCAATATTTTAGCCCCCTCTTAAAAAGTATCCACATATCTCTTTTAGCTTTTACACATTAATTGTAGCTTGGTTTTTAAACAAAACCTACTTATCTTCCTCTGAAACAGAGGCGACATACAGAGGGTCCACAGGGATACTAATGCATCCCCTGAGAGTGCTGGTGCACCCCCTGACCAGCCATGCTCACTGCTTAGGTGATGGAAGGCAGTCCAGAGTGCCAGTGTCTCCCTGCAAGCACCAGCCAGGGAGTGGGAGTGCCATTGCATTTCCAGAAGCAGCTGTACCTGAAGCGATTGGCTGCAGCCACTCCCAAAAGTGGCTGCAGTGATCAGCTGGAGTGAATGGCTGTGGGGGACTACCCCCCACAGTCGCTGATGTATTCCCCTTACTAAGGCAGCACTAGTCTCCCATGCTGAGAAAGATTAAAAAACTAACCCAATGTGGCTGCTTAACTTTGCTAGCAGTTGCAGGGATGTCTCTCTTTTTTCAGTACTTTCAATACAGATGATGAAAACATATGAGCTGGTTAGGATTTACACAGATATATTTGGCATCCTTTTCAAACGTGTTTAAATTGTACACCATGATTTAAATCTGATTCCATTTCTATAAGAGAAGCATATGTTTGTGCCAAAATAAAACTTTTGTGGGTCACAAGGAAATGAGTTAACACAACTGTTTTTTAAAGTATGATGTACACTGATCAGAAAAGATTTTTCTATTTTTCCCCCCTTACATTGGATTGTCTACCTCTAAGAGGTCTGATGCTGGCAGTGTATTCCATCTTCTATTGTCAGAAACTACAGTTATAGTTGTGAGCAGGAAAAGAAATGGAAGACTGGGGCCCTTAATATTTCTGTATGAGCTTAAATAGTTTGGTATGATGATGGGTTTTGGTCATTACCTTTTAATTTTGTGAAACTTTAATGCAATGAACTTTATTAAAATTAGTTAACTCATTTAACAAGAAGGAGGAAACAAACATTAAAAGGAAAATACTTTTCATAAAAAGCTTACCTTTGAAAATGCAATGACTAATTAAGGCAGACATGTATTGACGTGTAAATAATGGAAGATAATATTTATGCCTGCTTGTATGGTTGTGCAGCATTTACTAAACTAGTACCTTAAACCTATCTGATTAGGGATATTTAATCTTTATGGTAAATAAAAGGAAATGCTCCAAGACAAGCCATCTTTGTACAGTGCATACACCTACGCATGATTCACAAGATAAACCCAGAAATTTCAAGTACAAATCCACAGTGTCAAAAAATGTATGTCCTGTTTTGGTCTTTCTGAGTTGTTTGCAAAATAAATTGCTGTATTATTTTTCCATACTCAAAAAATGAGTGAAAGCTCTGAGTTGGCATTTTCCAACGGGTGCCTTGAATTTAACAAAGTTGAGAAGCACCCTGTAGTACCTTTAAAAGGATCTCATTACACCCCAAAGTCCTGCACTGTTCTGGTTGAGAATCACTGCTCTGTAATCACCAAATGGACCTACAAGAATAAATTATGTTTTTTTTCTTATTACTTTTACCGATTTTGCTTTCCTAAAAAAACAAGTGTTTAAAAAAATACCAAATACAAACCCACACTATCTACACTCAAGAAGTAAAATTAACTACACTGCTTTAAATAGGGGGTGGATAAAAAAATCCTGGCCTAGGCAGCTATGAAAAAATAAATAAAAAAGGAAATGGTAACCAGCTGGTGAGAACAAAACCTGTTTATCACTGCAACAGAGAGGAGCTGCCCAATCTAAAGAATTTTTGGGTCTTCATTATACTTGAAATATAGAAGGAACTGAAAGACCTAATGCTATCCAGGAAACTGCAAAAAAAAACCAAAACCCTCAAAAACCAGCAACCCCCAAAACAGTCATCAAATGTGAATACTCAGAGAACTTGGGAAGACTGAACAAAATAAAATATACTGAATGGATTTTACTGAATTGAGGAAAAATACATTTGTGTTGACTGTTGGTATGAGACTCTTCATTTGGAAGAAGCTGCACTGGATGTTAACGGTCTTTTAACTGTTTTATAAACCAAGGAATATTTTTTTTCTACCCCATGACTAAAAAATTAAAGAACGTATTTGCCCTCTTTCCAAATTTCTGACAATTGCAAAGAGAATTCTGTAATCTGCAACACTGGAAGGGAAAATGAACTAGCAATTGGCACAAATGACTGGAAGTCAGGAGACCTGGATTTAAATCCTAACCCTGGTGAAGTCAATGGCAGAGCTCTCATTGACTTCAATAAGACCTGGAAGTCAATGGCAAAACTTGCATTGATTTCTTTAGGGCCAATATTTCACCCCTTGGCTCAATTCCCAGCTCAGCCATCAACTTGCCACTTGACTTTGGACAAATCACTTAACCTTCTGGTGCCTTAGCAGTCTCATCTCTTGGTTTAGAATATTAATACTTACCCACCTCTGTGAATTGATTTGAAATTCAGGGAATCTGTTAAGATTTTAAGGTACTTGCAGCAGGGCCTTACTCTCATGAACACACAGAACCCGTTTTTTCTTTCCACCTGCCTTGTTCATCTCAATTAACCTAATACCTCTTGTAGAAGTATCCTTCCCCTTGTTTCCTTCCCTTCCATACTACATAAAATCATTTGTTTTGTCAGTCCTTACATGGCATTTTATGAAGTAATTCAATGCCTATGAAAGCTCATGCCTGCCTGAACTAGATAGTCTAAAAAGTGCCACACTGCCCTACTATCTTCTTATCAGAGATCATTGTTAAGAAAGAATAGCCTTTTTTTCTTTTTCCTGAGCCTCCCTACTGCTTTTTCAGGAACCTTTCCTGAGGTTTGGCTGCATTTATTCCCACAGATTTTATTTTTACATACCTCCAATCTGTGCCCCCCCCACTTTCCTCCTCTCTCCATCACAAGGCCACAAGGGCCTCTTGGTGTACTTCCTCCCAGCTCTGGCCAAATTTACTGGCTGCCAGGCCAGGAGGACAACCCTTGTTCTGCTTTTCTGTTACTCCTCTGCTCCCATCTCCAGGAAGAGTTTCATTGGGTGGCTTTCACTGGCTCCTTGGACATGTTAGAGGGGCAGTGGGTACTGGCGAGTGTTCTCTGCTTGATGCATCTCCTTGGAACTCTCCTTATCAACCTATGATCTTTACTCCTCCTCTTCCCAAGAATTATGTTGTTATGTCTCTAGTGGCCTTCTTATACAAACTACAAGGGGTGGCTTGTAGGTTTCCTGGTGGGACAAAACAACAGGGCCCACTGTCCCTTTTATATATAAAATAAAAATGTTATACATTTTTCCTGCAGTGAAGCCAGTAATAGTGTAAAAAATTATGCAAGGCTGATAGAATTCTGATCTGGAGCTCTGGTTAGTTTTAAAAGAAAATTGATTAAACTTTGCTGAAGTATTACTTAAAAATTATCTGATATTAATCTATTCTACCTTCTGAATACCCTGTAGGGATTTCCATATATATTTCAATTTTGAAGATTTTCATAGGAAAAATCAGAAAGAAAAAAAATCATGGTTTAAATTTAGATGGAAATGATCCACTGGGATACCCAAAAAAGAGCTAGTGTAAATAAAATAGGCAAGTAATACTGTATTTACTTGAATACAAGGTTAAGATTTTTTTTCCCCATTTAACATGTCTCTCATTTATGGTTAGAGTACATAGGCACTGTGACTCCATCTCTGACCCCAGGCTCAAGATTGGCATTGAAGCCACAGCCACTGCTTCCCTGTCACCTTTGCCCCCCTGCAGTGTCTGACCTGAGCCACCTACCTTTGTAATTCCTGCCCCCACACCTGCTCTCAATCTCCTCCACTTCTATCACTGTTACCCTTTGGTTCTGACTCTGGCCCCAGCTCTGGGCCTGTTCTAGCCTGGGGTAAAAAGAGCACGTGGTCACATCAGTTCCTGCCTGGCCACACAACAGTGGCACCAACTCTGGCCCCAGCTTCTAGGCTGGAGCTGCCACTTCCAAAACAAATGTTATTTGGCTAGTGGGGGGAAGAGAACCCATATGCTCCATGCCCCAGGGTGTGGAAGGACCAGAGCTGGCCTGGGGAAGGCGGGAGGAAGGGGAAGGTGCAGAGGCTATAGGGGGAAGAAATAGATGGGTAGGCAGGAAGCAGGGGAGGTCATGTCCAGATCAGCAAGCATGTGCTTGCTACAGCATCTCAAAGCAGTTGGAGATGTTGCAAGAGGCATGTGAAGAATGAAAAGATGTTACCTGTGCTGTATATTTGCAGAGCAGACTCTAAATTTAATACCGCCAGAAGAAAAAAAGCAGCGCTCCTGGAACATGCTGAGAAACAACTGGAATCTAGGTCCTCCAGAGACGCACCTGGCCAGAGCATCTCTGTAGCTGCCCTGTGTCCATGCTGTCTCAGCATACTGCCTCAGTTTGCTGGGGCAAATTGGAGTGGGGCAAAGCTGCAATGGTGGATTAGAACCAGGCACTGTCCCAGGTAAATAGGGATGTGGGTATGGGAAAGCTGGGTGTGGGTGTGGGGAGAACTGTGGGGGTAAGGGGACTGCTTGGGAGTGGTGGGTCCCTCACCCAACTCCCCACATGGCACACAGCCGCCCTAACCCCAACAAAAGCAGCAGAAGCAGCCAGCTTTTGCCTGCGTTGCTGGAAGCCATGGGTGACAGCAGGAGCTGACCTGGTTTTGTTTGAGAGCTTCCAGACTACGCCAGGCTTGTGCCATGTGCAGCCACTGGTCTGAGGTGGCACCACACTGCTAGGGTGCTCTGTCAGGAGTTGGCATGAGCACACTGATGGCTGCTGCTATTGCTGCTGCTGGAGTACTGGATGTGTGCCGTGCAGGGGGTCAGTGGGGGATCCACCCCTCTCAAGCAGTCCTCTCACACCTACGGTCTCTCCACTCTCCCACACCCACAAACTTCCCCACAATCCACTCAGAAACCCCACACCCCCAAACCACTCCACAACCCCCCACCCACATAGCCACCCACAAACTGCAGACCCACCCTCCCACACCACTCCCCTCACAAACCCCACGTCTCCACCCCCCCCCCCCAAATCTCATACCCTGCATGCCCAGCCATCTGACAGGATGGGATAGGACCTGCTGATGGGAGCTGCAGCTGCAGGGGCAAGTGCTACGCTGCAGCCCTGCCCTGTGTCCACACTAGTGCTGGGACATGCAGTCCCAGCCTGTGGGGGCTCCTGGTCCCAGAAATCACTTGGGGAGGGGTGTGATGGGCTTGGACGAAGGGTGGAGGTGGTAGCAGGGGTGTGAGTGTGTGGACACAGACAGAGAGAAAGAGAGAGAGAGAGAGAGAGAGAGCACGAGCGATGGGAATCAGGGGAAGGGGAGAGGTCCAGGTAGGAAAGGCCACTAGAGCTGCACTTAGAGCCCCCTGCTCTCCTAGAGCAGCTTGTGTAGGGGGAGGCTTGGCCTTGCCCAACCTAGTCCCTAAGCCCCAGTCAAGGGCTTCCCAGGAATGGCATAGGGATCACTGGGGGCACAGGCACAGTGAGCAGAACAGCAAGGGCTGGCACTGTTCAGAATCACAAAGCACAGCATTATACAGCTGAAGCTGGACTTGTGTCCTGGTGCTGGGATGGAACTGTTGCAGGAGGGAGTTAATGATGGCAGGGAGGGGATATGGTCAGGTGTGAGGGGCATTGGTGGGGTTGTGGGTTGGCAATGAGGGGCAAGGGCAGGGCACCAGCTTGTCAGTGCTGCTTAGCTCTCCACATCACGATGATTAAAAGGGGCAGGGACAAGGGCAGCTCTGATTTTTCTATGACCAGAAACCCAAAAGCAAACATCAAAGTGTATAGATATTTAGAACTTATAATTTATTATGATAATAGTGGCACTGGTAGGCTTCCAAATTGCTTTAAACTTGTAAATATATCAATAAAACATTGCCTAACTGATCTCTTTATATATATTGACATTTCATTTTAATTGTGGAAGAACACAGATTTTGGGTATTTTAATGAGAATTTAGGTTTTCTTAATGAGAGAATTTGCAATTTTTTAATAGGGAACACTAGGATCCCTGCTGGTAAGGTAAGTGTTGGGACTCAGCAGAGGAGCCTACCCAAGTCCAGCACTGGGGACATAGCTGGAGGGCAGAGAAGGTGGCTGACCTCTTGGCCATTTGGGGCCAGGAGGACATGCTTCAACAGTTCAAAACAGACCACTAGAACAAGACATAGCTGCCCAGATGGCAGAGTGGGGACATCAGAAGACATGACAGTAGTGCCACCCAAAGGCCAACTGTGCAGCCAAAGCCCACTGCAGCTGGCCCAGAGGTGCAGGAGGCTCTGATTCAGTGCCCATGCCACAGTTCAGGAAGCCATGCAGTTCCCAGTCTGGCTCTGGCAGGTGTGCAGCCATAGGGTCACAGGTCCATGGGGGCAGAAGCTGTTGCAAGTGAGTGGCAGCAGACGGGTGCAGGGGTCACTCTAGGTTAGGGCGGTTTCATAATTCCAGCTGGCACAAGGTACTAGTGTCTCCAGACACCAATTGACTGGGCCTCAGAAACTCCTCAGGGCAGCTCAGCCTCTAACTCCCCCTGGCTGAAGATCCTAGAGGAGTTGGGCAGGGTCAGTTTGCCCCAAGTGGCACAATTTGCCCCACATCAAAGTGCATGTTGAGGCACTTGTATTGAGACACAGAATCTCTGGCACAAATTTGTGTCACTGCTATTTGAGCTGATGCAGCCACACATGCCTACATGTGTGAATGCACACAATGGGTGCATCCCCATGAGCATGCACATGCAGGGCGCAAGTTTCCCAAAAGACACATATTTGTGCCACTGCTATTTGTCCCCAGGTACCTCCCCTGCACACATGCTTCAGCATGCAGCAAAATGATCTGGGTGAGATAGGGGAGACTGGAGCCAGTACCTGTGCTCACCCCAGCAGCCTTACCTGAACTTTGGGGGGACTGCCAGGGCAGCAAGGGCACTGAGCCAGCTGCTCACAGCCTGACAGTTCATACTGCCGTTCTGGCAGCATGCACTGCTGACTCATGCACCATGCCCCTTTTTTCAGCGTCATTTTTTCTGACACCAGGATGTTCCCATGTCAACTCCCCCCTTACCACACTGATAATTACGGCAGTGAATGGGTGAACTTGTTTGTGGAACTGCAAACCACTTGTGCACCCCTATGAAGACATGTCCAATATGGCTGCAGTTGGTCTTTTGTCTTGCTTTATGCATATGAAATATAGTATAAACAGATGGAACTAGAGAAGGTATGTATAACAATAACCTTAAGATACAATACCTGTGCTAGTTATCCACATTCCGAAAATATATTTTCTTATTAGTATATTTCTGTATTACTATCATAACCTTATAGAATATGATAGTACTAATATTCCTGGACTACTAGTATTACTAGATTATAAAATGAGTATTATTTTTCCTTATTTTCAGTGTAAAAAAATAATTCACAATAGACATATTAAGAATATTACTATCTTCTGATTGATTATATATTCTCTAGTTAAGAACATAATAGAAGTCTCAGCTAGAATGCGGGGGAGGAGAGGATTTAAAAGATAAAATAGATAAATAAATAAAGGAAATATGTCTAAGTTTGGGCAAATGGATTCACTGGATTCCATGCAATTATAATAGTATAATAAATATCTTTTCAATTAGAAAACTTCACAACCTTTTCTCTTTCTATCAGAAAGGCTTTTCTTGTTCAAAACCCTCCCCAGGTCTTATCAGAATATCTCATTCTTAGAATTCTTATGTTTGCTATGAAAACCTTCCACGCAATGGTTTATATCACAGTTATATATCCAGTGATGGACTTTAAGCCCAGAAATAGTTTAATTCTTTCTCAATCATTGAAAAGACAATATGACAATCCATGAAGCCTTCCTATTGTTGGTGGTGTGGAGGGGGGTGTGTGTGTGTGTGATACTTAGTGGAACTCTAATAGATATAATAACTTTGCCTTGACAGAGAAGTCAAAGAAAATATTAATTCTTACTAGGCAGAGCTGTAATTACTGCATTTGTACAGCAGCTGAATTGTAATTCAGAATAGATCTCACTCCTGAAAATCTTAACAGTTTTATGAACTACTCACATGTAGAAGGGTTTTTTCAGGATCAAGTCCTAAAATAAAACTACTGATAAGTAGTTACAAGCTGAGAGAACCAGGACAGCTGCAAGTAATGCAAACTGCAAATGTACAACAGCTCGTAGAAGAAGTCCGTGATTGTTTGTTTGCCCTGCGTCATTTGTACTTGAAAATACTTAACCTTGGTTTTCAGCAATATTAATCTACTATTAATATCTCTATTGTAAAGATCTGCAGAAAACAGATTTTCAAAATATAGAACTGCATATAGCTACATGCTGCCACTTTTATTCACATTTCGTTTTGTATTTAATGAAGCAGACCAATACACCCTGTAATGGTGGCAGACTGCTACTAAATGATCAACACTGAATTGCACTTAGAGATTTTTTTTTTTTTTTGGTAAAATGAAACCCTGTAATGCTTTATATTTGGAAAGGAAAAAGAAAAAAAAAACAACAAAAAAACCCAGCTCAGCTTTTTTGCCATGTCCCTCTTAGAACTGTTTTTTGGGTTTTTTTTCAATTGCCACCTACCATTTGTCAACTAGGATCTTAATTTGAAATTTGTGTGGGTAAAATAATGTGCAATCAAATTATATTAATATAACTAAACTAGTTTTCTTTCTTTTCCTTTAATTAGTCGGCTGTCAACTGGAGCACAATTTACCAGTTGTTTCCTTGCTTCTCCTGGACGGAGAAAATTGTCCAGCAACTAAACCACAAGCTGAAGTCAGTTCTCTTCCAAGTTCTGCTATTTGATATCATGTGTGATAAAGTCACAGACACTTCTTTGCTTCAGGTTTGCCTTATATAAGATAATAAGTGTAAATAATTTCTTTATTTTCAGCTATTGGTTTAAGAACCTCTTATAGAGATGGATAATTACTACCCTCCACCCCTTGTAGATTGATGGTGAAGTTACATGTTACACTTAGACCATACTAAAGGCACTTAAAATGTTAAGTGTCTATATAATGAAGCTCATTAATTCATGCTAAGTGTCCTCTGAACATTTCAAAGTGATGCCACTTTAGGGGAGAGTTAAGTGTGGGTTGTGATACCTAGGTGATCTTAGGGTAACTTCAGTCTTCTCCACAGAGATAAAATAAGCATTCTCCCTGCATCCTGGGATGTACAGCTCCCAGGCCACCCCTCTGACCAAAAACAGGGATAGAGCCCATGTGTGTCCCTGCTCCTAGTTACACCCCTGCTGATCAGCCATCTAGTGGCAAGTCAGCACCGTGCTGGGAAAAAAATGGTATTAGCCCTTAACATTTGACTGTTCATAGCACATTCTAATTTTAACATTGCTTAAAATTCCACAGATTTAGTATGGACTAAGTGTAATGTGTACTTCACTCTAAATAATGAGACACATTTTAATTTGAACTATATCTTCACTGCAGTCCAGACCTCTATCACTAATTGAAACTTATCATTATAAATAAATAAATAAAGAGCTTTGACCTGATGATAAGTTGTGTAGTACCTGAGATAGAAAATAATACCAAAAATATTGTCATGACCTCACCTGGATTTCAGTTATGATCACACCTCAGAAAACACGTGAAAGAAATTATGGAAGTTTAGAGACAGTAAACAAACGTTAGGGAAAATAATAAAAATATGAATGTATAATCCAGAGAGGGGATATATGAAGAAAAAGTTTAAAAGCATACAGCTAACAAATAGTATTAAAAAGTAAACTGAATACTTCTATTTACTTTTTCTCATAATACAACAACTACAGGTTGTCAATTAAACCAAAGAAAACAAGTTAAAACTAATAAAGAAAGGAAGGAAGGAAGACTTTTTATACAGCTGATGATTAACCTGTGGAATTCAGTGCCACAATAAGCCAGTAGTTTAAGTAGGATTCATAAAAGGGCACATTTGCATGAAGGGAAAATCCACAATTGTATTAAACAGGCAAAATGTTTTTTTTTAGAAAAATCATAATTTAGGGCACAAGCCAACTGTTAACTACAGAGGCCAGGAAGAAACATTATTCTATAATTGTCCCCTTATGTGTGTGGGGTTTTTTTGTAGCTTCCTTTGAAATAACTCTTTCCAGTCACTGGTAAATACTGAAGACTGCTAAACAGAACAGGGATCTGTTCCAGTATGACAATGCCTATATTTCTAAATTGAAAGTCAAAATGTAAAGGAAAAAGTTCTCAAGGGGAAAAAAAATTGTAATTTTCATTATAATACTACCTTTATATGGCAATATTAGAGAAACAATTAATGCACATTAAACAAGACCCTACCTTCTGCACAAGTGACTGGGTTTTCTTTTAATGTAAGCTGCAAGGCCAAGCATGGGGAAAGATTCAGAAATCTTCTGGTTCTGCAGATTTTTCATAATCTTCTAACGTTTCATTTTTTTTCTAACATCTGATACCAGGGCTAATAATATGAAAGAGACTTTAGTCTAGATCTGACCTTCACATACACTGGTAATATACCATACTGCTTATTTTAAGAGAACCAGCCCACTTGCCCTATTGTTTTACTTCTGTGGAAAGAGACATCTAAGGAACCAACTTAGGAAAATGAATTTCATTATCCATATTTACTCTAGTTGTAGCACGCTTGGCCTTCTTTCATTTGTTATAACAAGCAAGGTGCATTGTTTGCATTAGTCTTTCTAGCTAGCACAGAGAATGCATCAAAGGTTACAGAAGGTTCTATGTTATTGTGCTGAAAATTATCTTTTCAAACTTTAAAATGAAAGTAAATCCAAAGCAATTAGTTATAACGGCATTGTTTCATACTGGTTGAAATTAAATGGTAAATATTTGAAGTAATAACAATTAAGGACTAAGATAGCTTTCAAAATGCTGTTTCCATGGAAAATCCAAATGAAAATCCAATACAAATTCTGATTAAAACCTAACCAAGCAAAACACTGCAGATTACCTAGATTCCAATTAAATATGACAAATGAACACTTGACAGGTTTCAATTCCAATTCTATTTATGTCAGAATGATCCATTAATATTGAAGATTAAATTACCCGAATTTGAGCAATACAATTGCACTATATAGCTAGACAAGTGGACTTAAAACTTGGATCAGAGAAAACTCTCATTCAAATGTCAAATGCTACATGTACAGAGAACCAAAAGTGTATTCCATCTTCTGTCATTAGCCATAGACCAGCACTAAGAAAAATTACTAGAGGCAGATGACATGGCACTATCAAAATCCTGTATTTAACAAGTGACAGCAGAATCTAAAAATCTGTAGAGGATCATTTTAATCACAATGTCACCCATTTTTCAGGGGGCTCAGTTCAAGATTTGTGATTATAAAAGAAATTCTCCATTACTACCTGCAAGTCTTGAATTCGTCCTATTGAGACTTCAATTGTGACAGTCTTGTTTTGACAATTACCATATTTTCTCACATACAACCAACACCTTCCCCCAAAACTAGCTGGTGAAAACTGGGGTGGGCATTCTGCAAGAAAAATGGATTGCCACGGGCCCAGACATTTAGTGGTTAGGTGGCGCATCTATGGAAGATACTAAAAGCACAGCAGACTAATTCTACTTCACATCAGTGTGTCATGGTGTGCCATACTAATGCACAGAAGAATTAGTCTACTGTGCAATAACCTCACAAAAAAACATGTGACAGGACTACTGTGCAATAGCATTGGTCACTGTGCATTCAGTTAATCCATGTTATTGCTGGTACTAAACAAAATGTGCAATAACAACAGCTAATTAATGAAAGGGTAGATGAACACAGGGAGAAGCAGCAGCATTCACTGCCACAGTTTTGGGAACAACAGCAGTTAATGCTGCCACCAGTCCCTCACCAACACATTTCCAGACCATGGCTGGATTACATGTCCTTGTGTGCTGGATTAGGCCAGGGTGTGGGACTGGTCTGGTCCTAAACCCAGCACTCAGACCAAGACCGAGAGCATGGCCCTGGACCCAACACCCAGGCACAGCACGAGTCCAGACCTGATGCATGATATCAGACCTGGCATATGACCCTGAAACCCACGTGGGGTTGAAATGGGTATCCCTAGACCCAGCACACCAGGTTGGCCCACAGACCCCATCAGGTGCACAGGGCTGCTGGCATGCTAGGGAGCAGACTTGGCTCCCTACCTATTGCTACTTAGTTTCAAACACAAATTGTCTTTCGTGCTGCCTTTCAAAATCAAGATGCATACTATTTATGGAGATGTGCTGTATCTGAGAAAACAGGGTAATTGGATATAATTCTAGTTTCCCCACAATCTCTAGAAAGTAAGCACACTAATCTATTTTATTTTTGAAAATGCTTAACAACTGAAACATACCATCTTTCCCAAGTCATTGGTATAAGAGCTCTCCCATTGCTGACTTATAAAACACAGCTGTACAGTTTGTCTAAGTTGTGTGCATTGCTTTCTATGTTTTGGATATCAAAACATTTTTTTAAGAGTTGCAAACTGATGAAAATATACCTGAACAGTACCTGCCTCTACTATACTGTGTACACTACATATAGCCAGAGCTTATGTTTATTTTTTAGCTCTAAATTTCACCATAAAAGTTTTAAAAATTACAATTCAGAAAAGTCACTTAAATGCCTTCATCTTTTTTTCAATACCACACATATCCCTATGACTGAAAATGAATTTTATATAGAAATATAATATATACGCATGTGTCCATGCACACATACACATACATATACACACGCACACATCTGGACAAATAATTTAACATAAAATAATTATGGTTTACATTTTTTGCTCAGTTCTTTGTATGACTTATATGGCCATGTATTATTGAAATGCAGACCTTCAGCAAATACAGACTTGCTGCAGCCATTTCTATTCATATACATTAGATCTGTGAATTTCCTGACCACAGAAAATGATCTAATTTTTAGGTCAGTTTTTTTTACACTGATGTAGTGATGAGCTACAGCAATTTAGCGCTGACAGACACTAACTGTGATGCTGCTGCTACTCAGCAATAGGGTCGAAAGCGACTCATGCACCGCTGGGACAGTGCAATACCAGCAGGTACTGCACAGTTAGTTAGTACTTTCCTTATCAAGTGCTAACTGACTGCCCAGTATCAACTGTACAGTCAGGGGCACATGGAGATGAACCCAGTATATCTATTTCAGGAATAAAAACAAAAACTACTATTAGCTGCTCATGTAGTCTCTGAAAGAAGCAAAAAGGATGTGTAAAACCACACCAGAGCATTAAATCTATACCAAGTTTAAGAATGTAAAGATAGATCATCCTTCCCATATACACAGCTATATAAAATTTATCAGCAAACCCATTCACTGGTCATCATCAACCTGTACACTTTGACATATAGTGCTGTGTATTTGACTGTGCTTTATGGTTTATGGGCACAACCCAAAGCCATTGAAATCAATGCTCTTGGATTTCAAAAGATGTTAGATCAGGGCTAGTCAATGGAGGACAGTAAGTCGTTTAAGATTTGTCACAAACATAGAGAGTATTTTTTCAAGCCCTCCTGCCTTTTTTTATTTTTATTTTTTTACCAAGATGCAACATTTTTTAGGTCTTAGGTACAAAGAAACTCCTAGTTTTAGGCACAAAATCCCCCTCACATTTATTAAATATTAATTTACCATAATTTTGTAATTCCTGGAGAATTACTCGTACTGCAAATCAGGGTACATTTTTTTTATTCCTGTAAAAATGAACCCTGAATTTAAGTGAGATGTTCTGAAGGTGTTTTCCACAATAAATTGTGAAGCAAAAGAAAAAAAAAGAAAATCAATGCTGCTCTTTGCTAAATAATTCAACATGGAACTGAAACTTGGTATTGTTTAGAAAACATTGTACATAATATTAGGAGAATGGGAAGGCTATATAAGGGGGTTTTAAATTCTTATTTATTTTTATAGATGCTGCACAACCTCAATTTCAGGAAAACTTCATAAGCAGCAGTTTTATGACCAGATAGGATGAAGAAAAGTAGAACAGAAGTCCCTCTTCAGTATAACGTAATTGCTTCATCCCAGCCTCTGCGCTGGTATTACAAAAATATATTTATTGGTCTCAGCAATGTAGTTTTAAAATAATATAAAATAAAATAAAATAAGAAAAAAGAGTAGGGAAAAAGCTGCTGATTTTATCTGTAAGGTTATAATTCATTATTTTGTATAGGTATGTTTTATCAAACTTTGCAATTTAAAACAATTATAATTTAAACTAGTTTATTTATTTATTTATTTTGGACTGACCTTTCCATGTCTACTTATTATTGCTTGCTAGTGTGATTATGTGTGTGGATGTTGTGTTTGCCCCTACCATTTTCCATATGCTCTGCCTCACCAACACTGCCATCCGGCGTAGTCCTTTCGTAGTTGTCCTCTGGGAGTGGAAGGGCACCCAGTCTTGGCCCTGATGAACTCTTACTGCTTGGTGTTTCTGACTCCTCCAGACCGCTGTCATAGCAACTCTGCAATGACCCTTGATGTGGGTCCTGAGGCTGACTCACAACAGAAAACGTCACTCTACGAAATGGCTGCAAGAGAAAAGATTCTGAATGTCACTGAAAAGTTAGGTCTTTAAACAACTGATTCTCAAAACATGACTTAAACAGAGAAATATCTTAACAATTACTATTTAAGAAAAAAAAAACTATAAAGTTTTGTCTGACTTTAAGCAAAACACACACACACACACATGCACACACACATATCACAAACACACAAGATGCATAATTTTGTATACTTTCTTTCTTCCTAAGATAAGTTTTTTCAAAGAGTTTATGAAACACTGCATGGAGGCATTTGAAAATCTGTGTACATGTGCACACGTGTGTATTTTACCCTAAACTGTGACTAGGGCTAACACCATGACACACAGACGTTTTTAAAATAATCAATATCTGGTTTTGAAAGACAGCCCTCTTAAGAAAGAAAGATAAAAAATGTTCAGATTCTTAGTTCTGTTGCAATAAAAGTTAATACCTTGAGATTGGGTGTGTTGCCAGCTGATTTAATAAAGCCTTTAAAATACCGCAGACACAATTGACACCACATGCTTTCACTGCAGCCATGCAAACATCGATTGCTATGGATTTGTGCTCACTCAGAACACCAAGTATCACAGAACAAATCATTGTGGCTCTAAAAAGTTAATATTTTAACTCTATCACCCAAAAGTATTCCACAAAGTGGAAGAGATCTATCCTCCACATTTAAAGGACACTGAATGTACTCCGTGTTTATCAAAAACAGGGCAAGGTACTATGTTAACATTAAAACAAACTAAACATTACAGTTCATTTTCATAACATTTAATAAGATTTAGATTCTAGGTTAAATCAGTTGTTAAGAAACAACAAACAATAATAATACATTTTAATTTGCTATTAACAAACTGCATTTTCAGTCTATGATCAAACCTACAAAACCAGAAAATTACCAGACATTCTAACATCTAATCCACTTGTGCCAGGCATCTGATTGCTCTTAGCTATCATCATCTTAGCACTAACATCGACATTATCACTTAGGATCTTCAAAGCATTAGGCAAACAGTACCACAATAAGATGTTATGTGTACCTAGAGAAATCATATTGCTTTAAAAAAGATCTGGGATGGGGGTAAGGAAATCTGGAGGGGGTGGGAGATGATGGTATGCATGCACGCGCACATACACATGCGCGCACACATGCACACGCGCATCCACACCTTCCTGCCCTTGCAGACACACAGATGCAAACACCAGAGTCCTATCCAGCGCATTTGCATGTGAGGGCACCAAACTCATCCAGACTTGAATCCATGCTGATGGAGAAGCAGGGTGGGGAGAGACAACACAGAGACCCATGGCTGGGCTCCTTCCCCTGTGCACAGAGGCTGGACCTGATTGGACCTGGCTCCTGTGCAGAGCCTCCACAGACTTCACCAGCACATATTGCATAGGCACACAGTGCCACCCTCCACCACTGGTCACTGCCCAGAACCACCATATGTAGCCTGGGCCTTGGCAGCTGGCTCACCAGCATGGCACAAGGCTGCCAGCAGCTGGTGACTATCCTAGCTCACCCTATGCAGCTGCCTTGGCCCTACCCTCAGCCCCTTCCCCCAGCCTGCAACATCTACACTGATCCCCACCCCAGGCAGGAGGAGCAGTGCTCTATCTAGCCTGCCTCCTAAGCCACCAGCTGCTGCTCAGGAGGACTCGGGCCAGGCACATGTGGGCAGGGTGGTGCCAATCTGTGAGTTTTGCTTCATTTTTCATCAACCAGCTGGAATGTCAGGACAGTCTATGAAATCCGGGATTGTCCTGGCCAAACCAGGCAGGTTTACCATATGTCCGGGTTTTCCCAGGCATGCCCTATTTTTTGGACCTCTGCGCTGTGTCCAGGCAGATTTTTAAAATAAGAACAAATGTCCAGGTTCTTAGCTCTTCCAGACTGGCTGCTTGGGGTTGGGAGATTGGCTGCCCGGGGTCATGTGTTCCTCACATGAGCTGCAGCAAGCCAGGTAAACAGAGAAAGAGAGAGAGCGCACATGTGCAATGCAGGAGCTGCTTGGTGAGAAGGGCTGGGGGAAGGAGGGTGTCAGAGTCTGTGAGCTGGGTTTGAGTGGCACCAGCAGAGCTGGAAAGCCGAGGGTTGCAGGTCAGGAGGAAACCAGCAGGGCTGACAGGGGCTGTGGATAGGAAGCAAGCGGCACCAGCAGGGCTGGGAGGGAGGCAGGGGGTTGTGGATCAGGAATGAGAGGCACAGGGGACAGGATGGGTGAATGGATGCCAGGGTACTGCTGTTTGGGAGTGAGGGTCAACAGCAGGGCTGGGGGGGGGAGTGAGAATGTGCAGGGCAAGGCAGGGCACTGGCATGTCATTGCCTCCCTGCCTACTATTATGCTCCCCTTTCCCCCCCCTCCATGACAGGTGGCCCTGGAAATATTGTATAGAACTATAGTAATCCTAGACATGTGTTCACCATATGTAAGGTTAAAAGTAGTAATAGGTTGGACTACTCTTACTATTTCTTAGTTTTCAATAGTAAACTATTCATACAATTCATTCTATCCAGGAAGAGGACACACTAACTACAGAGACTTTCTCAACCTGATGAAGGGTTTTTAAACCTGAAAGCTTGCTATATTTTTCCCTCAACTATTTAAACTGGTCTAATAAAAAAGTAGATAAAGTTTTCTGTGTTCTTGGCATTCCTTGTCCATCCATTACAATATGACTATTTTCAAGTAATAGGAGATATTCTTAAGCACAAGGAAGCATGTATTCTACAGGAAGTTAAAGCTAAGCAAGTTCAATAACATTAATTATTCTCATTACATTAACAAAACTCACAGGCTATTTCAACTGTTCTGACATAGTTGCTATATTCCTTTTATCACATTATTACCATGTAAGGTGACTGACTGCCTTTCCTGATTTCATGAGAGGAGATATTTCTGTTTTAGAAATATAAGCACATTATTTCCCGAATATGTTACAGTTACTAGTACATTCCAAGTGGCTCCCTGCTAAGATCCAGGGTATGGCTCAGTTTTATTAAAAGGGGAGGGAGGGAAGCTTATGAGTGTTATGGAAGTTTTCAGAGCAATTAGCTCCAAAAATCAAAATGCAGAACACACTAAAAATAAAACTATTTAGCAATTTAAACTTCTCTTCCTTATACGCAACTGACAAATTCCCTATGGTTCTAAGACAATATGAACAGCAAAAGTGTCAGAAAAAAATAATAAAAATAATGCTCAAAGCTAAAATGTTCAAACATAAAAACATTTTTAAAATAAGATTCCAAACGGAAGTAGAAAGTTGACTGTGTAGCCTGAGCGCCAATAATATGAATATTTTTCCATTACAATACACAGTAGTCTGTACTGAGGAATATTTTATCATTCCCTGTGGCTGCTCATGGATCCCTAGTAGAAGAATAGTTGTGTATGTATGAAGATGTGCTACAGACCATCTGTATAGTGCTGAATTCTCCCCCATAGAATCATCATTCATAAGAACAAATATCAAAATGGAGAGGTAAACCAATCCTCTTCTCCACCTCCACCCTTCCCCAGGGAAAGAGGTGACACATTTGTGAAAACCTTTCCAGTGACTTCATGCCCTAGGAAAAGATCTCTTCCAACCCACATGTAAGTCATCTGTCTC
>JAGPOW010001338.1:37171150-37185969 GCA_030014935.1 Caiman crocodilus | reverse complement strand
GATGCTTTACTGTGAAGCAATTTAGCCTGCTGAGCAGTAAAACATCTCATGTAGATGTACCCAATGGGTGCATCTATATTTGTGCTTTACTGTTGAGTCGCCTAATTAGCTGTGTAGTAAAGCCCCACTGTTTACATGTGTAATACTATAAGGGTGGACTAAACTCATTAACTTCATCATGGGATAGTACTGTCTGAGACAAGTTGCTGCAACCCACATGTAGATGGTGACTGGGATGGCTGGCTAGCCCTGCACTGTAACATCCTTGTGCCCCAGCCAGTCTCACCCACACAGCCTGCTGAGCTGTGGTGGAACAGCTCTGGGATGGCAGGCTGATATCCTGGACCTCCTGTCAACTGAGGCTGCTCAATGTGCTGTGGTCCTCAGTACACCTGAAGATGCCGCGCCCAGCACTCTAGTGCAAACTATGCCAGAGTTTCTTCAGGCACATGCCGATGCAGATGTGCCCAGATGGGTCAAATTTTGACTATCTTGGAATGGACTGTTAATAGAGCATTGGAGCCTGCTTGTAGGAAAATCCCATGTATAATTATGCTAAATGAAGATCTTGAATAGTTTAACTGTTTTGAATACACAGACTGGAAATCTGTGAATCTATGCTTAGGCTGAAGCTGAGTTGTCTGCAGAATAAAAAAATACTTTAAGAAGATGTAACTGTTATTTTAAAATATATCCTTTTAATTTTTTCTTATTCCTAGTCCTGGGGCTGGATTGACTTCCAAACTAAACTAAAAAGTACAGAAAAGTTGGTCATTAATTACATCTTCCCTAACAGTAAATAAACTTGCTTGATCCATTTATAATTCCTTCCTTTTCTCCTTCCCCATTGAGCAATATTATTTATTTGTTTATATGTTTATTTATTTATATCAGGTTTACACTGAGAAGAAAAAAGGGAGATTTGTTCTATTTAAAGAGGTAGTAGGAATCTAGTGGAGATCATATGAACAAGTGTTACAAAGCATAACTCTTTTGTATTATCAATTTCATTCCACCTTGGGAAGACTGCAGCAAAAGAGAAGCTTTTAAGACTAGAGTATGTGTAACCTCTTTAAGACAAATAAGTGTAACCTAGGAAGAGCGAAACCTCAAAAGGTACACTGAAACACTTAATGAGCTTCTTTGGGGGCAGGAAAGGGAGAAAAACATTCCGGATTTCAATCCTGATCAAGAGTACTGCTAGGTGATATGGTATAATATAATACCAAAAGTACAGAACAGCTATGATGAATTCAAAGTGATCAATGCCTTCTAGACTTGCAGCCTGAGTCATAGATCATTGTTTTGACCTTACACCAGCTGAAACCACCAATTTATATAAAAAATGTATCTGAGACAATTGTTGGGGGTAAATTCCTTGTCCTTAAAACAATATTGCAAATGAAAACGAGGACAGTTCTTCCAATAAATAATAAAATAACTGTTTTTTTTTCCCCATATGGAAGCAAGATAATATTTTGCATATTATATGAACACAGAAGAAAGTAGTCCATTATGTGTGGCATTCTGGTGTACAGTCTGAGTGAGACAGCAGGAATTTCCTGGTGTAGCAGAACAGAAACAAGGCTAGACCCTAGATCCTTGCAAAAGCTGTAGCAACACTTGTTACTTCTTTACTGTACCAGTTCTTTATATAAAGTTCCTTTAAGTAATAAAGAGTTGCTTCTATGCCCCAAGCCTCATTAAGGTAATATAGATTGCATGCAGCAGCTCACTGAACTCAGCCAGGGCAGCGGCTTTTCAGCCAAAGGCTACTGCCTCACTAGAAGCTGACAGGGTTAACAGTGGACTGTGCTCCTGTTTTTTGCAGCCCCTTGGGAGCCCCATCTTGCAGCTCCATTTTGGTAGCCACAGTGTCTACTTGCTCTATTCCATACTGCCTCTATTCCAAAGCAGAAAAATCAGGTTCTGTGCTTTAGAGATGCACCCCAATGTTTGGGGCCTGATTTAGGGGGAGAAAGGTGCTTACAGTATGTGAGTGAATATGGTATACAAATATAACTATTTTCTGGAGGAAGACTGTGTTTTGTTCTACAACAAAATGCGATATAGGAATACTGTATAAGTGTCTCCAATTTAAATATATGCAGACAATGGCCTAAAATACTATTTCAGCTCAACTTCTTTCTGGTTCCTTACGTGACATTCATTTCCAAGAAACAGTTATCATCACCCACTTCTAAAATTTTGGCTTTAAAGTGTGGTCTACCCAAAGATGTCATCAATCTGTGCATCTCCAATTTCCAGCTGATATCACCAGCTTGGGGTGACCTTGTGGTAATAAAATCCCACCCATGCATTATGTAGAATTATCACAAAAATCAGAGTAATACAGATCAGCAGAGACTTGTGATCAGGTCCCGGGAAATGACACCACACCTTCCCCTTCCCATAGCATATAAGGGAAATGATATTCCAGCAAATAAAGAAGAGAGCTTGGAGGAGATGTAAGAATGGACTGTGTTATGGAGAAAAGGTTGAAAGTCCCTGAGTTCATTATTTAGTCTCAAAATTAAAGAAAATGTGCTGGCCCTTTCATAAATTATTAGTACTGACTTTTAAACAGCTACAGGTTTTCATTTTGCAATTTTTCTCAAGTGCTGGTCTGAGTAAGAATTATTTCACACAAAATTAACACACATCATATTCATTTCAATAGAGCCAATTTAGCCTATTCCACAGAATTTAAATGAATGCAATATAATGCTGGTAAAATCCTTCCCCAAAGACTGATGTGCATGCTAATTGGTATTCTGCAGTATTTATTACACTTCTTCAGCTACTGCAGACATTGGAATTCTGAACTCTATATTGCATGACTTCGAAGAAGCAGATCTTCTCAGTCAAAGTATTATACATTTCGAACGCATCATGCCTCATGGAGTAAGGTCATGGCCTGTACTTTGCTGATAAAATGAAAGAGACCTTGATGCTAATATGTGCTTGCTATCAGAACAGTTAAGAAACACTGTAGTTGATTAGCTCAGTGCATTTTAAAACTAGAAAAATCTCAATAGTTGTACTGCTGTTCATTCTGGTCCTCATGATAAACAGTAATTCCATACAAAGCATCATGCAATATACTTAGTACAGGCTGCATATTAGCGGATGAGGATACTATTAATCTTAAACCAACTGAAGTATTATGTCCTCATAATATTTGAAAACTAGACTGCCATTTAATTGTGCCACTTATTGATACATGGTTTTATTCATATATCTCCTTTATTATGTGAGCTTACAAGTGTGTACCAGAAAATGTTCATTAAAAATGTTTATTCTCACTGCATGTTTGGTTCAGTAAGATTCTTTCTGAATACTTCTTGACATCAGATTTCTTCACCAACTCTGAACAATTTGAATGAAGACTTAAAGTGAAAAAATGCTTCAGGTTATAACACCAAGGTGGTCAAATTGCCTCACAAGTGCCACAGGCAAACTGTGTATGGCATGTATCAAATTAGGGAGATGAGCAGGCAGCTCAGTGGCAGATAGGCAGGGAGCAGAAAGCAGACCATCAGGACAGAAAGGGAGCACAGGACATGAAGCAGAAAGCAGAGCAGCAGCTCACAGGAAGTACAGGGTAGCGAGTAGGAAGTTCAGCAGCAGATTGGGTAGGGGAAAGGGATTGGGTAGTGGCACTTGGGGAGAGTGAAGGGAAAATTTGTGATACTCCTGCCAGAAGGACAGGTCCCCACTGTTATAATAAGTGATCAAATACATCACTCCACTGACCAACTTGAGCTCATTTAATTTATTTCTTTCAACTCTTCCTTTTCTTCCTCTGATTTTCCAGTTTTTTTTTTCTTTTAGTGTTTGACTCTCTATTGAATTTGCTATCAATTTTCAGCCGCATTTGTGTTGAATTTGTGGGAAGTTTGTGGCAAAAACCTTGAAATCTTCAAGAAAGCAGAACATATTGTTTCTGTCAAAAAATTTGGCCCAATCTACTTATATGAACCTTTTCATACTGATTTATAGATTTAAAGTAATTTGCTTCAAAGTATTTCCACAGAATCTGGGGTTAAAATATAACAAAATAGTCAATTTACCTTTTGAAATTTCTTGTTGAACTCAAAATACTTCAGAAAGACAGTATTATCATTTAAACAAACATAATAAAGGTCTATTATTTTGCAAGTCACAAAGAGGAGAGCAACAGCATGAGATCTTGAGCAGTATATTATAATTATGAACTTTGCTGGAAAATTCATAGAATACCATTTTTTCATGTAAACATCTTCCATATTTAGTAATATTGGTCATTTGTAAAATCATCATTTTCAGGTTGTCAAATGATTTTGTTTTTGACATTGCAACATATAGCTGGCTATGTAAAAACAGGCTGTGGTAGGTAAACACCTACTCTATCAAGTGTTTGACCTTGGCTTTTGTTGATAGTCACTGCAAAAGCAACTCTGACAGGGATTTGCCTCCTGCATATCTTAAAAGGAAGAGCTGTAAAAGAATCACAATTATTCCCACTTAAGCATTACAGTGTGGGTAGGCAAACTGTGTAGCGACAAACTGTTGAAAAACTCAGTTGGATACTGGATCTCCTTGTTGCCATATTTGTTATCTACGCTATCTACTAATCTCTTCTCCAATAATTCAGGCAACTTCATCCTCATTTATAGTTATCACTGTGTTCATTTTTGGGGCAAAATATCACATCATTTGAATTGCAGTGAATGGCATTCTTTGAAGTCACTGCCATAGACACAGTTGATTAAATTAGATTTTTTTAAAAGGCAGTAGTTTAGTACTCAAATAAGATCAGAGAAATTGTCATATGCAGATCCCCTGTTCAACTCTCTTGAGATAAGCAATAAATTAATCTGCTGCAGCTATTGCTTTCACGTTACAGTGAAGTTTCTATATTTAAAAATGTCATCACAATGGTGATGTTTTAAAACAGTTCTCTCTTATAAGGGTGCGCAACATAAAAAGAAAAATAGGCAAAATCTGCCTGAAATCACCTCCCAAAGCTATGAATATTTCTCCAAATGGAATCTCAGCGTTCACTGTGTATACAGTCAAGGTGCATGCACAAAGTTTTTCTAAGTAGATGGCATTATTGTGCCAGTGAAAATCAGGCAGAGATTGCTTCACATGAAGTCTCACAGTGAACAGAAGTCCAGCACTGCCTGCCAGCTTGCTTAAGAGTTCATACAAGATATGTTAATATGCTACATCACATACAGCTTTTTTCTATGGAGGAAAAAAGCTTATTCCATTTTAAATTCATTGCTCCTGTTTTTGTCAGAATTTTTTAATGGTGTGCAAATCAATACTCTATAAGCTTTAAAATTATATATAATGTGCAATCATACAGTAAGCACAAATACCTTAAAGTATTCTTTCACCATCTACTCCTTAGTTAATTAACGTATAGATTAAAATAAAGCTTTGGTAGTGGTCAGATTTAACCAAATTCTCATAATAGTTTGCTAGTTAGGCTTAAGACCCACTGGCCTGGTTAAACTTTGAATAAACTTTAGTTTAGTTACTTTTATGGATATTGTCTGGTAAGCATAACATTCTTGTTTGGAAAGGATCTAGCTCCCCACATTGCATCATTTTTGGCTACTACCAGGTATTCAACAGTAAGAAATATTTGTGATATTTGTAATGCTTCTGTGCCTGATACAAGCACTGACTGAGCTAATTCTATAGGATTAACATTAGCTATAAAGAGATCACATGAAGTTACATGCTGATCTTGTTTCATAAGAATATGCTGCAGTACCAAATCCAAGTAAGGCTGGTAATACATGCTTTATGTTAATTATTAAGGTGTTTTTTTTAAATATTTTTAATTAATAAACTAATGGAATGTTGCTGGATTGGTCTTCCAAACTTTTATTTATATATTAATTGTCATTACACAAATCACATACATAAGTATTTCTTAATTTAGAGTCAGGATAGAGTAAATCATTTGCTCTTACGAAAAATACACAAACTGTAAAGGGCTAAGTTTGAAAAAGACAGTAAATGACAAGTTACACACACCCACATTATGACCCTTTTAGTGGATATTTTTAATTCATGATTTTACTAATGTGAAATACCTCCTCCCGTGGTCCTTTCCCCCCTTCCCACCCCAGTCCCCCAACCTCTTACTCATCAGCACTGGAGGATTTGTCATACTTTTTGTTAAATGTCCTGTATTACAATCCCTGGAAAGGACAAAATTTGTTGCACTGAAGAAGGCTTACACCACATTTTTCTGTCCAATAGTTAAGTCATATTAAACCCTCGCATTGTGTACAGTGCCTTTCACCCTGCATTGACTGATACAAATTATCTAAGCAAGAAAATTAAATCCCTTTAATATAAATTTCAATGACTGGTATCTTGCCTATAGTACAGCAAAACTATCCAGAAAGAAAATATAGTAGCAGAAATTACACCATACTTATGCTTGACACTTCCTTTCTATTACGATATAAATTCGCTTTCCATTATGATAAAGATTTTCCTTCTACTCTCAAAAAATCCCCACTATTTTTTTTATATCTTAAGTTTTATTCTTTTTTGTATTAAGATGGTCTGATTAGTCGTTCAGTCTGCCTTGGAGGCCATTTTCTATATTTTTGTGTGTAAAAACACAAAATCCATGTATTTTGTCTTCCTCACTGTTTACCTATGCCCTACACTCCTGGAATACATATGGAAGAAAGTGTACTGAGCACACACCCAGCTGACAGTGTGTATGTATACATAAATGTATATACATGTGCATGAATACATACAAACATTTGATATGTGTTTGTATATATTAGATATATGTTTACATGTAAACACACACGTGTATGTATGTATATATGCTAGCTCAATTGAGAGTGTGATGGTACATTTCTTTTTCCGTTAAGCAGGTAACCCCCATGTGTTTCTGTATTTTGAGAAAGTACAGACTAATTGGCACCTCCTTAATTATAAGTTAGAAAACCACTTTTCCTCCCGGTGCTTTTCCATTATTTATGGACTGTGTTCTTTTACACACTTTCCTGATCTCTGAACAGCAATTATTGCTAACTTTTTTAATCCAGTGGAATTTAAGTCTTGGTTCACTTCTGTCTGTTCTATAGTAATCTGTAGGTGAATATATCCTTTCTGTATTAGTTAAGATGGATACAAATCAGTTCAGCTAAACCATAATGTGGAATGGGTGGGAAATCCTTTATGAATTATTTGACTAAACTAAACTGAACTAGAGAAAATTACTTCTTCCTGTTCTCATGTGACTTGCATCTCAAATGCATCAGCGGATAACAGGACTTAAAAAATATTTTTAAAAAGGTGTGTGTGTATTTATGTATACATGTGAACACGTGTGTGATCCAAGTGGAACTGAACATCCCAAGCATGCTGCATAGTTGTGTACTGCATGGAAAGTTAAAATTTGCTGGTGAATGCATTTCCTTCTGCCTGAAGAAGGGTTTTTATACCCAAAAGCTTGCAAAGAACTTTTTTTCCAACTATTTATGTTGGTTTAACAAAAGATATCACATTTATCCAAAGAACCTTCTCTGCCATTCATTTAATAAAGTATTTTTTAAAGTTGTTTTCATCCCTTGGTTGTTTCATTTGTTATTTAGAAACAAATTAAAACATTTTTGAAACAATGGGGTGTCTTAAGTTTCTAAATTAATTGACAATGGAAATTCCTGCTTTGCAAATGCCTTTCTGGTATGCTGTCAAGCACCAGGATTCACAAACCACCCCAACTCTTAAGCCAGTTTTCTCCCCATCCTGCCCATCCCCCAAAGAAGCTGCCTTTTTAGGAACTGGGCAGCTCAGGGAGTTTGTATCAAACTGTTGCGACTGGCCAATGGAATTTTCTTCCTGTATAGGAGGACTCCATCAGTATGTTATAATGACCTCCATGGTAATGTCCACAAACACATACACTTAGATTCCAGAAAAGGCTTGAAAAAGTTTGTTTGAACAGTTATCCATTGGAAAAAGGTAGTTCTATGAAAATCCTTCATAAGATTTTGTCAATTTTCCTGACATTGTTTCAGCATTAACAGGGCATAAAATGACAATGTCAAAATGTCCCATTTTATCTTTCATGATGCATTTTGATGTTTTCCTTTCAAAATTACTTTTTTCTCTTTAAAATTTATATTTGTTATATTATACATTATATTACAAAATATAAAAATGCTGACTGAACTGATGCACTTGAATGATCAAAACAATATTTTCAGAAAACAGCTTAAAAACTATATTATTTTACAGTTGGGGGGGCAATCTGAATTGGCATGTTCTGAAACTTTGAAATCCTCTATAAAGTACAATTTCTATCCTCTGTCTAGCTCTAGGTGAGAGTTAATGTAACCCAATCGTTCCTTGCTTGACATACCACTCGGGGCTCCTAAAAACACAGGGTGCGTACAAAAATTTATTCTTTTTTTGCCATTTAAAGTGTTTTATTGTTGTTGACTTAACAGAAGTTCATGGTTTTAGAACACTTTAAAATGGGTACAGCACTTTAAAGTAACCTTTGTTAAATGAGCTATTAAATTTGGAGTGTTGTCACTATCAACTTACACTACTTTAAATAACTGCATAATAATAAATACTGCTCAGATTTCTGACCAATGGAGCAGTCCCAGGAAGTTTTGAAGTGCCTCCTGACTCCTAGCCTGGAAAGTGCAGGGAGGCTCAGATGCTGCACCCCACCCCCCAACCACCACCAAACACTGCACTTCTGTCATGTTTAAGAGTACTGTAACTTTATAGTTTTATAAAAAGTGCTCTAAGTTCCTGTGCTGTAAAATATGCACACAGCACTTCTGTACACACCCATAGGTTCACACTGGGAAATTATCTGATATCTGGTCAGCTCAGAGAGCTGTGACCAGGGACAATACAGTAGTTTCAGTGAATCTTGGTTCACCTACTCTGAAACACCCCTCTTCCCTGTAAAATCAATTGCAATCTAAAAAGTATCCTATTTTGCACACCAATGACATTAGAGGCATACTTTTTCTCTTTTTTTTCCCCACTGACTTACACCAGTTTTATATTAGTAAAAGTTATATTCAGGCTCAAGACATGAGCTGATGGAAAATCAAACTCACAATATTTATAGCAATAGCAATAGTTCATCTTGTGGCATCATGGCAACACTTACCTTCCCTGTTGCTCCAGGGGATATAACATGGAGGGACAGCAATTGAAGAAACCAGAGAGATATTGACACTAATTCTAATATTACTTAAATACAGTGACAACAGCAGCCTTACTATGATGGTACTAAAATGATTATGCTCATTATTCTCACATTCCTTTACTTTTTTTTTTTGTTTGTTTTTGTTTTTTACTTATTCTATTACTTTTCATGTGGTTGGTATTTATACAGCCAGCAGAGTTTGAAATTCTTGCTATAAAGCCAAATGAAGATATTACAAGACAATCCTTGTTAGTCTCAGAGAGTCAAACAATGTAAAATGGCTCATGAGATAAAAATAATTATATTGATACATGAATGAGTAAATCTGCATACTAGGAAGCAGTAACATCAAGCAGTCATACAAATTCAAGGTGTTTTTAACAACTGTATTTTTGACAAAACATACCATTACCCTTTTCTTTGTATTCATTCTTAATTGCTATTAGTTTGTGAAAAGACTAACAAACAAAATATTAATGAATACTTACTATTCTGAATGAATGGATTCAACCCACACAACTCCTCTTCCCCTTCAAGCAACACATTTCACAGTCCCTGTCATTGTGCTTAATATACAATTGGCAAATTAAATAGGTATTATTTTTCAATGAGAAGGCTGTAGTACCTCGGGCAAGTACTACAATAAAAAAGAAAGAGGAGGAATAATTTGGCAGCCTTTTTATTATTTTCTACAGGCAGTAAAATTTAAGAGTTCATGCCAACTTGATAACATTGTCTTCTCTCTATTATATTAGTCCTTATCAGTTCCAGTCATGAACAAGGCCTCTATTCTGCTAAATCTTACATAAACCAAAAACAACAGGATGGTCCATCAATATGCATTTGCTTAACAATAAGCCTAAATCTAAATGTTAAGATTTGACTTGCTAAGAAATTATTTCATGTTCCTAATTTTACTGACAGCTGTACTGGAAATTTCAAAACAACACTTTTTTTAATTTCAAAGGATCACAAGTTCTCTTAGAATTACTTTTTTTAAAAAATATGATTCATGTTTGGTAGTCTAATCACATCAATTATTTTTAAAGGTCTGAAATCCTTTTTGATTCATATGGTTGTGACCATTAAACAAGTTTTTAATAGCTCTTTCTTCAGGGAAGAAAAGAAAGAAGGAAAGAAAGAAGGAAAACAAAAAGAAACGTAAGACAACACCAGACCAGACCACACTAGACCAGACCCAGCTATTTCACCAGTTCCAACAGAGGACATCATTTCTTTTGTTCTTATCATATTTATTTTCCAATAAAGACGTTAGTAAGGTACACACTTTAGACATACATCAGTTTAAGTGATCAGAAACTGGTCTTACACCTATAACCAAAAAGAAGTTCAGCATGCCCAGACTGGTTTAAAAATGGCAGAACCTAGACAAAAATAGATCTGGATGGAGGTAATATTAGAATTAAGCAATTTAAGTTAAACTAATCTACTGAATTTCTGTATCAGATCCGCTAGTGATTCAAAGTTTCAGTCTGCCAGCATCTCAGGTCAAGTAGGGCCCACAGAGCCAGAGCCTTGGAATCTAGCTCGTGGGGCTCCCCAAGGGTCAGGAAATTTGGTGGCTGGGAAGCAGTAACAGTTAAAACTGCCACCCCTCCCTGCTGCCAAAATCCCAAGCTCTGCACAGTGGATCAGAGCTGGGCCATAACCCACCCCCTGCACAGTTGGATTAGGGCTGGACCACACCCCCTCCAGGCTACCTTACCAGCCCCCATTACCTCCACCCCCTCTCTTTCACGGCAGAGTGTTAGCCCTGGCCCTCATTCATCTGTTCTGGCCTGATGCAATGTCAAGCCAGTGAACAAGTTCACTGCATTGCCCATCTCCCCAGAGAACATCTGTCCAAACTTGCTTGGACACTTTCTTTTAGAAAGCAGAGCAGAATTCAGAAAAACCTGCAGCCAAGACTCCTGAGAAGATTCCAGCCAAGAACCCTTCAAAAAGTCCAACCAAGAGCCCTTCAAAAAATCCAGCAAAATCACCTCAAAGAAGTTCTTCCAAATCAATATGATTGATATTTACAATATAAATACATTAATGTAGCTATATCACTGATCTATTATTGATCGAGTACAAAATTCTGGGTTATTTTTGGTAAAAGTAGGGTATCGGGCCTTGGTTCAGGAAGCAAGCCCCCATTTATAACATAATTTCTTATGAAAAAATGGGTTCCAAGTTACAACATTTTGACTTAAGTTGCAGTTTTCAAGAACCAATTGTGTCGTAAGTCCAAGGGCTGCCTGTATTATGTCTACACTATCAAATACTAACTGATGTCCATTAGTTATGACAAAATGCCAAATGTAAGCTATTGAATTGTCTAAATTAACAAGTAGAAAGCAATTCCTTCTCCCTCTTCTGAAGGCTACCTATGCAGATTTCTTTGGAAGCCATAGTTCCATCCCGATCCAAAAATATTGGCTAAGTGTATGTATTTGAGGGATGTCATGTGAAGAGTACCATGGAAAGAACCAGGTTCTTGTGATGTCCTAAAATGACCTCTTGTTATTTTACTAAAAAGATGTAACAGGAGAATAGCCTATTGGCCTTTTCAAGAGTAATGATAATTTTATATCATGAACCTTTGTTATATATATATATATTTTTCAAATGGCGCCTGTACAGCTCTACCAAATCTTTTCTATCCCCATTCAGATACTTTTATTAAAATTGACTACACTTCCCACAATTGTCAGTTTTTCTAATATTTTTGTTGCATTCACTAGGACTTCTAAAAATATATTTTCTAACTTTTTTTGGGGGGGTGGTGGGGGGGTGGGGAGGGTTGTTAAGATGACCAAAATGTAGTATTCAAGGTAACAGGTTTGGGGGTTTTTTTAAATGATGTCCCAAGCATTTCAGAAGTCAAGAATACCTATGGATAATTTAAACTTTTTGTTTCAATGGATATAATCTTGAATTTGTAATGGTCCATTGTCTTCCCTAGGTACTATTTATATCTAATTCCAGAAGACTTATATAATAAAAACAATCTACTTCATTTCTACCTACCATCCATTCTTAATTTTATAAATATATTAAACTTTTATCCTAGCACTAATCAATGTTTCAGTGATGACCTCCACCTATACAGAGAATCAACCATTACTCCTCTGTTATTTCCTATTGCATCTGACTTTTCCTAGCCCAGTACACTAGTCCTCAACATCCTGCTCTGTGATTTCAAATACGTAAAATGTTAATGTCTTGTATTTCTCTCTTTCATTGTGCATAAAGGAAACAAGAAAGTGGCAAAAACACATACGATGGGGCCAGAAACATAAAAACATGTTTGCAGTCTGCTCTTTCTGCCACCTAGGTGCCAACACTGAAAAAGGAGCTCCAAATAAAATCACAGGCATAGCTAGACAGACATAGGATTGAATGATAATAGAATGCTTCCCTTATAATTTGGTGAATTATCAGTACAGTGAGAAATGTTATGGAAAGTAATACTACTTAACTTGAATGATGTGTGCCCCTGGCAGCTGGGGGGACATGGCAGTGGGTGGAGTGCAGCGGTAGTGGTGGGAGCACAGCAATGGTAAGCACAGAGCTCCTGAAGATGCTGCCAGTGCTGTTGGTGGCAGGGGGAGGGGCGGTGAGCGTTGACCAAGGGTCCGTTACCACCCACAGATGCTGGGAGCATCACTGGCGGCATGCAGCAGGGATCACTGACCACCTACAGATGCTGCCAGCAATGTCGGTGGTGGGTAGGGGGTGGCGAGTGGCAACCACTTGCAGCACAGCCGACAGTGTCAATGGTAGAGGGTGCACCACCACACTCACAGAGTCCATGTGCACCTGCATGTACCCCCTACACATTGCTCCTGATACTTAACACAGCATTGAACTCTGCTCTGTAACTTCTAACTCCCTTGGAATAAAAGTAACGTATATATGTTAACTGTAAGGCCATGTACTTCATGATGATTGAGTTGCTCTTGATACAGGGCAAGAAACCCTGCCGTGGGGCAATTCTTTGTATGTTAGGCTGAAATCTTCGGTTTCACCTGAACATTTTGGATACTCGCCTCTGAATATTTACAGCTACTGTCCTTTTGTTTTGCACCAAAATAAGATGATTAAAAGTTTTCTGTACTTCCAATTGTAATTTTTTTTTGTTACTTAACATTTCCTTTCCACACGCTTTGCCATGAAAGGTGCAAAAAAAGCCCTAGATAATTCTCTAGCATCAGGTCTGATTTAGCAGTATATACAATTAAGGAATTAGTCAGCTTTCAGATGGAGGTCCCTTACATTCCAAAAAAATCTGTCCAACTGCTGCCCAACACTTGAGGTACCTAAACTCACTTCCTGTTTCACTTTTAAAAAATACTCTGATGCCTAATATTCTGTTTATGTTCAAGACTTTCCAGGATCTCAACAGCTAAGTCCCAGAGTCACCCATTCAGTCCATATCCCTAGGCCCCAGTTTTTTTTCTGATAGTTCCTAACCTATATTGACAGAATAAAATGAAGTTGCAGTCCATATCTTTAAGGCAAAAGAGGGGCAAGGGAGGTGGTAACCCAATAGTCTAATACTTGCATCACTTACCAGGAAGTATGGCTCAATCCCTAGTTAGCCTGAGGGAAAACCCTAACCACCAGGCCACATACTTCTCTGGATGATTCTGCTCTCTACTTCTTTTGGAAAAATGTTACTGTGCAGAAAAAATATTTAAGAAGAATTTAAAAGTACAACACAGCACATACATTTTAAGTATAATATTAAGGCACTCACCTAGGAAGGGGAGATGTAGGTTCCTGTGCCTAATACTGCTCAAGTATATATCCTATGAATATTCAATAATAATAATGGAATTCAGTCATTATACATATTTATTATTGAATATGAAAAGAGTCTTTGGAGCAGGAGTCCATGCTACTTGAGTGCCCAGACCACTAAGCTATAGAGTTTTTTTTTTTACCTGTCTTTGTAGTTGAATGTGGAGCAATGAGTTCAGTTTTAAACACAGTGAACTCACTGGAGCTTTACCAGCTTTTACCACCCACAGATCTGACGCAATATTCTAGTATGAGTTAAGATAAGAAAAAAATACCGTTTGATTTGAATGTTGCTGTGGAATACCATACAATAACTATAATTTAGCTTACTTTATATATTTTAAACTTGCCTTATTATATTATGTCTAGCAGTGTAGGGACACAATCAGGTGTTTCTCAGTCCCTTCCCACCCTCTAGACAGTGCCCAGGCTGGTTGCCCCTATCACTCCCCCACCAACTTACACCACTTATCTCTAGAATTATTTCAAAGAAGAAATTTTGGCCCCCAATCTGCCAGGGAATTCATCAGTGAAAACCCTTGCATCTTTACAAAGTCCCAGTGAAATAATTGAGACTCGGATGGTATAAGTCTGCATAAGCCTTTTGTAGGATGAAGCTCTGGTATTACAAAACATATATATAAGTGCAAGAAATAATGTGTTCTAGAGTGCTTCATTCTCTCAGTAATGAAAAACATTCTTTCAGCTAAGATTAGATGAGACATTTTGAATACCCTTGCTATTAGACCACAGTGTTCTATGTAGAGTTCATTAGATGAACCAGAAAAAAAAAGAAAAAAAA
>JAGPOW010001338.1:37144886-37156863 GCA_030014935.1 Caiman crocodilus | reverse complement strand
CCATGTGGGCACAATGATGATGGCCATGGTCCTCCCATGGTTATAATCTCCACAGGTAGCCCTCCACCATTGCATCACTTGCCCACAATCCCCACCACACTAAGTAACCCCAGCCCAATCTCTTCTTGAACACATCCAAGGTAGGGGAAAGCACAACCTCCCTTGGAAGCCTGTTCCATATTTTGGCAACCCTCACAGTAAAGAATTTCCTCCTTATGTCCAATTTAAATCTGTTCTCCTTCAGTTTGTGCCACTATTTCTGGTAACCTTGAGGGGTACCCTGGTAAACAGAGTGCCCCCTATTCCCCGCTGGCCTCCCCTGATGAGTTTGTAAACAGCCACAAGATCACCTCTCAGCCTTCTCTTGTGGAGGCTGGGGAGATTCAGGTCCCTCAGTCTGTCTTCATAGGGTCTTACCTGCAGTCCCTCAACCATCAAGTAGCCCTTCTCTGGACCCTCTCAAGGTTATCCACATCCCTCTTGAAGTGCAGTGCCCAAAGCAGGACACAGTACTCCAACTGGATTCAGTACTCTCTTTGCTTGGTGAAAATATAGGAATGAATTTCTAGTTACCAAAACTCCCTGTGAATCTGAGACCTAAATAAAGATTTTGAGATTATGAAATAACTAACTAAATGGGTAGAATCACAGAATCTTAAAATATGTCCTCTGTCAATAATCAAGGGATTATTTAAATCAGGCACAAAGGGCTAACCTAGCCAGCTTGAACCTAAGTCATTACACAGCTCCTTTCACTCTTAGGGAAAGCAGGGAATAATCATCAATTAAAAGGAAATGAATTTTGGGGTATCATTATCCAGTTATGATACCAAAAATGTATCCTTATATCATCTCATATTGGGAGGGGCAGCAACAGGAAACCTTGCAGAATTCCACAAATGGATCTACAGTGCAGCTTAGGAACTCTCAATTTAATAAAGATCATTTGAAATCTTGATGTAATCACTGAAATATCTTTTTATTATTATTATTTTGAGTTTTCATCTCATTAATACTGTCAGAATGTATCAGTATTCCTGGGCTATGAAATTTTTCATCTCCAAGTCAGGTAGAACTTAATTTCCAAAGTCCCACTGATGTGCCTGATCTCTACAGATGATGTGGAGCCAGGTCAAAGGAATACGCTGCTTCTTCTGGTAAAACACATTGGGGGAGTTGTGGGGGTTTTGTTTGTTTGTTTGTTTTTATGCCTGTGAGCAGCCATAAAGAAAGTTAATTGGAATGCTTTCTAAGATTCCCATAATTACTAGGTAGAGATCTGTGTGATATGGACATCGTTGCAAGGGCTACTACTGCAACGTAACTAATAACCAGTGCTAATTTATTTACTTATATCTCTCTTGAATAAATATGTGGATCAACGAGTAGAAGGCACAGGCTCAGGAAACACTGTCCATTATAGAAAACAAAGCACAGCCAAGATATATAAAGTACTTATGTTTGCAGAGCAGATATCACTCCCTCATTTCTCAGTAATAAGGAGAGAAGGTGAGGCTTTTTGGAACAGGAGTGAAATAAGACACACGTAAAGCCTTTGTTCTTTTTCTGGGGAACTTGGAGCAGGAGATAACCAAAGTTATTGGGGAAAAAATAGCTTGAAGTCAACAATAAGCCTTTTTCACAAGGCTTAGTTTCAAGGATGTATCTGTTTATTGGTTTTGTTTATGTATACTGTATTGTTTGTACTGCTACTGGATGTTTAACAAACACAATAAATCTAAAGATATTTACACAGTGTTGTTATGACATGCTATATGGGGTTACTTCAGTAACCAAGCCTTTGTTTTTTTCTGACTACAGTTACACAACATGTTTTATAATACTCAAGAATTCTTTCATGAATGTATATCCAGATATCCAGGTATATTCCTTGTTACATCCATAAAAACTGCACCTTAGACAAAGATATAGCTATTAACTAATAAGTAAGGGTATCCTCTTGCTGTTACATAGTGACTTTGCACACCATCTTAGGTTTTGTCCTGGAGCATATTTTCTGCCCACTGTTTCAGGATAAAGCCAAATTTTAAACCTACATACTTTTCAGTGGCCACATCTACACAAGATGCTGATTTCACAATAGCTCATTACTACTGCGTAGTGTGATGCAACACTACTGTACACAGTAGTAATGAGCTACTGTACAGTCAGAAACACCAAAAAAACATTTGGGGACACTATTCATGTATGCAAGTACTAAATGACTACACAGTAACAATTCTACAGTCAAAATCTCATATAGATACAGCCAGTAAATAACCAAATGTACTTCTGAATAAATAGACATTTGATCATACCTGCTTATAAAGGACACACTAAATGTAGCTGGTGATCATGTGTAGACCCATGTGATTGATATGTTGCCATAGCACACTGTATGGTGATATAGCACATTACTACATCACTGTAGGGCAGCATGTAGATGCATCCCATGTTAATATCATTATAAGGGCTGGGATTGGAATCTGAGTTATTGTAATTCCTTTCTGTAGTAAACTGTAAGCATCACATTTTCTTTCGTTACAACTGACTTATAAGGCCATTTTAAATTTAAAACAAACCATGAGCAGAAACAAACCCAGACAGAAGCAGGAGCACTTCAAATTTAAGAAAGTAAGGTAATTGCTGGCTCCTGGGAGTGATAGGTCTCAAGTAAGTGAGCAAGCAAATGCCTCCTACAGGTTCAGGGAGCATATGTAAATATTAACCATAGTCAGTGCAATTCCCTACAATCTGGAATGCACATTTTAAAATGCAGATAGCAGAAAACATCTGAATATGTGTAAGAGCCTGTGTGGGCTCCCAGGATGGGGGAAAACAGAGAATGAATATTGACAAGATGAGAAAATTGAGAAACTGCAGCATTTACTAATGTACTCAGCACCAGTCCTTAATAAGAGCTACTTGACCTTCAGAATAAATATACTTAGAATAAGAAGTATAAAGCTTACTTGTATGTCACTTATTCATAAAATCAAAACTTTTTTCCCTTGTGGTATCTGTCACATAAGACCGGTAAATAACAGCACTGAAGTCTCTGTTTTTAGACATCCACTGCCATTGCTTTGTTGACATTAAGTTGCATTTCCTACCTTATACAATTCAGTGATGACATCACTCTGTTGCACTTGTTTGTGGAGTTCACATGCAAACTGTCCTCCCTAGGCTTGTAGATGCTTTTACCATAACAGCAGGAATAAAGATAAATTTTAATTTAAAAAAACATCCAGTGGGATTATGCACAGAGACAGTGAGGCAAAAGCAGGGGAGAGCCCTAGACAACTTAGTGTTGTTGTCTTGAACCAACCCAAAGGGTCCTTCTAAACAGAACTCATTATAATATCAAATTGAAATTGAACTACTAAAAATTAGTATCTTCTGTACAGTCTTATTGAAAACAATATTAAAAGGACAAGGCAAGAAACTATTACAATGTACAATAATAGTGAAAGTTAATTATGTAGTCATGTAGATGCACCCCAAAAGCCCTGATGCTTAGGAGGGATTGGATTTGATATGGTTGGTGACGATTCTAATGGTTGGTTTTCTTTCCTACCATGTTTCACTGCCTAAAACAGGCTGCTGCTCTTTCATGTCTGAGTTAATAGTCATTGACTGCTTGAGCAGGGTTTGATCAACCCGTTCCTTGACTTGTGTGTTCTCAAAAAGAATAATCTACCTACCACAAGCTTACTGGGAAAATGACTTTCTACAAACAGAAAAAGCATCAGTTATGTTGGTCATTGACAAGAATGAGACCAAATTCCTACAGTCTAGAAGCTAGCATGGGAACTGTAATGAAACATATACCCATGTTGTACTTGACGTTGAAAGATAGAATTTTTTGAACATCTAAAATAACAATTTTTAAAGTTAGGAATGTTGTGTCCACCTGACAAAGGTATAAATGGGATTTGAGATATTTTCAGGTCACAGTTACATCTTTATGGCCTCAAAACGTAGCACAAGGGCACACAGAGAACATGAGGAGGCCCACTGAACACTACTATCAAAAAAAAAAAAAAAAGAACTCATGTATATGAGTTGCATGCATAGGTATAGGAAGATCCACAATGACAAACAATCAAAGTAGAACTGAGTTTGCGTGTGTGTTTTAAATTGCCCACAGAAAGATTTCTGTAAAAAGTTTCCTCAGTATCTTGACACGTTTCATACACAAATGCATGATTAGGATGTCTGGAAACATTTTATTATACCCTGTGACTCATCAGACACCTTAGCTGCTTGATTATTAATAAAGAATTGTGTACCCTGCTGAGCTTTACCATTTTCAAAGGAGCTGTAGCACTGTTAGTGTTCAGTATTTGTTATTTTGTATCCTATGTCTGAGGATTAAGCAAGACACCAGAGATTTAATTACATTAAATCCCAGCCTATTTTGCTCTTGAACATAGTTATGCCTTTCCCATGCAGTTCCCTAACCTGAGGGACACTGCTAACAGAACTTCTAACATTGTTTTTGTAATACTGCCTTTAGGCTGACAACATCCTTCATCACTCTATAGCCAACATCAATCTTCTTCTAAAAAGACGCCTGCAGTTACAAGTGTCAAAAATGCTTCTTTTGGCCACTAATTCAGGATTACGATCAGAAAAATATACATCTCTTAAACATACTTTTATATTTTTCTCTTTTTAGTTCTTGGAGGACAGGAAAGTATTAAAACATGGGTGCTCACTGACTGGCCAATTTTAATTCACATTTCTGTAGTGTAACTCATTGCAAGCTGTGCAAAACTTCAGATTTCTCAAAAAAGTTTAAGGAGTTAATATTTCTATCTTCACTTGGGCTCCCTCACCTAACAAATTTTGAATACTGTTAAGTTACCTTTCCACCCTGGCTTTGCAAACAGTTTATTTTTCCACGTTCAAAATTAATTGAATCCCATGATTGACCTAAATAGATAAAATACTGGACCTTTCACCCTTTTCTTCAAGTTCTACAATTTCTCTAATTTACTTAATGCAAGCAAGAATTATGGAAGAAGTATTATGGAAATTTTAATATGTTTGCCAGGTTTGCAGGCACAAAGAAACAAAATGGGTTCAATTATTCACTTTTGTTTGTACATGTGTTTGTTTGAAACCATTAAGCAGTAATTCATAGGTATGCTCATTAACAAAAATAATTATAAATCTGGCAATCTGGATGACACAACTGTTATGAAATCAGTTTATTCTGACAACAAAATCTTACTCCATTCATTTATTTTCATTGCAATTTATCTTCACATGCAATGTACTATGGATCTGGCTAATTAGCTCCACAGTAAAGTGTCACTGTCTCCAGCTATACCTGCATTATGGCACAGTAAATTAACTAACTAACTCCACTGTAGGATACTACTGTCTGGGACAAGTACTGTCCTACAGCAGAATAGTTACATGCTGGCTGGGACACAAGGATGCTGTAATGTGGCGGCTGCCTCCCACTGAGGACTGCACTATAGCAGGAAAAAGTGAAAAAACATAACCAAAGTAATGAGATTGAACTACTCTTTATGAACTTCAGAGATAAAAGAGATGTGAATATGAATGGGAATCTGAGGCAATCATTCTATGCTTGAGGATTTGTAAAATATCAGAGACCTGAAACTACTAATTGTGGGCAAACAGTTGAAGAAAAAAAAAAATCAACAAGAAACAAAATATATTAAAATATATATTTTAATATATTTATATATTTATGTATTTATATATTTATATATATACATACATATATATATATGGTTGTTATAATGAAGGAAGATATTTAAAAGATATAATAATGGTTTCTCACTTGCTCCTTAAACATCTTTTTTTTTTTTTTTTACTTATTTCCACATTTTACTTTCACATCTCCACATTTGCCCTTTATCACACTGTATGAGCTCCAGTGGAGTTCCAGGAACATCAATATGACCAAATGCCATATTTTCTTGCATATATGACCCCAAATAAAATACATACTTTGTGTTGGGGAATGAAGAGAGAGAGCGTTATGGTTCAACAGAACAGGGACTGAGCCTAACCTTCAGCTAACTAACTCTCCCATCCCTGCTTAACCCAAAGCTAAAATTCTAGCTGCTGCTGAAGACTGGTCTCCATGGGTTGATGTATAATTTTGAAAAGAGCTAAAGAGACTCAAGGGCTGTGGAGCAGAAGAAGAGACCAGGATTAGCTAGGAGATAACAATATTTCCCTGAGAAGGTTTAACTTGATTAGTGAAACCTCAAGCCCATTAAAAAGAAAAGATAACTGTTAACTCTTTCCCTGACACTAATGATGCTGACAGTTCAGACATTTACTGAAGTAAGTGGCTGTCCAAAGGCTTCCAGTTCAATGTAAATTTTATCTTAAAATGACTTCATAGTTTCAAATAAAAGATTCAGAAGTTTCTTTCTTCTGACCTATACTGAATGAATGGGTGAATAATGCGTTACTTTTTTCATAGATATAAATGGCAAGATAGAAAAGGAAAGATTAGGCTATAAAGGATTCCTACCATTACAGCTAACTTCGATTTATTACCAAGTTTCCCAACATAATCGAACTACTAGAGAGCTAAAGCTCATCCCATTTACTGGATTAAAAGCAATTAAATATGTAGGCCAACTTTAAAAAGAATGAGAACAAATGAAGGGGAACATAGTGAAACAAATCTATTCGTAGGATCATGGAAAATCAAAAAGCTTTAGAAAGTACTATCAGTGCAATATATTTTGATGTATGTCATACTAACCCTAAGGCAAGTTAATTAAATTAAAGTTTCCATTATCCAACAATACTGCTGCATATGCAGTTATGCACAGGCAGCTAACCAAAATACTGCATCCTATTTAATCAGTATATATAGCAAGCAAAAGGGTTGAATGATTTGTAGATATTTAATGTTAAATCTTTTATTATAAGCCAAAGACAGGTGCAAACTGCAGTACCATATATACAGTATTCAAATCTTCTATCAGTAGATTTAAAATAAATTATACTTCCAGAAATATATATATATATTCACATTCACACACACACTGTACATATGTATATACATATATGATATATGTTTATATTCATGTATATATTTATGTATACATACTATAGAAATATTTAATGAAAACAGAACAAGAAAAAAATATAAGGTTCTTATTAAAATTATTACACTACCTTTTACCTTGAAATTGTACCTATTCCTTCTAATACGATACCTTTCAATTTAAGCTAAAACCACTTTTCTAATGTTTAAGGAAAAATGAATCAGCTTACAGGGATACAGTCACGTAGGAACATGTACAAGATATTTAATATTTTTTACAATTAAAATTAAGAGATAAACTATTTTTAAAGACATATTTGGTTAAACATGTGCATCTCATAAATGAAGGAATGTGTAATTAGAGAAGTTTAATGGTCTATTTAAAGTTTACGGTTGCTTTTAAATGCGACTATTTTAGTCTCTGGGGGATTAACATTTTCTTGAGTACCTGGAAAAGTACAAGCTTCAGTCAAGAGAGGAAGTTATGCTGAGGCACCTAGACTGGGTCTTGCACCCAAGTGAAGTCTATCATTCTTATCTGATTGATTTAACACAAAATGAAGGAATGCCAGTCAAGAACACGACTCCCACTCCCTTACAAAACCTTGTTACTGAAAAAAGGTTCCCTCTGCTTTCCCTCTTTCTGTTCCTATATATCTTCCACGCCACGATGCTCACCCAGTAGACCAATGTCCAATGAGAGGTGTAGTGTGCTCTTCATCATTCCTACCTATGATTTGTGCTTTGCTGTGAGTAGAAGACCAGGGTTAAAACCCCTTCCAGCTCAGGGGGATCATGGAATTTGGGCTTCCTGTTCCCAGGGTTAGTACCCTAAACTCTAAGCTAAATTGTGAAAGGACCCTCCTCCTCTCTTACATGCTTTGCTAGGCAACAGAGGTTGCAACAGAGTTTGTGTGGCCACAGTAAATCCTTTTTTTGGCTGCGCCCAGAAAAGCAAAGGAATCTTGGCTAGAGATAACAGTATATAACATTTTGCTAAGTTCGCCAAAGGAGGGAGTTAGATTTGGGCCCTCATTATTTTGCCTTCATTATTATTTCAAGCAATTTCACAGTGATAAACTCCTTGTCCTTGCTTCCCTTTCTTGTTCTGTTTACCTCCCCTACTTTTCTTTCTCATCTCTGACTCCAATCATACATAGTAGGAACATCTACATGAGATGCTATGTGGCAGTAGCAACAAACTACGATGATGTAGTTCATCACTATGGCAATGTAGCATAAGCGGGCACTAACTGATGCCACCACTACTGCACAGTAGCATTGATCTACTGTGCAGTAGCTCATTGTTACTACACTCCTAATGATCTGCATGAAAATCTTGGATCTGGGAGGAACAAGGCAGGATACCTACATTGACCTCAGTGAAGGACTCAGCCAGTTAATTTTATGGTTGATAAAGAAGTTAGAATGGAAGCAGCTTTGTAAAGCTATATACTCCACAGCCCTTGAGACTCTGGGACCAAGCATCTGCAGACACCAAGACTGGTTTAATGCAAATGACAAGGAGATACAATGCCTGCTGGAAGAGAAACAACATCTCCACACAGCTTACCTCTACGATAAGTCTGCGTCAGCACAGCATGCCTAGAACTCAATGCAGAAGACCATTCAATACAAACTGCAAAGGATGCAAGACACGTTGTTGAGAAACAAAGCAGATGAGAGCCAGCACTATGCTGACTGAAATGATGCAAATAAGTTTTTCAGTGCCATATAGGCTATCTACGATCCGCAGGTCCTCAGGTCCTCCCCTCTGCTATCTGCAGATAGGACCATACTTTTAACTGACAAGGCCTAGATCCTCCAGAGATGGGTTGAACACTTCCTCACCATCCTCAATCAGGTCTCCTCCATCACCATGGATGCCTTATGTAGGCTGCCTCACATCGCTGTCAACACCGCGCTTGAAGCTCCACCTACAATCATGGAAGCGCCTATTGGCAAAGCTGACGCAATTCCAATGGAGGTCTACAAATCAGGTGGTCACAGCCTTACAGAGAAACTAACCAAGATCTTCTGTTGTATGTGGTCACAGGAGTTAGTTCCCCAAAAATTCAAGGATGCCTCCATCATCAATCTGTACAAGAGGAAGGGAAGTTGCCAACTCTATGACAACCAAAAGGGCATCTTCCTCCTCTCATCTGTCAGAAAGATACTCGCAACAGTCCTCCTGAACCAGCTGACTGACCATCTAAATGACCTACTGCCTGAGAGTCAATGAGGCTTCAGAAAAGGACACAGAACTACCAACATGGGGTTTGCAATCAGGCAGCTTCAAGAAAAGTGCCAGGAACAGAATATCAACCTTCTCTTCACAATTACCTCACATTCTAGCCAAAGCCTTTGACACGGTAAACCGTGAAGGCCTCTGGGAAATCATGAAGAAGTATGGAGGCCCTGAAAAACTCATCAATATGGTCTGATAGTTCCACAATGGTATGATGGCACACATCTTTGCAAACGGCAAATGCTCTGACCCCTTTGCAGTCACAAATAGCATCAAGCAAGGCTTTGTATTTGCACCTACCCTCTTCAACCTGATATTCTCTGCTATGCTTTCTATGCCTTCCAAGATGATGACCTTGGTATGGGGATCAGGTACCATTTTGATGGAGACATCTTCAAGCTCTGCAGGCTCAGAGTGAGCTCCAAAGTCCAGACGGCCACAATTTGTGACTTCCTCTTTTCTGATGACCGTGCATTACACTCACAGCCTGACATACAATGATCCATGGACCTACTCTCATCAGCCTGTAGCAACTTCAAACTCACTATTAACATGAAGAAGACTGAAATGATGTTTCAGTCTGCACCTGGCACAACATCCCAGGAGCCACACATCTCAGTTAAAGGTCAACAACTGTCGATGGTCAAAAAGTTTGCCTATCTAGGCAGCACACTCTCCTGTGCTGTCAATATAGATGACAAAGTCAATGCGAGATTAGTGAAAATTAGTGTGGGCTTCAGCAGGCTCCATAAGTCGTCTGGGACCAGGCATCAGAACATCAACAAAACTGAAGGTTTAAAAAGCCGTTATCCTTTTGATCCTCCTTTATGCCTGTGAAACCTGGACCATTTACCGGTGTCACACCAAGAAGCTAAACCACTTCCAGTTATGCTGCCTGTGAAAGATAATAAAGATCAGGTTGCAGGGCAAGATTCCGGACACCAAGGTGCTGAGAATATCACCTCTCCCCAGTATTTTCACCCTGCTGAAATTGGCACAGCTATGGGCTGGCCAACTCTCAAGAATGCCTGGCATTTGCCTGCCAAAGGAAATCTATCGTGAACTATCAAATGGAATGCACTTTCACGGCACAGCAAAGAAGTGGTGCAAGGACACCCTTTTAACTGACAAAAGTTCACCTAAAGAGTTTTAGCATCAACCCAGAGTTGTAAGAGCAAATCACTTGTGTCTGTCCATCCTGGAGGTCCCAAATCCAGAATGGAGCATTGGCCTTTGAACAGCAATGCACAGCAGAAGCAATGAAGAAATGCAAGGCCAGGAAAAAGAGAAGTTCCCATAACCAGTCTTCGTCACTCTCCTGCTCCATCTGCAGCAGATTGTTCAAGGCAAAGATAAGACTTACAAGACACCTATGTTCTCACGTGACCTAGCCTCCACCCCGATTCATTCTCTTCCCTTTCCCTTTTTTCTCCTTTTTTTTTTCTCCTTCCCTTTTTCTTTTCCATTTCTTCTCCTCTCTTCCCTCCCCTGCTGGATGCGGTCATCTTCACCCATGAAGAATGAAAGTAAAGTACTGATAAAGGAACTCTAAATGAAATCCTGGCTCTACTAAAGAGGGCAGGAATTTTGCCATTGACTTTAGAGGGACCAGAATTCAGTTTACTTCAGCATCTGTTTGGTAAAATGTCGTAGAAATATATATGTTAGTAATAATAAAATAGAGCCTATAAAAGCTGAGAGCATGAAGTACATTACAAAAGGCTTTTGGCATCCTTAGAGAAGATGGCCCCAGAGGATTTCAAAGAAAAAAAAAAGCTTTTCTTCCTTTACAGAGTTAAAATAAGTCAAAAACTTTGATTTTTTTAAAAAACCTCCAAAATACAAACAGAAAAATGGGAACCAAAAAAAATATACCTGATATTGAGCTAAATGGCTTGGCAGCAAACAGAATCTTTGCTACTCTGTGCTTGTCTCAGTCTCTGGTGACACTAATCTGCCTGATCACCTTCTGTTCTCTCAGTATGACACTATTTCTCTCAGTTCTGCATCTGCTGCACTTACAATAACTTTGGTATATTTCAAAAACTCTGCAAGATTTGTCAGAATTGCAGTTGATTTGATAACAGTGATACTGGAGGCGTATTCATCTCCAACACAGTTCTGAGGCTGCTAATCCTTCAGAATCCTCTCTCACATGTGGAATACTTACTCTCACACATTTTATGCAAATTCATTCTATCTAAACATTTACCTTCAGCTCTGATTTTTCAAGTACTGTTAAAGAATCTGAGCATGCAGCTTGTCTGTAATTCCAAGGAGGATGATATTCATTAGCAAAATAGTTGTTATATCATATGAGGAAAGGTGATGGGAGCTAGTCATGTTCTGCTTGTGGAAAAGGTGCTTAAGAGAGGACATGATAGGAGTCTTCAAATACCCAAAGGGCTACCGTAAAGAAAAAGAGAAAAAAATACCTTTTCTCTTTTTCTGCAGAGAGGAGGACACATACCAATGGCCTGAAGTTACAGCAAAGTAGGCTTAGACTTGCTATCAGGAAAAATCTTCACTGTTAGAATAGGGAAGCAGCAGGAAAGACTGCCTAGGGAAGTTTTAGACTTGCAGTCCCTGGAGGTGTTCAAGTAGATGCTAGACAGCAACTAGTTGGGGGTGGCCTAGGAGTAGTTATGCTTATGTCCCTGAAACCCATGGGTATTTCT
>JAGPOW010001338.1:37124815-37140650 GCA_030014935.1 Caiman crocodilus | reverse complement strand
TCCCCATCCCCATCCCCTGTGAGCAGTGCTGGAGCTGCACTACCCAAGCGCCATGCCCAGGCCCGTCCCCTGCAAGTGGTGCTAGGCTCAGCATTCATCAGTGCTGCTCACAGCAGACAGAGCCAGGCTTGGTGCTTGGGTGGCACAGCCTCATCCCCTGCAAAACTGGCGCCATTCACAGGGGACAGGGCCAGGCTCCATGCTTAGCTGGGAAGAGGCCACTCACAGGTGACAGGAACAGGGACAGGCATGGGCTCAGTGCTTGGCTAGCACGGCCCTGGCTTATACACTGTGCCTATGAAAATCCTTACCTTTCAAGCTGGAAAGCCAGGGTTAACCTATACACCAGGTTGACCTATATACTATGAAATATGGTAGATATTTAATCTATTGCATCATAATGATTGAGGCACTGGTAGGCTTTCAAATTGCTTTAAACTTGTAAATATACCAATAAAACATTGTGTTAAATTGATATTCTCTCTCTCCCCCAGATTTGGGATTTTTAAACAGAGAAAACCAGGATCCCTGCTTATAACATCTGTTATTCTTTTAAAAACCCTGTATAAATGTATTTTTAATATAATGTCCACTTATATGATACATACATAGAACAATTTCTAAACTTAAGCTACTGGGAGAAATCTTGGTTTAACTTATCTATTAAAATGCTGTTAAAGTATTTATTATAAATATTAGGAATCCTGGCTACAAATTTTAAAGATATGTTTTATGCATAAGAATCAAGTAATATTGGTTGCATTAATAGCTGTCTGGAAAAATGACTGCTGGATCAAATTATTATGAAAATTAACAACTAAATTCTTTTGGTTAGTAACCTCAAAGTTTGAATGAAAAATTATACTAACTATAATGCAAGTCTGACTGGCTTTCAGACTTTCCTCTTACCAGACAACCAGAAACGGTATTGGTTAAAATGAAATTATTTTTCAAGATAAAATGAATAATTAGTGTACATTTTGATCATGTTGATAAGTTTTAATTAATTACAGTTCTTGATTAAGGCCCCTTCTACATATGCAGGTACATGAACAATGGGATCTGCTGTGTGATCCACACAGCTATGCTTTCTGACATTCACACATACATGGCAGGAGACAATACTGTGGGACCATGAATTAGATTCCACCACACATTATTGCCAGTGCAGGGGGAGCCCAGTCCAGGCTCTCCATACACCAGCAAGAAGCAAGCTCCTGTGGCGGGGAGCCCCCTCTGGTGAGGCAGCTTCCAGCCATGGGGGTGATCCATGCACTTCTGGGGCTGGGGAATCATGGAAGCCATGATCATCCATGTTTGAGAGTCCATGAAACCCCTGGGCCTGGGAATAGCAGCATCCACAATCTCCTGGGGTCAGGAGTGCATGGAACCCATGATCCCCTAAGCTGTGGGGGTTCCGCACTGGGCATGGTCAGGAATTTTGGGAGACAAATCTGGACAGTTATTTTGCTATTGTGCAGAAAAGTGACAAAGCTAGACTTTGAAACATTAGTAATAAACTGTCCAGTTAGCAAATAAGGCAATTGTGAACAGCTAAGGAAAGAATACTCTAATATGCAAATGGAACTGGAAATGGTAACAATTTCCTAAATTATGTTGGATTTGGGTTTTCCTTTAAGAAACATTCAAGAAAGCTAACTTAATAAATTAACATCTAGAATATGATATATGTTAGGATATATGACATATGGGCAGACAAATAAACTTACACTAAGTCTAAAGGGTCAAAGGCAGAGGCAGCACTTGACCTATTGTGTGGTAACTGTTTAATGAGTACATTCTTATCCCATGGGTGGAAGCTAACTTGCACCAGCTTACATTTGACCAAAGTAGGAGTAAAGTAAGCTAGTTAGAGACAAGCTGCTCCAGTTCAGTGGGATAGGAAAGTACATACAGAGAGTATACACTCATGTTTGCAGTACCTGATCTATTATCATGTGGCTTGCTTTAAGCTTTATGATTATAGATTGGGTCTAGTTTGTGCCCACATTTGCTAGTGCCAGGAACATGTTGGGAACCCAGGCTAACTAGGGGAAGGGAGGGTAGGTGGGACTGGAGAGGCTAGTGGATCCACAGGAGGGTTTGGCAGGTCCAGGGGAGGTGCAGAGGTTAGCGATATTGCAGGGAGAGGTGGAGACTCTGGGGCAAAGTTTGGTACATCTATGCAGAGGGTGTCCATTGGGGCTGGAGCAGTTAGGAGGATAAAAACAGACTCATCAGGGAAAGGTAGGGTAGGAAAACATAGCCCCAGGGCTGGTAAAAGTGGATGTTGGGTTTTCCCAGCACCATGACTGTGCTCCAAATGTTTACAGATGTTCAATAGACTGGATTAACCTGCTCCTCATCCAAGTGTAACATCTGTACATATACCCAGAATAGTTCGCACAAAACAGCTGAACCACAGCAAGTCCCCTCCCTCCCCTTCTTAATTCTCTACAATTTGTTCACCTGCCTATATCCATAAAAAGGCTGTTTATTTTTTAACAAAAGGGGATATGTATTCATTGCTCTACCATAGAGAAGGAATGAAGAATTATGGAGCAATCTTTTTCACTGGACCATATGGTAAAAATGGAATTGTTTTTCTAGTTGTCAATGCCACAGCTGGTGAGAAGATTTCCCTTCTTAGATTCCTTTAAATTGTTAGCAGGTCATTATTACCCATGTTCATATTTTTGCAAGAACTGGGTATCATAGAAAATATCCATAAATATTATTCCTTAAATAAAAAATATTTTCTCATTTACTGTATGACAGTTAGTAAAACTTTTACTTACTCTGAAAAGGCATATTACATGTGAATTAAAAATAAAGTCTGTGCACAAACATTCATTTCTAGTGGTGGAAAATTTCCATTGCTAGAAACAATTCTATGAAAGAGGACAGTATAAACGTTCAGACTGCAACTACCCCTTCTCACCTGCTTCTGGAACCTTCCCCAGACGAGGTTGGGGACTGGAGATAGAAAGCAAAGCCTGTGCCTGCTTTATATACCTGGGACTCCACTGTGAAAGGCAAGCAGGAGTTTTGCCCCACTGATCCTTCTGCTCAGCTGCTACCCCCTACCTACTTTTTTTTGTCCCCTTCATTCATCCTGGGGAAGCAGGCAGGGGGCAACACCCCTTCCTGTGCTTGGCTCCTGGTGCCCAGGAGATGAGCAAAGGGATAAGCAGGACAAAGCCTCTGCCTGTCTATAGGATGGGCAGAAGCAGTTGTCTCCATGTGCCTTCTCCAGACCTCCAGACTTGGGTGACCCCAGTCTTGGGAAGCATAGGATTCTTTCCCCCAGCTCATCTCCTCTTGGTTCTCAGGAAGAGTTAATCTGGGGGAAACTGTGCAGACATTCAGGTCGTGTCCAGACATGCATGGGCATTTTGTTCAACAGGGACAATTAGCAGCAGCACACCTAGTGCCATGGCTACTCATCCTTGAAGGATGCTTGCACTGCATGTACTTCGGCACATGGCAAGCTACCCTGGGGGTGGTAGGGTAGGCTGGGGCCAGCACTGTGCTGCTCTTGCAGCATTGAGAATATCAGATTGTACACCATATACCACACTACCGCGCCTGTCTGGATGTGCCCTCAATGTCCCAAGGGAAACACTCTTAGTAGCATGTACTCATTGTCAGCAGTTTTCCAAGAGATGTCATTTTTGCTCCAGAAGAAAAAGCTTGAATGTCTGTACGCTTTGGTCTGTATCAGGAGAACAGCAATTCTTCCAATAGAAAATGAACATCTATACATGATATTCTACACAGATAAGCAGGGCTAGATGCGTTGAGCTGCTAAGATAAATAGACTTAAAACAGTTGAAAATGGATGGTGAAATGCTATTTGTAGAAAGCTGATGGAAGTGGCTCCACCATTGTCCTCTTAAATCTTAAACCCTTAGCATAAAGAGAGGTATGCATATGTGTCCCAGAACTAGGACAGAATGAGAAGGAATGTGGTGAAGCTGAGCATAGTCACCAAGTATGTGGGGGCCCAAAAAGCTCCCCCAGTTGCAGTTGCCTGCAGGTAAGTCTATTGGGGTGGAGGACAGATTGAGACACCCATGGTGAGGTAAGGAGAGGACAGGGGCTGGGCCCAGGAAGGAGAGGACAGTGTCCTGGCCAGGGTGGCGCATGGAGTCTGGAGCTAAGTGCAGAGACTGAGACAGAGCCATGGGCAGCTTGTCCAAGGGGTAGGGAGGGCTGTCTCCCTTCTGCTGTAAGCCCTCCCAGGGACAGAGTAAGGGGGTGCACGTGCCTCCCAGATTTGTGTATAGAGTGAAGATGGATGCAGGCTGCCTGCTGTGGGCTTGGGGCTCCCCATCCTGCTGCCACCCCCAGGAGCCCCATGCCAGCGCACTGACATGGCAAGCTGCTCCCTGTTCATCCAGCAGCAGCAGCAGGTGTGCTAACATGGTGTTGTGCTGTAAAATACGGATGGATCCCTGTGATTTTATGTATCACTACTTGGCTCTTCTAAATTTGAAGAATAAAAGGAAAGTAGCCTCAGTTTTATGCACACTGACTGTAGTGCTGCTCTCTTCTTGGACTTCATTGCTCTGATTATCTCTCATTATATGCAAATGAAGATGTATGATCTACTTGTTAACTAAATCTTTCCTGTATAAGCTTTCTTGATCCAAATATTCAAATGAAAATGGGAAAATGAAAATGAGGGAATAACATTTAAAAGAATATGAAGATTAAAAAAAAAACCAGGGACTGAGATTGTGAGGAAGTGGAAAGATGAGCTAAAGTCAGAACATGCTAAATGCTAATAAACTGACGAGCAGTATTTTGAAAACACCATAGATAATGAAATCCAAAGAAGTTTGTATCAACATCTCAGGCATTATGAAAAACAACACTGATTGTACTTTCATTTTGAGAGCGCACTTTGACTTCCTGTACAGAATCAAAAAAGATTGCAGATCCTAAATGTCAAGGTCAGTGGTCCACAATATATTTTTTAAGTCATTCAAGTTCTAATAGCTTAACAAAGGGATGTATAGATCCTATACTATTACAGCTATAAAGTCAGTACTTAGCCATGCTAATGTAGATGTCAAGTGGTGGGTACATGAGGCCAGAGAGCACTTGCTGTTATTTAGTTCTGATCTTATCTTGGAACATCCAGAGAACAAATACAGTTTACCATACCCTGGAATTGTGGGAAGGATGTGACAGGGCAAAAAGCATCAGAAGCAATCAAAAGAAGCAGGGCAGGAGCCCACAGAAATAAAGTAAACTGTAAAGTCATATGGAAAAATTGTTCATTTTATTCCATAATATTCTGGAGGTAAAAGATGTACAGATTTTTTCTTTTTTTTTTATCTTTGTTTTCACTGCCAAACTTTGCATCTGTTCATGAAGGAAGAAAGAAACATGAAAAAAGGAAAAAGAGGAAATCCTTCAAATAATTAAAATGGTTTCTGCTTCACCATTTCCATAACTGAAAAGAGATTTTGAGATTCATCCATTTAGATTTGGAATCAAGCAGCTGTGCGCCATTTCCACATCAGATATTTCTCCTCCATTAATTCAATGTGAATTCAGTGACAAATGAACCTTGTTGATGCATATGTTTGAGCTTAGTTTGACTCTTGTAAAAGAAAGCCATCAAAACACATATATACACCAAATAAACCTATTCCAGGGCTACTGACTGCTTTATGTAAATACATCAGGGAATAAATGCCAGTGACAGAACAGAGCTAAAGGACACTAATTTTACAACAATAAATTGATATAAACTGACCATGTACAAAACATTAGACAACATTCAATAGGAGTAATGAAGGAAAGCCACCTAAATATTGTAAAAATAAGTTCATGTAATCTGGCCTGCAGCCCGCTGCCCCCCTCCCATTTGTTTAAAAATTTCAACAAGTAATTAGCTGAGCCACTCTCCACAGCCAAATTTGTGAACCCCACACAGCTAAATCAGGCCCTGGCTAGATCAGTTTTGTGCAGAAGGATTGGGCCCTTTCTCATCCAGCTATATTGAGCTGCAGTACAATGCAGCCATGTGGTACTGGCACCTGGCCCCATGCTGCTGGATCAAGTCAGGCTTTTCTCTGGATCAGGCACAGAGACGAGATCCAGCACCCTAACCAACCTGACACTGCTCATTTGGCCCATGAGCAAACAATGTTTTGCACCACTGATGCAGACAGATTGAGAGCTTCAATAAAAGTAAAATGAACTTTTTTTATACTTTTAAACTGGGTCTTCACCATGAAGATGACTTGATCATCAGTGTTTTATACAATGAACTTCATGAAAAATGTATGCCTCCAGCAAATTTGCCTGTGTTGATGTATAGTATACTCACAAACGTGCACAAGTGCCTGATATAACTGTGGAAACTGCCTTCACAGGAGACTGCCTGCAGGTAGGCTCACTAAATGCACATGACATCTCAGGTACTGCTGAATGTACCCGATTCTGTTTGTCAAAATGAATTAACCATTGACTCTTTTAGCATATTATATACTATGAAACTATAAGTCTCAGCTCTTATGATAATGGACAGGGCCTGACTAGCAAACAAATAAATTCCAAGTCCTTAGACCACCATCATGCAGGCCAGGGTAAAACAGTCTAATGCTATGGCACCAATACCAATATAGAAACAAAAATATTTTCTACTGCATAAGGACCTTTATGTATTTTAGTAAAGAAGCCAAAATAAATAGAGGGAAGAAAGAGAAAAAAAACCCTAATGGAAACACATAAGGGACAGGGTGTGATCAGCCACCTAAATGTATTTGGTACTATTATAATTTCAATAAATTAAACTTTACTGATGAGACCAGAAGACAAATGGAAAAATATATATTTTCATGGTCTGATGCTGAGGCCCGCGGGGACACATTTTTTTCCCACTCAAACCAGTGGGAGCGAATCAGCAGAGAATTTGGCCCAGGGATTTCAGAAGAGAATATGAGAACTGGATTCCAATGAAATTTGAGAACTTAATTCTCTTAACTTCCTTTGAAAATCCCAGATATAGTGGAGACAGTAAACAAAGAGGCTGATGCATATTGTTAGCAATGTATCCCAATTTCTTAGACTGGAAAGAGGGTGGTTAGGAAATAGCACAGAAAAATTCTCCTTCCCACACAAATAGCAGAGCAAATAATATCCACTGTACATGGGGTTACACAGGGGAGTGTTAACTAGTATACTGGACCTCAGATAATATGAAAAAATACATAGAGTAAAAAACATGTGACCAGATAATCAACCAGAGTAAATTCATATAGGTATATTGACTTCAGTGAAACTATGCCAGTTTATGGCAGCTGAGAAAGCAACCTATCATCAGTATCATTGGTTTGTATGCGGCCTTCTAGGACATTATTCATTGCACTGCAATGAACAAGAAGTACCAATCATGTGCATTTTTCTCCTATTCAGACACTAAGTAAAGTACACTGCATTACTACAGCATTTAACACTGCCATGAGTAATCACTAGCTGCACGAATGAGTTCCTGTGAAGTAAAGTACACAAGATAATGTTTCTGCTACCCCTTACAACCAACCATGCCATGTTTTGGCCTTTATTGAGAATGTTTTCTTTATTATATCTACTGCAATGAGAGCTTCAGTCTGTTATGAACACAAAAATAAATAATGTCATTATCTAAGCTCTAGCTCTACATTTTTAAAAATGCTCTTTGTTTTACATTTTTTACTGTGAAAGGATTGAGAACTATTGTTTCTCAATTTTGCAGTCCATTATCATTCCATCAATAATTTTTTCTCTTATTTAAAACTAAGCACAAAGCACCATTAACAATAATGTTAAAACAGCAGTATCAACATGATTGGCACTTTACTCCTTTGAACTCAAAACCTATGTTATACTTCTTAATTCAAAATGTGAGAGGCAGAAATACAATAGATATATAATTAAAAGAAGGCATTATACACAATAGGGGATGTGTGCCAGCAAGATAGCATGATGGCACTTTTTAGTATGATGGCACTTTCAGGCTTCCGAAATTTATTATTTTTGTAATCCAATGCTGTTGTTTTTTAAGTTTATTTTGATAATTATGAGAAGTATTGTACTCTAAGTACAGGCAATCAAAAAGCCCAAGGCAGAATCAATACAATCTTTGCAAGTTAGTCTAAACTGCATAGATTGAACCAATAAGCAAGGGAACAAACATTCACTAATGATTCTGAAAATGCAGCCACATGCCTGCAGTGGCACAGGCCCAAAGCCAAGAGGGAGTAGAGCATGCCTCCCTCCTTGGCAGAAGCAAATAGCTTGGGTCAAGGCTAGTCCATCCACCTTGGAAGGATGGGGGGTGGGCTTGGGAGAGAGTTACAAAGCAACCTGGGATGCTAGGGACTGAGATTAGGGACAGACTTTCAAAAAGCTTGAGCTTGAAATGTTTCGATCTTTGCAGGTTAGTCTAAGCTGAACTGGTTTGTAACTGGACAGACATTCTCTCTGAACTGAGCAAATTCAGGCACATGCTTACAGTGGCACAGGCTAGAAGCCGAGGAGTACAAGAGCAGCCCTCCCTTCCCTTCCAGAGTGCTGAGCTGAGGCGGGGCATTCCCAGACCTGACAGGACTTCTGATTAGGGAGGCCTGCCTTCACCATCCTAGGCTTTCCCCGCTGGTTGCTCAAGGTGCAGGAGTGTTACCAGACCCCATCACTAGGCTAGGACTCTTAGACAAGTGGGGATGGATGCATCTTTCGATGATACAGAGTTTTTCAATCTCCCTCCCTGTTTTTTTATACTGTATACACCAAACTGGAAGGCAAGCAAGACAACAGGAATCTGATAACAGTGTTTATCAGCGTACCCACCGGGCCTCGAACATTTGGTCTTGTGTGGCCTTGGTCCAGGCAGCAGGTAGAGGGTGCCCTACGGTCTCCTGTAGGCCCATGGGCGGCCATCTATCCCCTGAGTGGTTTTCCCCAATCTTGCCTGCCACAACTTTGAATGTTATACCAGTGGGGGGGTCAACCACCCAGGGTTTGACTGCAGCGGGGAGACCACCTGGCGGTAGTCCGTGGCACTCCACCTCCCTACACCCCAACCTCATGCCAATCTCCAGCAGGTCATCAGATCTTCTTGGCCACACTCCCAGTGATGTTTGTCTTCCCTGGGACCTGGTGGCTCACGTGGCCCTATCACATTCTAGGACTTGTCTCCTGAGGTAACTAACTCAATCAGAAGTAGGGCTACAGAAAATCACACTCTCTTGGCTCGAACAGTCCCTACCCGGGACTCCAAATTCACTCTATGCTCAAATAAAAGATGGAGGATCAAAGAAAAATATGACACAGTGCCATCCTGTCTATATCGCCTCTTCCTCTCTCTCAGCCCCTCCAAAAGATGGCAAAACTAAAGAAAGGAAAAACCAATGCAAATCAAGTGTAGGAGGACCTGACCTGTCCTTTTCCCCTATCCTTATGTTAGGGTGATGGTATAACCTTCACACCCTCTGATCCTGCTGGGGTTTGGCCTGTCATGGTCAGCATAAACCATGGCCTTTCACCCCAGGTCGTTACAGATCTTCCTCTGCCCTGTCTGACATGGGCTGTTGCTGTCCTTTTTCCCCTGTAGGGAGTGCCCCGCTTCTGATATCCTGTGGTGTCTCCCCACATACCTGGCTACTCCTAGTGTTGTGGGCTGACACCCAGCCTCTGGCCGTGCTGTACCTCAGCTTCCCTTGGTGCTCCATTCCATCTCTGCCCAGAGGGAGACCCTCCTTTGCCTCCTGCATTCCTCCGATGCTCCCACCTGGCCCCTCGAGGAGAGACTCCTCCAGCTCTGTCCTCCCTTCACCGATCCTGCCTCTATCAGTGCAGAGAGCCTCTTCTGGCTCCCCTGTCTCTTCAACACGTTGTTTCCCGCTGATGTAGAGAGCCCCTGCTGGCTCTCTAGCCCTCAGGGTATCCCAGATGGTGTCCGGTGTTAAAGACTTCCCTGTTTCTGCTCTGCTCTCCCCTCCATCTTCCTCAGTGGTTCAGTTTATTCCCACCAGCCAGTGATTGCCCATGATGTCACTGGCTGGTTTCATCTGCATAAAGGCGCAGCTTATGACCTATGTAGATCTCCTTTCTCCTTCCATCTGCATCATGAGTCCTGCTGTTGCCAGTAAGTAATCTCTTGGAGCTATTTTTATATCTTTTCCCTTTTTGCCACATGCTCCCCACCCCATGGGGTCTCCGTTCATTGTTTGGGGTTCTTTCCCCCATTCTCCCCCAGGACAATCAGAAAAACAACAGTCACTGTCTATTAGCTCAAACTCTTTTTGAATGGCTTACCAGCTGAATTGTTGATTAGCTCCAAAAACCCTTAAACGGTCACTGTTCGGTCTGCCTGTCCCAGTAAAATTGGAGACATGCACACGCAGACACCGCTCAACATTAGCTAGCATATCACATGCCTAAGGTCCATGAGGCTGGGGGTTGTGCTGTGGGAGATGGGAGAGAGCGGGGATTCCTGCTTCAGCAGTGAGCAGTGAGGAGGCAGTTAGCCTGGGGAAAACCAGGAAGACCCTCTGTATCTGCAGTCTCTGCCAGAGATCCACCCAGAGAGCAGAGGGGAGGGGCCAGCCCTGCTGTGGAGAAAAGAGCCCCATCCATCCCAGAGAGCATGTCAGGATGCTGGGGGAGTCATAAACCAGCAAGGGGTCTGGGACAGATACTGCATAAATCAGCTAAGCCTGATACTACACTCAACAAGGTTAATCTCAAACCAGTTCTAGTCATTTTCAAACTGTTTTATGTGCCCTGAACATCTGTTCTGTTACAGGTTTATACCAGTTTCTGAATACTTAAACCCGCTTACATGTAATATCTGTCCCGAGCCTGAAAGTTAATTTGAATCTGGAGGGAATCTGGGACAGATGTTCAATAAACCGATTTAACCTAAATCAGTTAAGTCTGATACTACATCCATCCAAGTTTATTTTAAACTGGTTTCAGCTGTTTTGAAAGTGGTTTATGTGCACTGAACTTCTATTGCATTATAGACTAGTTTCTGATCGCTTATATTGGTGTATGCATAATTTCTGTCCCTGGCCCTAGACTGCTCTATAAAAGTATGTATAAACACATTCCTATTTGTGGTCTTGGGTATCCCCACTTTCCAAAATTATACAGGCATATTATAAATAATATTTTGTATATCAGAATGATAAATCTTTGTAAACATTAGGTCAACAGAATATAGATTTAGGCCTCAGCCCTACAAAAACTCATGGACAGTCTCATATTTCAATACTGTGAGCAGCCCACTAACTTTAAGAGGGCTACTTATAATTCCTGTGACACTCACATCAGTATTGGATCTTATTCTCTTGAGACAGCTTATCAGCGTGTATCCAAAATCATACTAAATCAACTACATTACATCCATATTGTGGGATAGCACAGGCAGAGCTGGCAAGATAGGCTTTAATTCAGCAGCCCTTAGACCGGTCCTTAGGCAATGCAGATATGCTCAATGTGTCCAGTTATATTTAATTAAAAAAAGAGAGAAAGCTAGCAAATTTCTGGGTAGGAGTTAAAATAAGTTTACACTAGGTATGGACTTCAGTAGGTCTAGGAAAAAAAACAATTGGAAAGTATGCAGCTAATTAATGGACACAGAGATATTCAAGTGGAAACAACTCAAGATTATTACAATCAATTAATCATTAATTTGTACTCCACATTATAACACGTGGGAATAATATTAAGTGGTGCCAAGCCAAATTCATCAGCTTTCATCAAAAACAGCTGGTTGTTATCAAAATATAGGTACTGATAGATCATTAGAAAAATTGAGCCCATTTCTCTAAGTATATAACAAACAACGCCTTGAGTCAATGATACAGGAAACACGGATTGCAAAAATGTTAATGTGGGTTGTGGTTAGCATTTATACAGATAATTTACATTGCCACAGCTGAGACCAGCAGATGCCCTCAAGCTTGATTCCCTTTCTTGTAACAGGGAGTGGAGGTGCTGGCAAATCACTCTTTATAAGTGACTTCCTTCTGGAATGCTCTTCCCTGCCAAAGCCTAAAATAGACCTAAGTGGCTGACCTTTGGAGCCTGCTTCAAAGCCCCTCTGTGTGAGCCTGCTTTAGTGAAAAGCAAAAGATGGCAGCACTCTGAGAAAGGAAGGGTAAATTTTCTGTCTTGAAAAGAATATTTTAATAGTGTGGAAATTCCTAAGCTATTGAATTGCCCACAGCAAAACATGATGGCTTGAATACTCAAGCAGGATAGAAGATAATTTGAAACGTATTCATAAATTATTGGTTCTTCCTTGTTTCTTAATTAAAACCATATTGCAAGAAAGTAAAGGTAGCTTCTCTATGTATAAGTCCCCACAAGAAAAATGCTACAAAATGTTATTTTTCCAACTAAAGACAATATCTTTATTGTTTTGGGATTGCTTCCTGTTTAAAATAAATCTTCCAGTCAAATACTTATCATTTCATATCTTCTTAGTCAAATATCTTTTTTATATATTAAAATTGTGCTAGTCATTTTCATTGATGCAAATAGGTAAGACTGGATTGGAAAAAGTGCAATTTTTAGGGCACCTCAAAGTATCTCAGGGAGATGAATAGGAAACAATTGTAGAAGACTGTTTACAATATATATATATATATATATATTTTAGTTAAGTTCCCTTTTGACTTCCAAAGGAAAAAGTTTGATCATGCACTGAATTATTTTCTAAGTAACTGGGAAGACTTTAAAATAGAAAAACAACATAAACAACAACAAAAATAGTTAACCACTCTATCCCCTCCCCAGTGGTCTTTCTGGTTATTCTATTTCTTGTTATATCTCTCTGTCCAAGCTACTTTACCAATAGATAAAAAGTTAAATTAAATTTGGTAAAGATAACCTAGCTAAAATACCCATAGATTCCACTACTTAATAGGTTAAATTCAAAGAAAATTTGGGAAGGAAAGAAGGTTAACTGTTTGTAAGTTAACTATTAGTACAAGTTCAAAAGAGCATAAGTTTGTGTACTAGCCATGCTGGAAATAGATAGGGACCTACTTATATCACAGCAACACAAAGGCATTTTCACAGGTGAATTTTATGCATTTTTTGCACAAATCTCCCTCTCACCACTGTTTGGCTGAGGGGCCCCAGAAGCCCTGCCCCTCACCGTTGACTGGCCAAGAAGCCAATCATTCATTTTCAGACTGCAGCATTACTGCAGCTTTGCATTTGGCTTGTTAAAAGACCGTACCAAAATCCTTTAGCTTTCCTGACTGAGACCTTGACTGAGTCTGTCACTAGCTCAGCCTCTCAGTAGTTCTTTCTCAGTTCTATGGCTGCAAGAACTGTATTCGGGTAAGCTTTTTTTGTGGGGGAGAGAAAGGGGGAAGCGGGGGTACTATGCAAAATTGTGGGAGACTGCTATTTTTTTTAAGTTTCCATGAAAATAAAAAATAGAGATAGGTGAATATGAGATTTAAAGTACCATAATATCCCTTTCATTTAGAATCCACCCTCAAAGTGGACTCATTGCCTACTAATTCCATAAGTGTACCATCCTCAGATTCAGCGTGTGACCTTTGTGATGAATCAAGTCACATATTAAAGTCAGATAAATGAAATAAGTTTCCAAAAAGATTCCAAATGTTTTGAAGACATTCTACACTTTTCAAAATTAAAAAAACAAACACACTCTCAACAAGTAATTGAAACCTTTGAAAACTGTTACCTACAGAAAATAAACTTCATTTAAATTCCTTTTTAGAGAGCACTTCTACCAAATCTTTACCAAAACTTGTTTTACCCTTTATTTTTCAGTTTAATTGCTTAACTTTTATGATATTAACTGCATGTCTTTCTGTACTTCCAAAATTTTTAAACAATGATGCATTTAAATGTGGAAAAGAAAAGTTAGTGTATATATTTTAGACATTATCCACATTATCCAGCAGTTCTTCTTTTACACCTTAAATATATATGGATTAGGAGTCTTCAAACCTTTACCTGGTGATGAACTAATTTTAATTATTCTCCCTTTCTCTGCATGCCTGCCTCTTCTTGACACTGTCTAATGTCAAACTAGACAGGCCAGCGGTGTCTCCACTGCCCTTGATAGGAAGTCATAAGGGCATTACTTTACACTGCAGGTGGCAACCAGTAACAACAGCCTTTCAATTATTTCTAAACCCATCTAATCAAGTTGAATGTAAAGTTCCCTCTTGGATTTTTTAAACAGTTTTTGCTTTCTCCTCATCCATAAAACCCATTCTGCTTTAAGAAAACTAAAAACTCATACTGAACATTTCCAAAGCATTTCAAACCAGATGACTTACCTCTCTTGTATGAAATATATTAAACCTAGTTTTATATTGTTTAAAGTTTTTATATTTATATCAAAGAGCCCAGTACATCTTATAGTATGCTTAGGCAGATGAACTCAGTGCACCTAAAGCATGCCAGCTACAATCAGCTCCAAGAAACACTCAGCTCAACTACTGAAGTAACATATTAAGGCTTTCTGAAGCTTTTTCAAAGACACAAGAATAAAAAAGGGACACATAAATCAGTTTGACTTCATCATTGGTGGTATAAGCAGGCCAACAATACAATCTTAAAATTATGCAAGTGTGCTACAACAAAACTGTTTAGCACATCCTTGGCATCTAAAAAAAATATAATGCAATAAAAAAGAAGGTTCTAAACCCATAGGACATAAATATTTCAACCTTTTCAGTCATATTTTTTCCCAATTTCTACTTAAAATCTAAAACATTTTCGGTGCTGGGTGCTATATCTCCTGAAAGCTAACATACACCAGTATAAGTTGCACATAAAGGAATATATAAATTGTTATGTTTGCATGTGCAGAGGTAATACAGAGCTGAAACTGAAACCATGGCCAACATCGACAAAGTCACATTACATTCAATGCTAAATTCTGTGAATTTCTAAAGTAGAGCTGAATTAGGCCCACTGAGTCAATAGAATGAATTTGGATTTTTTTCCAGTGTAACTGGCTGCATTGACACGAGCTTAACTGCACAGTAAACTAATTTGCAAAGCATCACAGTCTACATGTACAATGCTATTAGACTGCAGCAAACTAATTTTCACCACCATAAGGCAGTGCTGTCGGGCAGTGAAAATAACTGCACTTAAACACAGGTGTAAGTACTGACTGGGGCGTAAATTGTGCCTTGTCAGCCCAGACAGCAAGGGACCAGAGTCCAGCCTGCCAGCTAGCCACATGGCTCTGCTCTTTGGGCACTCTCGTGCCCCAGCCAGCCCCTCTGCTGCCTGATGCCACAAACCATAGTGCAGGCCTGACCCCCTCCCCCAAACCCTCTGAGCCTGCTGCCAGCCCAGAGCTGCTCCCCCAGCCTAAACTGCTGCAGTCCCAGGTGCATGTGAAAATGCTGAGCTTGGGAGCAACTGACTCCAGCACAAATTGTGTCAGACTTTATTGAGGCATACTAATTGCACATGTAGCTGCATCCACTGAGAACAAAACTGGTCCTAGAGGCTAGGGACAGACATTCAAAAAGCCCGAGTCTCAATTATTTAAATCTTTGCAGCTTAGTCTAACCTGCAGAAACTAAACTGATCTGCAAGTGGATAGACATTCACTTTTGATTCAGAAAATGCAGGCACACACCTGTAGTGGCTCAGTCTAGAAGCCAGGGGCACAAAAGTGAGCCCTCCCTTCACTTCCACAGTACTGAGCTAGAGGGGGTACATCATAGTATCATAGTATCTAGAGTCGGAAGGGACCTGGGCAGGTCATCTAGTCCGACCCCCCGCCTTGGCAGGAAAGAGCACTGGGGTCAGATGACCC
>JAGPOW010001338.1:37106576-37116735 GCA_030014935.1 Caiman crocodilus | reverse complement strand
CAGTCCAAGTCCTGGCGTGATAGGTGCTGGCAGTAGTGCAGGCCGCACTCATCACTTGACTCTCCATTGCCACAGGGTGTGTGGCTGCTCGAGCTGTCGTTGCATCTGATGAAAGACTCAGTTGCAGGATGCTCTCCATTGCCTCCTGGTTATGGCCCAGGGGTAGACCCATGGGGATTTCCTGGGGTGGAGTCGCTACTTTTGCCCCACCGTTAGCTCCACCCTCCTCTTCCATCCTTCCATGGCGGTATTTCTGGGGTGGAGTCTCTACTTCCACCCCGCCATGGGTAACTCCGCCCTCCTTCTCTACCTTTCTGTTTCGCTGCCATCTTGAGATGACAGGGGACTTTGGCTTTCCTCCGTAGCTGCAACCCTTTTGACCGCGTGTACGGAATGCAATCAGACTTCCAACTCAGTCTTTTCCCATATCAGAGTCATGACCATATTGAACACTATTCGTAGCATTCTCTCCTTTCCATATGCCGTGCCAGTCCCTTCAGCCATGAAGCAGCTCTTCTCCGCAAAGCTCTGAACGCTCCGGCTGTCCCAATTCTGATAACAGCATGTCTAAATTAATTAGCGCTGGTCCTCTACTCTCCCACACACAGTGCATACAGCGAGCTAACTCCCGACTGAGAGCTGTATCTTCCTCACTCGGCTTCTGTCTGGTTGAGGACTCGCTGTCCCCTTGCTCCCGGGGTTTAAACCGAACCCGCTCAGTCCCCATTACACATCCGAAGGCTCTTGGGTGGAGGCTCACTTCCCACTCTTTCATAGGCTCCCCTTCTCCCTCAAGCGAAAGGCAACCACTCACAACTCTTCCACCCGTTCCACCCGCTTGATGGTAAGCGATGTGTGCTCCCAACTCCGTGGCATCTAGCACGTGGCGTTTTCCACCGCACCAGGGGCAACTCTCAACCAGTTCCAGCTCCATCACATCTTCCCGGCGTACTGATCCTGTTCGTGATGCCACGTAGGGGCTGAGAAATGCTGGCAGAATGGGGCCGCCAATGGAGAGGAATTGAGGTGTTGCAACCGCTGCGTCTCCAGCAAAAAAAACTTTACTTACAGTCTGTATACACTGTAGACACGTTTTGTGGAGTTACAAACAAAACAGGAAACAGGCACACTGATGCTCACACTCACACAGGGTATGGGGCGTTGGATGATTCCAGCAGGGAATTGTCAGTGGTTGATCAGGCCTCCTTTGTGGTTTGGAAATGCACGCAGGGATTTTTCCTCATGAGCATCCGAGCTCTCCTCCGATTTGGGTGGGTACCACCCAAACTTTTTATGTGGTCAGCGAACCAATTGCCGACAGACACGTGTGCATAATTTACGGTGAGCCAATCATGAGCATGCACTCAATGGTGCAGCTGCAAGGTTTTGGAGGGCTCTGATCTTGCACCAAGACTTTTTCCCCGTGTTACAAGGGAAATCCCTGCACCCGTGTTTGCAATGTGCTTAACACAGCTGTGCCGAGGCATCTCTTTAACTGTTCTGCTCTGACACACATTTGAAAACTCCACTGTAGGGTAGCACTTGTATTTAAAAGTACTACCCTACTGTGAAGTTTATTAGTTTCTTATGGCCTAATAGGACTGCACATGTAGACTCTGAGACATTTACTGCAGAGCTAATTAGGCATCATGTAGATGTGCCTACAGGCTTTCTAAAGGTTCCAAAAACAGTCATGTTTTGCCTGTAGCTAGTGCAAATGACTTCTTCTTCATATCAGGTGGTAGATAACTCGCACTCCTGAGCAGCAAATTTTTCTTGTATTCAGCTAGTCTCCTTTGCTATGAAAGCATGCTTCTCTATTCTTCTCAACCTGTTTAGCTTCCCTTATCTCTTCCCCTGTTCCACTCATTTCAGTGGTTTTAACAGTTGACATCAAGTGATTGGTTCTCTGTTCTGCCTCTGGGGAAATCATTTCCTCTCTTTCTGCAAGCCATCAATATTTAACAACCTTTCATTGTCCCAGGTCTGGGAGATCCATGATCCAGCCCTGATGGCTTCACTGTTGTGAGTCATGTAATGGTTATAATAACATAACCAGCATTGATAAGAATTCATAGAGAGACCCTCAAAAATCATCACAAACTATAAAAACTAGGTAAAAATTCAGCCCAGAGTGTAGAAATGTGTGTGTCACTGGTATGTATTTGTGCATGTTCTGATAGTTATGTTTTTGTTTTGTACAAGTAATCTACTGTATTGTATCCACATTCCAGAGTAACTATGAATGAGCACTGTTTGTCTGGCAAAGTAAGTTTGGGATGCTAGGCTTTTCCTTACATCATTTATGGTTCATTATAACCATTTTTTTCCATATAACATGGAAACAGGCAACTAAGTAAACAGTAAAATGAGCATTTTACTTGAGATAGGACTTTACTAAGAAATTTTGGGGGAAACAATACTGTAAACTGTAGAAATTCTAAAAGGTGGTTGCTTATTGTCTATTAAAATGAATCTGTAGCTAAGGTTTTTCAGTACTATACATAAATAAGGAAAAGAGAAAATTATCTACAGATTCCTTGATTGAGTTACTTCTAGCTTCAGTCACAGACTTTGTTTAGATTATAAAAACCTCCAAATCTAAGAGTTTAATTGGTAAAATTAAATTAATTACTATTTCATGAATACCAACTCATGTATTTTGCTCTGTTTCATCCAAAAGTCTATAATGGCACCGCATAAAGGGCTTTTTCCAACACTCACTGAATCCAACTCAATTCCATCAATTTCCTTCAATGAGCCTTCAAGCCCCAAGGCTTGGGGTCTAGCTTTACAGCATTTCATACTACATAACGTAATTGGTATTCAAATTCACTTCAGCACAATTTCAGCTAATATTCAATGTGAATAAAAGATGAAGAATCTTGCTTTTAAAAAGCAACAGCTTGATGAGTTTGCATATCTTTTTTGGTACGCACCACTGTTACATTTCACCCAGTAGAATCACAATTCTATTGGCTGAAATCTGTTGTGTGCAAGCATTCAAAGCACTTTAACTGCTTTTAAAATTGCTGGTGCAGTGAAAATCTCCATCACCTTGGACAAGGTTGAAGTGTTTATCAATTGGGACAGAAGAGTTTGAATGAATGTTGTCTCACACTCACAATAAACTGCGGCCACCACACTGGCCTCCATAATCCCACTGTGCATTGCTTGTAATCCCCACGTCCCCCCATAGGGTAAGTTCCCTAACCCCCTCAGAAAACCCATGCTTTGTCGGAGAGTGGTGCAAACCCTGCCCCCTCTCAGTGTCAGGATCAGGAAAGGCCAGCACCCCTCTACAGGCTTATATTGCAGTACAGGTTTCCAGAGAGCCCTGGGGAGTCAAAGCAACTATGTCCTCCAGAAAGAACCCAAACCTCCCTGACTACGGACAGACATTCATAAAGTCTGAGCCTGAATTGATTCAGTCTCTTCGTGTTAATCTAACCTGCAGAGACTGAATTGATCTGCTAGTTGACAGATATTCACTTTTCAATCAGGGAATGTAGGCACACACCTGCAGTTGCTCAGGCTAGAAGCCAAGTGGCACTAGAGGAAGCCATCCCTTGCTTTCCACAAGCTGAGTTAAGAGGAGATCTGGCCAGGCCCTGGCAGGATGCTCCGAGTAGCGAAGGGTTCTAGCCCTCACCCTGCCCTGCACAGTCCCCGGTTGGGATGTGCTTGTGAGTGGAGGGAAGGGAAGCAGCTCTCACCAGACTTCCCCCTGCTTACTGCTCAACTGGTGGGGAGTGTTGCCAGACCCCAGCACTCAGCTAGCATTCTGGGGCAAAGCAGCATTGGGGAGAGGGAGGACTGCATGCATTCACTGATGATACCGAGCATTTCAATCTCCCTCTCCCTGCTTCTTCATACTGTCTACAGCAAACTGACAGGCACTGCTTTCATTATAAACCAGGTTATTTCTCACACCTCTCTCTGTCCCTTCTTGAAAACTGACAAATTGCAGCCTTTGAAGCAAGCCAGCAGCCAGCAGGGAACTTATCAGAACACAAAGCTTATCAGCCCATCAAGAAAACAAAAGCCTCTCTCTCATTAGGTCAAGCTCTTCTTAAAAAATCTTTGTCCAAGGCATTTGTAAGAAAGAAAGGAGAGATATTACCAGCTGACCTGCTGATTAGTTCCAAAAAGCCAGACAGAACAGTGTCTACTTATGGCTTTCTTCCAGTGAAATTTGAGACACACACAAATAGACAAATCTCAGCATTAACAAGTATGGGGTTGCTGTGTCCAGATGCCAGCTGGGGTTTTTCCACTGCAGAGGCCACATTGGACTAGGGAGGATCCTTGCTTGAGGAGCAAGCAAGGGAAGGGTGGGGCAGGGGGAAGCCAGGCAGATGCTGCTATGCCTGCAATCTCCACCTCCTTCTCAGCCAGCTGGAGCTACAACTAGGAAGGAGAAGGGCAGGTCTAGCACTGCTCTCGGGAGCAGACAGCCCAGCCCAGACCTGAAAAACATGTTGGGATGCCGAGGGACTCTGACTTAACTTAAACCCCACTCACTCCAGCCCCATTTGTAGCGGCAGCACCATGCTCTGCTTCTCCCCACTCACCTCTGCTCCTCAGCTGCAGCATGCCCTGGTGCAGGCAGCTGGTGTCAGCTGCTCTTGGGGCTGCTCCAATTCCCAGAGAATGGCACATAAATCCATTGTTCACACTCACCCTAGCCCATGCTGGAGCAGCCCTGGGAGCAGCCAACACCAGCTGCCTGCACCAGGGCATGGTGCAGCCCAGGAGTAGAGGTGAATAGGGACAGGCAGAGCCCAGGCATGGGGGGACAGGCAGAGCACGGTACAGCCTAGTGGCTGCAGGCACCTGGCGCCAGCTGCTCCTGGGACCACCGCAACCTGGACTGGAGTGAGTGTTCCCTCTGTTTTGCTGCTTTGTGCAGCCTCAAGAGCAGCACCTTCCCCCTGTCCCTTCCCTAGCCCCAGCCTCACTCCCTCCCTCCCTCCCCACCATGGGAGCCTATCCCTATTTGTTACATTGTAAGTTGGTTGACTTTATACAAATTTGATTTCTGTGCCATTCTCCTGGAATGTATGCACTACATAAATTGAGGGGAACCTGTACTTGGCTGCCCTTTGCAATCTTCCTCAGCAGGGTGAAGCCTGCACAGCTACCTTAGCCCTCTGGCTGCAGACTGTCACCAGCACAGGCAGCCTATGCTACTCTAGTCTGAAACCGTGAACACATGCACTATTCACAGTTGGCTGGGGTTCCAACTGATTGCACAAACTGGTTAAATTTCAACCATTTGATGTGAACGCTTGCACACATCCCCAGAGATAGAAGTATTGGCAGGATAATCTAATATTTCTACTCCTTTTCAAATGGGATAAAGGCTTAACAATTTTCAGTTACAACAGAAAGAAGACAAGCCAATCCACAGGAAAATAAAGGAAAACAGGCCTGCTTACTAGTCCAAAGCCAAAATAAAAATACAAGGGAAATTTGTTTCTGTTATATTAGTCAACTTGACTACATAATACTCACATAACGGACTAACTAAAACCTTTCCCTTTCTTTCATAATTTAGTAAAGACTTGGACTAGTATTTCTTACAGTTTTTAGAAAGAAATAGCTAGGGGAAAAGGGAAAAAAAGAATAACCTAAAGGAAAGTATGAAAATATATCAAGTGTGCCAATTTTTTTCAGCATAACAATTTGAAATACCTTCTGACTACCCCTTGATATCCTGTGGAGCACCATCTGTCTTGACCATCCTCTTTGCCTTATGTACTTTTTGTATTCAGCATGGAGTGGAAGGATATATGTTCAACAAATGATATTCACCCCAAAAAGATGTATTACACAATATAGTTTTTGTAGCTGACAATCCCATGTAAATGAAGCATATGATTTTTATGTAGCAGCTATGCAAATGTTAATGTGACAGTGATCTATCTTTCCTTGTGCTGCACACAGGTTCATGAGTAAAACATGAAAAACTAACTGCTACGTGCTCAAAGAAGTCACTCCTGAAGGCTTAAACATGTAAAGATTTTTTTTTTTTTTTTTACAAAATATAGATTAACAATTGGGCTGATATGCTTATATACTAAATTCTTCATGGCAGAGAGATTTTCCTTCCCTTTTTCTTTTTTGTGTTTTTCCCAGTTCTCTCTCTAAAGTGTCATTCTTTAGAAAAAAAAATAGGACTGAGTTTTCACTGAGTTTATGCTAGTAAGGGGTCTGGATCTCACACAGTAATGTATTCAACAAAGACTTCTAGCCTTATATAGACATAATGCCTGCAATAAAGGCTTACAGAAAAAGGGCCAAGTTTTTCAAAACCAAGATTTTCATGCCAAGACAAAGAACACTTCTTAATGCAATTTAAGCACAGGCCTGCTTTGTATTAAATGTAGAGATGAACAATACAGCTAGAAGCACTGGGTGCAACACATCCTAGGTGATCAGTAGTTGTGTCTGTTGTTCCATACCGTTTTGGTATGCAGCTTACATGTATCATAACAGTGACTAGGAATTCCAATCAAGATTTTCTAGCAAAGCAAGTCATTGATACAAATCATAGACAAAGCCTGACATCCTGGACAGATAACACATTAACAGCAATTTAACTTGCATTAATTTTGTACACTGGTTTAATTTATACTGGAGTCCAGAGCAAGAAGATGACCAGCAACGAGGTAACCTCAAGGACCTGTCGCAGTAGGTGCTTTTAGAGAGCCTTGCAACTGGGTGAGCTGGAGCTAGCAATAACCTTCTTAACAGAGGAAAAGCTATCTCGGGATTGAAGTAAATACAAACCACAAACACCAGTGTAAATTGTACCAGTGTCATTCTATCCTGACCTTTTTCTGGGGTAATTCTATAACACTATAGTAACTTAGACCTGTGTAGGGTTATATATTGTATGTCTGTTCCTTGTTTACACCTGTGTAAGAGTGAGTTACATCTATGTAAATATGTCTAGGCCCTGACATCTCTCAATTTCCCTGGTGAGAGCTACATCTAGTTCTCCTTGGCTGACAGAAAGAAAACTGTTTTGAGGCTTCTGAATGTCAGTTTAAGGTGCAATAGGAAGAAGGGAAAGAAACTACTCTCAAAGAGAGAGAGAGAAAATGGTAACACTTAATATTTGTTTATAATAATGAAAATAATCAGTGGAGGTTGAGTCTTAAAAAGGTGTCTCTATTGCCAAGAAAAAAATTAACTATAACATTTACCATTTTTAGCATTTCTGTTCTGATAATATGAGGTCCAAGGAATTCTTCAACTGTGCAAACCTGAAGGACAATTAATTGGGATACATTTTTTATATTAAATGCAGCATTAAATAAAATTATTTGAGGTCTTTTAATTGTCTTCTATTTCTAGTGTAATTTCTAAAGGACAGTTTTGCTGTTTATGTTATTAGCAATCTAAATGAAGCACTAAGGTCATTTAAATGGTTTATATTTTCCACTATTATGGCTATTAATAACTATAACACAACAGTTTATATGATCAGCTTAATAAATACCTACAGTTTCTCTCAAGAATTCTTCATCATCTGTGTACTGAAAGATATTTCTTCAAACATTTCCTATGATCAACTACTCATTGCACCAAGCTAGTATCAAATTTAAATTTGAAGCAACTTTATTGTAATCTCAAATGGTATCTGGCTGTCAGTAAGAGGGTGGCATAATGGATTGTAATCACTTTGAGCAGAGTAAGGACAGGTCTAGCAGAAAATATTTAATTCTAGGTGATGGCTCCTGCAGAGTCAGTAAAGGGCACATGCTAATAAGGAAACTGCAGAAAGGCACTGGTGACGACATGCTCATTGAAAAGAGCAAGCTCAGCAGATGCAGTGCAGCTAATAAAACCATTACTGCCTCATGTCAAGCTATGAAAAATACCAAAGGACAGAGTCATCACAGTGAAGGAAAAAAACAGAGTACTTGCATATTATGGCTGGAAAAGCTTTACAGGCAGAACAATGTTAAGATAACAGTGTTATCAAATGCATGAATAAAAATATGCCAAGAAACTTGCTCAATAAAAAGAACATTTTCCTTTTTTAATTCAGTGTACATAACACAGGCTGAAGCCTTACCATTCATTGTATTAATTTTCAGTTTTAAGCTCATTTCCAGAAAGTCATCCGTTGTCTTATGCTGAAGGCAGCAGGTTTAGTTTGTTTTCTCTTTCTCTTCCCACCCCCAACCCCTTTACTTCAATTTATGATAAAGTCCATAGGTAAAACACAAAGCACTGCAAATGAAGATGACGATGCATGAAAAGCATCCAGATGCCTTTACAGAGAATTAATTTACCACTCTCTGATTAACGGTTTCTGTTACCACTGGCAAATTGTGGGTCAATTTGTCTCTTTCTAAAACTAGGAATCTGTCCAGGAACAAAGAGAATCTGAAGTCTTCATATCCTGCCTGTGCTCCACTGTACAAACCGGTACTTCAGCTGGCAGTATTTATAATGCAAGTATAGACCTTCTGGTCTACACCTGATGCATACATAGCTGCTATTTTGATAGGCAACATGACTTGCTATATCTACTAGAAAACAAGATCTAAACCGATCTTTTTCTTTGTCAATGTTTTTCAAGACAAAGTGGATGAAGTTTTATACAAAAAGCCATTTTTTTTCATAATGTGCTAGGTGCATATTCACACTTTCATTTAAAAAAACCTTTCCAAACTTGTGACTATGATTATTTTTAAAAAAATGAACCCAATAAATGCTAGATGTCATGATCTTTGAAAGTGAAATTCTATTCATGGTAGTATGGTCACATTATCAAAACTTTTATTAAACAGGGTTGGCCACTACCAAGCAATGCCCACTGAAGTCAATGGGAGTCTATCAAGTGAATCCCAACATAAGGTGCAAAATTTATGTGCCAGATATACATTGATTTATAAAATCAGCAACCTATACCATATATCCCTAACATTTTGACATAGCAGCCACTACCATGATCAGCAAGTACCAGATTTGTATAAGTGAAAGGCTTCAAAGTTATTTAAGTTATCAATATATTTTTCCTAATTTACCAATTAAAAAAATCTGAATAGCCTCTGAATAGTCATAAGATAGCTCAAAAACCTCTGAATGAAGCCTCTCAAATACACATTTCACCTTGCTCATGTTTCTACTCTTGTTACATTAGCCTTCAGAAATTCTTTCAATGGGATGTTCCTAGATGGAGCAATTTTGTACACTCCCTTCCCCTTGCCAGAAATCCACAGCCATTGATTGCAACATGTGATCTAACTGAAAATTGCACTAAAGCCACTAAGAGGGATCATCTGTCATGGAAAACTCATTATATATATATTTTTTTTAAATGGGATATGAGCTTTCATTCATAAATGGAAGAAGAGTAAGTATTTTTTTTCAGCTAGGCCATATAGATCCTTGAGTCTTCTTTACCACTTACCTTTTTTACCTTAAGTAAGCCTCAAATAATTAACTTAAATCAGATTCAGATTATTGAATCATCCTAAGCAGAAGCTTAGGTAGTGAGAAATCACACATGTAGTGTTCTCCACTGAAGTGCATAGCCTTGGGACTGAAAAAACAAAACAAAACAGCTCTGCACTTACCTGAAAATAATGTATGCAAGGCTCACCCAGTACACAGTTGCTAATACTCCTCTGTAGTATTAGTAATCCCAAAATTGATTAGCTCCTGTCCTTTTCAAGACTTCTAAAGTTCAGTTTTGGACTGCTACTAGAAGCCTTAAAAATACTTTCCTGAATCTGATAGCAACCCTGAAACTGATTAGTTCCCTTCATTTTTAAGGCTTCAAATAGTAGACTTTTGTCAACTGGCTCTGTTGGAACAAGTCTAGTGACAATTATCATGCACTTAAACATAATACAGTCCATTGCAAGGAAGACAGCGGTCAAAAATGGTATGCCTGCCCTTAGTGGCATATGCACTCACTCAACAGGCAGATAACTGTTGTTTTTTGCAACCTACACAACAGACAACAATTGACACTGGTGTTGAGTTCTGCTGTTAAACAAATTATACATTTATCCAATATACCTATAACTGGAGTACACTGTATGGCCCCCACTTATAGTAATGCAAGTTCATGTTTTGAATTTGGGTCCTAATTTTGTAAATCATAACCACGTAAGAAATAATCCATGAGACA
>JAGPOW010001338.1:37064231-37106179 GCA_030014935.1 Caiman crocodilus | reverse complement strand
ACAGCAAGCAAGAAGCTTGAGCCTTCAGTCTAGCAATGAGGGTGCTCTTCTAAAAGTCAACATACTGGTTTATGGTCTCTCCTCCTAAAACTATTTATTATCATTATTAGACAGTTAAGGCACATCCAGATGAGCATGGCCACGCAGGATATGGCACTGCAAACACATCTGCAGTGCCACATATTGCACAACCAGGCATTTTCCATGCTGTAAGGGCTGCTGAAAAAGGAAGCTGAGCCTACCGGAGCTGTGCTGCAGCTGCTTGCTAGGCTCTGCCTGGCAGGATTGCCACTGCTGCAGCCCTGGGAAGTCTCCAGGACCCCACATAAGGCTGCTGGGACCAGCACAGTGCTGGCTCCAGCCTCTTCTACTGCCCCCGAGGTAACTTGCCACATGCCAAAGCGTGAGTAGCATAAGCAATCCCCAGCACAGGCAGCTGTGGTGCAAGGTGCACCACTGCTACTTGTCCCCAGGGAACCAAATGTCTGCACTTGTCTGGACATACCCTTAATGGTTAAAAAGCAGAAATAAAACTGGGAGCAGGGATCAAAACCCAGATCCTTCCTAAGAAAGCAAACTTACCACTAAGCTACAGAACCAGGGTTCTTCATAGTTGAACTTGAGTTCTCTTTCTCTATAGCCCCATCTCTTCTGCTTTATCTCTGTACTAACTGATAAACTTCTGTGGTTTGTAAGAATGAGGATGAACTGGTGGTTTACTAAAAGCTGGTGAGCTAAAAAAAAAAAAATGGAGACACCAGAAAAAATATAGAGCTAGGGAGCTTTAGGAATTCTACAGAAATGATTCTCTACTCTTCTGCTGAGCCAGGCCAACTTGCTATGCTCAACAGATCTCAGTTATTAATATCTCAAGGTTCACAAAGATTTATTGTGCCATTCAATCCTTTACTAACTGATTGTACTACTATATATACATGCTCTTGTATATCCTGGCTAAATATTGTCACTTTTGTCTGCCAAAAATGTGCAGCACAGATATGATATGATAACTCTGGTGCTGTGACGTTTGACTTCAAGGGAGAGCAGCATAATTGTTATCTTCTCCTTCAAATTTTCTAAGGATCTATTATAGAGCAGCCCTATGTATGAGATTTTGACCATTACAGGAAGCATTGTTAGACTCATTACACAGCTTCTGCTAATTTACTGTTACTTAGGCAAAACAAGAAGTAGTGCATGGGGAGTGAAATTAAACACTGTAAAGAGACAGAACAAGCCCTTTGGGGGTTTAAAGTGGATTTAAGTGGTGCACTGGTCTTTTGCTGAAACTCTATGCAGGTATATATTTCACCCATAGAAAAAAGAATGGAAAGAGTTCTCCATACCATTTTCCAGCAGCATACCTACAGTTATGTTGCTCCTAAGAAAAATACATTTAAGCCATCTTCCTTAATTTGCTATGGTCTACTCCAGGAAAAAGGCGCTATATGATATCCCCTAGTTAACTGAAACAGATCCAGCCTTTTCCTCCATGTATGAGAAACTGAATATGCTTTAAGTGACAATAATACACACTTCTCCAATGGGCTTCAGGAGGGCTTCTGCATTGGCTGGTGAAGTGCTTGTGCTTACCAACCATCCAAGGACGTAGCCTCTACTTGCATCCTTATCCTGGGCCAGGTCCAAGGGCATGTGAAGAGGTGAAGTAAGGCTATTTGTAGATGACATGAGGATTTAAATTGAAGTAGTGTTTTTTTAAAATTAGGGAGAAGTAAACCCCCGTGTCATGTACACACTTGTCCTTACCTGCCTCTCCAGTGACAGGAAGGGGAGAGCAAGCTGCTGGTGGGCTGAGCAGTCCTGGAGCTGTGAGGGGGGGACAGGGAATAGTGGGGGAGTTTGTGCTTCCCTCCATGGCAGTGGCAGGGTCCCCCCTGGAAGCACCTGTCCGCAGGCACCTGGCTTGGGTGGTCCCAGGGGTCACTGCAACTGCAGAGGTAAGCACTGCTGCCCCCCCCCCCCCCAACTCAGGCACAGACCGGCTCCAGGGAAGAAGAATAATTTAAAGAAAAGAAAAAGAAAAAAGACCAGGCTTGCCACATTTTTTTTCCCCTTCAGTGCAGTCTCCCTGGGCTGCTCCTGGGGCTATCTGTACAGCTCCTGAGCCACACAGAGCCTGATAATTCTCTCCACAGCTGTAAGGTAGCTAACTAAAACTCCTCACAGGTGTTTTAGTTTGCTGCGCCCCAAAGCCATTTAAGGTGCATTACACTGCTGAATTTCCTACAGTAGCTGGAATTAACATTCAATATACTGCTATATTTGCAAACTCGTGCAAACAGCAGCACCATTGAAGTGGTGCAAAAGAGCATTTAACATGTCATCTATAAAGGCCCCAAGATGCTAATGCTACAGGTAATCTATTTACTTCCTGAACAAAACAACTCTGATCTCATCTAAACACAAAAATAGTACATTATTTTAAATATGCTGTTATAGTGATAACAGTACAGCTCCCATAATGTAACTGCAGATACAGCAATACAAAATGTATACTGGTGTTACATATTCCTGTTTCAGAAGAATAATAAACTATAGAGGTATCAGACACTACAAACTGTTAAAACAGCATCCATATTATGACTTGTATCACTATATTTGTATTGGGAAAAAAAAAATCATAGCCTAACCTAAATACTACACAGCCTAATCAATAGTACTGCAAAATATATGTTTACACTAGCCATCAATGTCTTGTCTCTGTGCAAGTTTGTAAAAGGGGGAAAAATTATCCTCATTCCTTGATTCATCTTCTACAGCTACAAATGTATGCAGCATGGAAAGCAAGGAAATCTGTTATTAAGATTATAGTTTCAGTCATGCTTTTCATTGTTGTTATGATGTTAAATGGTTACAGCAATCAGACATGAGAGAAAACTGTAAACAGTCCCTCAAGACAACTAAAATGTAAAAAAACTTCACTTTTGGTTTCAGAGCAAAAGAATCTCTCGGTTTCTTGTAAAATCATGCTTCAATCACAATTGCTGATGAATTGAAGAAAGCAAATGCTCACCTAATATGCACATAAAAGAACAGAGATATTTTTAAACCAAGTTTTAAGAAAAAAAATGCCATGCTCTTTCCCCCTTATTAATAAATACCATATTTTACTGAATATAACATACCCACAAATAAAATACACATATTATTTGGAAAGGCAGAAGGTAATGAAGTAGAAAAGAGAATGATCCAGCATCGTGCTGAGAAGTGGCATTCCTGGACACAGTCTGGATGAGATAGAAAGCAGAAGGAACCTCATGTTGTGACAGGACTCACTCCTGGGGTATCACATTTCCTGGACAGTTTATAGCCTCAGGAGAACTTATCTTTGTCGTATAAGGTTAGGTTCCACACCTTTACAAGGGCAAGAGTAGGGCTGTTAGTTTTATATTATACGTAGTTCTTATTTTAGTTCCTGTAAATAAAGTGTAGCTTCCATACCACAACCTTCATCAAGATACTTCCAGCAGCTCACTTGCTGCTTCAGCCATAAGCTATAGTGCTCAGCCAATGGCTATGGCTATGAGACATTAACACAGAACTTCTCTTCTTTGGTTTTCTGAGGAAGACACAACCAGCAGTCATCTAAGCATCTGCATTGCCTGCACAGTGTCTCCAGGCATGTTTCTTTTCCAGCAAGAAACCATCTTTCTCTCTTAATACATGCACTCCAGTTTTGAGGGCCTGATTTTCGGGGGAAAGATATATGTTATATGTGAGAAAATGTGGTAATAAATGACTAAATAAATATGTAGGTCTTATTTAAGGGGCAGCTGAGAACTGCTGTCCATCTATGTAGTTATGTATACTTTACATACTTTTGGGAAATCATATCTACCAATGTTTAAAAGAGCTAGCAAAATAAAAACTAAGTAGTTATTATACATACAAGTATATTTTATTTTTCTTGACTATTACTCTATCTTCTCCCATCTTTGATGGTTCTGTCTTTTCTAATTTAGTCAAAGTTTTTTTAGTGACTTAATAATAAAGCATTTTAAGCAAGTATACATGTTTTAATTCCAAACTTTTCTAGTTATGACACTAGCAGAGAGTTTTGTGAATTAAGAATTAATGCTAACCAAAACAAAATATTTTGTAACCATCATTAAACTAATTATACATAGATCAGGCATAGCTTGGCACCCTTATTCACTTAATTCAGTGGCATACAATTTGAAGATAAATCATTTAATTTGTCCTTGAAAAAGGCAAATAATTCTATTTTTACTCTATTTCAATTTCCTCTAACAATGTGAAGCTCTCATATGAAACCATCTGCACTTAATTAATCATATGCTCCACCCAACATTATCACGGTCCCAAGAGAATTCTAAAAATATACCCTTGAATTAATGCTACAACTAATGCATTTAATTTAGCATTCTATATAAAAGACCTATAACTAAGCAAAATTCTCCACTCCGCTGTGCAGTACAGATCTTGACTTACATATTATGCTCACTCATGAAAACTTAAGCATATATATAGGAAGGGCAGAATTTTGCTTTTGGTTCAAGACTGAAGTAGAAGAATTTTTCTTCCCAGTATTTGAACAGCTGATTTCAGGGGAGGATCCAGAAGGGTCCAGTGACACAGCTGCACCCCTTCTGGATTGGACTGACCATGGGAGCATCCAGGGACTTTTTCCAGTCCCTAAAGCAGGTAAAAATTCTCCCTCCATTCCCCTTTGTGTTGCCCCCTCCCTCTGCCTGCCACTGCTGCTTTTCCTTGCCCTATCCTGGGGTTATGGGAAGCACCAGAGCCATTTGTGCCTGCTCCAGTAGGTTGAGTAGGGAGCTGGCCTCATCTAGAGACAAGAGTACTGGGAACAGGTGAGGAGTTTCCTTTCTCTGTGCCTGCTCCCAGGGATGAGTATTCTCCCACACTGTCATCACCCCCAACCAAGTAAGCCCAGCTCCCACATAGCCTAGATGCATCTGGAGCCTCCCCGCCCCTGGGAAAGTGAAGAAAGCAGGGTTGGTAGAAAGGGAGGGGAGGAGACATGCCACAAGGGGAAGGGAAGGAGGAAGGGAGGCAGGGATTTTCACCTGTTTTAGAGGATTTGTAAGTCCACAGAGACTCCCACAACAGTCTGACCACACCAGTGAGAGCACAGGAAGCAAGGGGTGCAGCCAATCCTGCAGTACAGGTTGCTACTCCCACTCTCCCACCTTTGGGATATCCTGGATCATCTTCTGACTGATCTTGTTCATTTTTAAATTAAAAAAAAAAAAAATGAAGCATGGATTATGAAGTAAAGTGCATTGTTTGCCTTCTGAAATTCTGTTACATGAACATCAGTATGTAAAACTATTAATCACGTAATGCAGCATAAGGCCACATGGTTTGATCTGCTTTACTGCAATGCTAAATGGCATGTCAAGCCAGTAAAACATTAGCCTAAGAAATTCAAGCATATACCTTTTTGTAAAAGACAGGTGAAAGAAAATGTAATCATGAAAATGAAAAGGAAATTGACCATTTTAATTTTCCCTAACCACTTACGAGATTGGAAAAATTAAACCTTTAGACGTGATGCAAAAGCTAGTAAAAATTAATGCAAAAACAAACATTTTACTTAAATTTAATTATTTAGATACTTCCCATCATAATAAACTAGCAATGTGTTACTGTAATTTGAGGTATTAATAACTTCTGTTAAACCCTATATAGCTAAACAACCTGTCCCTGAAGAGGTAGTATTAGCTATGGGGAAACAAAGATAGAGAAATTTAACATAAAGTAATATAATAATATATTTAATAAAAGTATTTTTCATTATTATATTTATATACCTGTTACAATCCACCTATTGAGTGATTTAGTGAATGGGTTAAGAGATATGACAAAACACAAAATGGATAAACTTCAATAGGCTTATTTAAGTAAGTGAATTAAGCTACTTAAGTTATGGAATTTCAATGTAGTTGGAAAGATTATCAAACTAAGTAGAAAAGTTCTATCTGCTAATTTGGGGAATAATATTTTTTTTTCAGTCCAGCAAGAGAACAGTGTTTACTGCAAGAAAGAGTATCATTCTTGCATAATTTGGAGAATTTTTACATAGAAACTCCTTTATATTAACTTCACAGAAGGGACAAAACAGGAGACATTGTAACATCTTCAGTTTCTGTTTATTTTCATGTTTATTTACTGTTTTGGTTCTTTTGCTTTTCTAAGCCATAAGGTCCATAAAACACAGTAAGAATATTTACAATAAGCAAGCCTGATTTTTGTTTCTCAAAATCAGCTCTTGGGATATGTATCCCTAACAACCACAAGACAGAGTTATGCAAATTCTCTAACTACAGGGCTTTATAATTGGCAGCCTGGAGGCCACATGCAGCCTGCAAGGGATCGGTGCGTAGCCCTCAGGCTTTACCCAGCTGCTCCCACCCTTTATCTGGCTGCTGCTACAGTGAGGGTCCCCAAGGTCCCTCTTTCCATTAGCTTGCATTTCCTGTCCCTACCCCAGGGGTAGGATGGCACAGTGGATGTCACTGGGGAAGCATGTGGTACATTGCAGCAATGGGTGTGTGAGAGGAAGGCTGGCCACGTGTTTAGTACAGATGAGGTGCAATCTAGGCTACAATACAGTAGCCTCCAGAGTGTGCAGCCCCCACCAGTGTGGCCCAGGTGGTTTGTGGCCCCTGGCTACTTAGAAGTTGGACAGCTCTGCTATGACATAATGGAGCCATTTATTGTCACTGAAGAATACTGCAAAAAGATGGAGAACCACAGTCAAGACATTGAAATTTTAAATGTCAGAGAGAATTTGAAAAATGTGTGTTAACATAATGCTTTATAATATTTTCTAAATCTGCATGTTTCATTCTCAAATCCTCTTGAATTGTGCATCTTGAGATACTGTTTATTCTCATTGACCATGGCAGTAAAACTCCATAGATTGGCCTCTTCTTAGTAGTCTGTCTACTGAGCAAATTATGCTTTTCCTTCGGTAGCAACCATAAAGGCTTTATTCTCTCAAATAATCACTTCAGTTCAAAGACAAGAATAATATTCACAAGGGATATTTTGAGGATTTAACTATTATTAATTACTATTATTATTAACTATTATTATTACTAATTTTTATGACCTCTGTTGACAAAAGATTCTCGCTCCCTTTTTATTAATTATTAATTTATTTATTTTTGTTTTTCAAGGAATCATAGCATCAAGGAAAGTGATGGTTCGAAGGGATCTCAGCTTCTCAGTTGGTCTAATAAAAGGGATCATTTTGGAACCAAAAGTTCTAGACTTTTGCATTTATTTTTGTCTCAAACCAACACAGCTACTGTATACATCCTGTGCATAATAAAAAAGAGTATCATCATTCTCCATGAATTCCAGTATTTCTCTTTCTGGCACATTATGACTCCATGCTGCCCATTAGTCTGTGCTGCATCTAATAGACCTGATCTAAATAAGGAAGCAGTATTTTCTTTTTTAAAGAAAAATAAAGCAAAGGAAAAGATACAGTGGATGTTAAGAGCAGATAGGTCTGTTTCCCTCCTTTTTTACTAGCTCTTTACTAGCTCTGGGATACATCTTTGTATCCAGAAAAACTGGATTTCACTAATTTGATGCAAAACCTATGAAGACTGAAAGAAATAAGGGCAAAGCAGCTTTCTCTCATATGTATATATCAACACACACAAACCTGTGTATATAGTAGCAACCAAAATTTCTAAATTTTCCTGGTGTGCAGAAATATAGGTACATAGTCCCTGCCATAAAAAGACTACTGTCTTGAAGAAAAGAAGAGGAAAGAAATGTTGAGAGGGATGAAAGGTGTTGTAACATACAAGCAAAGTGCCTGGAGTAACAGTGGGAAGACATCTTGTTAGCTCTAATTTATTACCAACTATCACATTATCCATAGCAACTCTCCGGCTGTGCAATTTACGACTGATGCTCAGGAGAGATCTGTCATTCTTCACTATCATATTTAACATTGTACCAAACCACTGTCCTGCAGATCAGATACAAGCACGGCACAGGGCTTTCTCCCTTCGATCTGTGACAGCTCAGGGGTAAGGCCAGCTGGAGCAATCGTGTAAATTGTGTCCAGTGGGCTGCCTTGTAAGGGAGCTTTGTGTTGGGATGCTGGAGGACTTCATGGTAACTTGAGTCAGGAGGGGATCTGGGACACAAACGGTATAGACTGCTTTAACCTAGATTAGTTAAGTCTGATATTACATCCATCCAGGTTTATCTTAAACAAGGTTTGGCCACTTTGAAACCAGTCTATGTGCACTGCACTTCTGTTCCATTACACGTATAAGTGGTTGCTGATTATTTATACTGGTTTACGTGTAATTTCTGTTCTTAGCCTATATGTACGTTTAAGTATAAATGTGATATTGTGTACACACACAATTAAAAAAAAAAATCCTCACATATTGAATGTAACTACTAGGGCTGTGTGAAATTTTGCCGGCAGTTTCATTTTGATTTATTGCAAGCTTGAAACAGCGAAATTGAAATGAAACAGAGGTTCAAAACAGCCTTGAAATGAAATGAGGCAAGTCAAAATGTTTTGAAATTTTCGATTCTTTCACCCTGCTGTGCCTTAACACATGCAGTGTCAACCATGTCACAAATTTTGCTTGTCTGCAGCTTGAGGTGCAGTTTCCTGAAAACCCCTGCACATATCTCCTTGTAACCTGGCAGGCTTTGTGGTCTTAGTAGGGGCAAGCATGCCTGCAGTTTTGACCCCTCTGTGGCTTAAGATACACACAAGATGAGTTTTGATTTCAAGACTAAGGTACATTTTCACCAAAACCCCTTCACCTATTTCCTTGAAACTTGGCTTTATGCCCTCAGAAGGGGCTACCATTTTTATAAGTTTTATCAAAATTAGGACAGAAATTACAAAGTTATAGCTGTTTTGAGCTTCCCCATTATAGCCTATGGGTGAAAGTTTTGACCAAATGTAATAGAAAAGAAGTTTTGAATTGAAACAAAATTTGAAACAAAATGCTGTTTCGTCAAAAGGTTGAAATGCAAGTCAAAACAGAACAGTGCCATTTTGCACAGCCCTAATAACCACAGCTTGTTCTCATAAAAGAAGCCAGTTGATTGTTGTGAATGTACACAGTTGCAACATTTGTCTGACTTCAAGTGAAATTTAATAAAGGAAAGGATTTTTATAATCTGCCAGAGGAAAAAAGGTAGGTGGATAAAAGTGGTAGCACCATCATTTTCAGAGCAGAAGGGCAAGAATAGATTACTGCTACTGTATTTTACATATAAATGCAAAATGTAATGAAGGATAAAATGAATTTTAAAAGACTGATCAAATGAGGAAGAAGTATAAAACATAGTAGGAAGCATTTTTGTTGCGTTTTGTTTTCTTTTGCATCCCTTAAGTAATATAGGAAGGAAAAGCTGCAGAAAAATGTATGTGGACTCTATAAAAGGAGTTTTCCAGCACGTGTTAAATACAGAATTAGTTTTTCTCATTGCTGAATACTGTTGAAAATTTCAATGGCACTCGATTTCCTTGAAGCTACAATCTGCTAGACTGGCCTATTTGCACTGTAACTCATGGTTCTTCTCTGAAAATCTTCGCATCTATGGGTGTGTCGCATCTACATGTGCAGGCATTAAAGCACATTAATGCTGTATGTGGACTGACTTGGGACTAAAGTTAGTCCAAGTCAGTCCACACCCACAGTGTTACTGTGCTTTAATGTATCTACGTGTGTGTTAATGCACTTTAACTATTTGTATCTAAATTTGATACTTGCATTTGCAGGTATCAAATTTAGGTGCAAAAAGCATAAATTCACCATTTTTAATGCTCATTAACTTAGGCTAATGTGCATTAAAGCGTAACATGTAGACACACCCTATTACTATAGGTCTAAAATCTATAAATCTGTGTTCGATTTTTTACTTTTTTTTTCTCTTTAAACTAGAGGCAATCTACATTCTCCATTTTTGGTCTGGTAAAAACTACATGTTGTAATTCAGTGCAAAAATTCAGCTCCTTTAAAAGATTAAAATGTATGGTGAAGAAGTAACTTGTAATATGGTAACCCCAAGTGAGACACAAAAACATTTATTTTTATGTTTATGTTACCTACAAAGAAAGAAGGATTTATCTATTTAAAGCACTATTTTGTTTTAATATTACAATTGTTTTAATATTACAATTTCAATTAGTCTTGCAGCATTTACAAACTTTGCTATTTCATTTTTAATTAAGTTTAATTAAATTTCAAGTACTAGAGAACTTAATATGCAAATGTTTACTCAGTTTAAAAAAATAATATTAATTTCATTTTACTGTATTTCATTCATACTTTATTTTCTTGAATTAATCTTTTGTTTTGTTTTGGGGTTTTTTTTGAAGTAATCATGCCCCAAAAGATTAAGTTCATGCTTAATTTAAAAGAAGGCAGTAGCTTTAGTCATATACTTAAGCACAAGGCTCAAATGCTTACTCAAATAAAAGTTAAGGAAGTAAACTTTAATGTTATTTCCTCATACTCTGAGTCTGATTCCACTACAGTCAAATCAATAATTTTGAGCTTTGAACTGGGCCCAAACTTAGACAGAAAATCAAAACTATCTACTGGTATGTAATATATTTTTGATTAAAATAAAAATCATATCTTACTTTTTATAGTTCTACTGTTTAATGAATTTGTCAGCAAAATTTTAGTGTAACCCTTCTGTCAGACTCTCGATGGCAGTCCAATGGGTTCAACTCTATGGGGTTTAACTACAGTCCACACACAGAAACCTAGGAGATATAACCTTTACTGAGGGTCTTTCAAGAACAGTTTCCCCATGTGCAAAACAATTGTTATCAAACATAAAATAATAATTTATTAAAGGAAAATGAAAACAACAAAACCTTACCAAACCCCACAACTGTCAAACACCCAAAATATTAGGCATCCACTACCAAATACCCCTATGATTAACTATCTCAACCGTTAAAACACTGTCAATCTCTCAGGTCCAGTCTCTATCTGAAAATTCCTCTTTTTCTAGGAGATGTTACCTTGCTCAGTCTAGGACAGAGAGAAGTCACTCCAGGTTTGCCAATAGAGAACAAGTTGCTGGCTACAGGACTAGCTCATTGTCAGGGTCACCTGTTGGTGTTGCTGCTGTTCCACCATCAAAAGCCAGTATGGAGACGTGCCACCTGCCACCACTTCTTCTTCTTGGATCACACCATCTGCCGCTCAGGAAGAGTTGTCATCACCAAGGATTTTAAATCTTGGCCTTGTTAGTAGGACATCTTCAGCTGCATGTTACTAGAGAGGGTTTTCTGACCTTCAAAAAGAAAGTCCTCAAAGGATTTCCCCTAAGCTACCTGGGCTCTCTACCCACTTAAAAAAAAAACCTGTGAACCACCTGAGAATTTTATCCTGAGACCTATCTCTCCACTTTAAATACCTGTGAAACATCCAAAATAACACTTTGCCCTCAAACAATTTGGGCTAACTGGAGTTAATTACCATTCAAACTGCATCTGTAAATGATTGTCCTGTCCTGTTTTGATGCAAGTCAAAACCTAGGACAATTAGCCCTGGATTAAACCTCTGTTCTGTTTTTAGTCAAAGATTTTGCATCACACCTTTCTTTTAGGCTAAGTACAGACAGCCAAAAAGCCCAGAGCAGAATCAATTCAGTGTAAGCAGCTTCCTCTAAATTGCAGAGGTTGAACTGACAATCAACTGCACCAACATTCAGTTTTCAATTGGTAAAGGCAGAAGGAGGCCTACACTGACCCAAGCCAGTAGGCAAGGGGTGCTAGAGCATGTCTTCCAGCCTGCTGGCCATTGCCAATGCAGCCACATCCCCAGTCATCTCCCCAGTGCATGCCCGCAACCCCCTGCTCCCCTGTCATCCCCTAAGAGAGGGTTAAGGATTCCTCTGTCTGGATGCTGGCCCACCTTGAAGGAGCCTCCCCCTCAGGAGATTTCCCCCAACCTGGAATGCCCCTCCCAAGAATCCCTGGAATGCTGAGGGAAATTCCCCAATTCCTGCTTCCCAGCTGCTGATTACTTTAGCCACTGCCACAGGAGGGAAAGAAAAATAGTCCTCCAGACTGGGTGTCTGCCCATGCAGCCAAGGATGGGATTACTGGGGAGCCCCCTCCTTGGGTGGTTCCCACTCACCCCAGCCCAGGGAAGCCCATGGGATGTGAGGGGAATTCTCCCCCCCCAAACCCCAAAGTTGCTTGCCTTAACCCTTTCGAGCCTCAGGGAACAGAGGGAAATTCTCCTGCTCCTCCACAGCCAGTTTTGCCTCAGCTGCTGAAAGTCTAAGGCAAAACTAATTGCAAGAAAGTAGAAGAATTTCACACCCTGTGGCTGCCCTCCCTCCACTCCCTGAGTCTGCCTTGTGCTATCCCTGAAACTTGCATCAGCTAAGGCAAATAGCCCTGGGTGTCAGGAGGGGAAGACTTCTCTTCAGCTGCCCTGGGCTGAGCTGGGGGGAACCCCCCAAGGCAAGGTCTCCCTGGTACTCCCATGCTGGGCTGTATGGACAGGCACTCAGCCTGGAAGACTTCTTCTCCCTCCCTCCCATGGCAGCTCCTGAAGCGATCAGCAGCTGGAAGGGTTGCTAAGGGCTGAAAAGGCCTCACCACAGGGGCTTTCCTTCCCCCCATGTGCTGTGTAGACAATGACTTGGGGATGCTGGGGATCTGTTCTGTGATCCCATGCCCCACCACCCCATTGGGTGATAGATGAAGGCAGGAAGCAGGATAAGGAGCAGAAAAGTGAGGCAGTCCTTGCTCCACTGAAGACAGCATAGCCCAAGGCTGCAAAGCATCCTGGGATTCTGGGGGAAGTGTCATAAACTAGTCTGACCTAAATTAGTTAAGTTTGATACTATGTCCAACCAGATTTATCTTAAACTAGTTTGACCATTTTGAAAGTGGTATGCATTGAACTTCTAGTCTGTTACAGGTTTAAACGAGTTTCAGATCACTTAAACATAGCCTTATGATACAAATGAAGGAATAGACACAAAATGGTCCCTAGCCTTTTGAACCTACATACCAATGAGAGTATGTAAATTTTACAACACAGAGGGTGCATCTACATGAGATGCTTCCTGCACAGTAGCATGGTGGTTAAAAACCATGCTAATAACCTACTGTGCAGTGTTATTAAGCTAATGTGCAGTAAGTGTCACAAAATAACTGCTCTGCCACTACTGTGCAGTAACGCTGGTTACTGAGCATTTAATTCATACTTTATTAAATAAGTACTAAACTGAATGTGCAATCTCTAAGGTGCATTGATAAATGTGTAGATGCACCCAGAGAGTAGAACAGAGTTATACTGTATTATCTGAACACATGATCAAGCCTATATACATACGGAGGAGTGCATCAGATCAGTCTATATTCCCCGTGCTCACTAGCAAGGCAGGAAAAAATTGTTTCTAATCCTTGCGTGGAGTTGCCTATATGAAGATACTGACTGAGCACAAAGAATCAGACCCTTCACACACTCTCACAAAGATATTTAATAAAAGCAGCCACAAGGCCTGTTCTCTCCCTGGATCACAAGCTCTCATATGGGTCTGCCTCTCCTCTGCTCAAACTCACCAGAGCTGGTATCCAAAAAAGGGTATGCTGTTTGTACACTCTTCTGCCTCATAGTAGGATCAAACCTTGTTTCCTGACATGAGTGAATGTACTACTCATCTGACGGGCATGTTATTGCCCTCCAAATAGAGAAACAGCAATTTAAAAGTAGAATAAAATGCAAAATAGTTTAATATTTCTTCTTCCTATGTGCAATACCTTGAAGCACGTTGCAAAACAGCATACTTGTGTGTTTTGTTTCTGTACTGCACTAAAGGCAGAGTTAAAATTGACTATATCCATTACAACAGCTCAGACAACTTCAGGCTTCAGAATAAAAACTGAGACTAGGAAGGGACAGTGTTCAAGACATTGGGATTAATTACCAAACTTTCTGATGAATGATAAGAGAACTTAATTTGTACCTAGACTAAAATAAACCAGAAGTGTTTTCAATGTAGCATTGAGACTGCTATACCTCTTATTAAACAATACACTGAAGTGCTGCTTTGCAATGTTATCACTGGGCACATCTACACATGATACTATGTCGCCATAGCAATGTGCTACAGCGACACAGAATCCATGGGCTAGAACTTTGATGCCACAACTACACTGTTGTAGTAACAAGCTCCCTTGTTATATCATGTTGCTATGGTGACATAGCAGCTAAAAATAGCCCTTCACCTCCAGCATGGCACAGTACAGGCTGTTACTAAGTCATCATTTAGTACTTCCCAAGCTAACTGATGGTGCAGTAACAGCCTGTACTTAGATACTGTGCATTTAGTTTAGTATTTCCAAAAAAGAATTACTAAATGACAGTGCAGTAACAAAGGCACTGTAGGAACACGTGTAGACATATCCACTAACTAGCAGTTCAAGTCTTCATTGATGACCAGAATCCTAGATCTTTGAAACCAAAGCCAAAATGCTACCAATTGAGAAGTACACAACAACATAGACTCTGAAAGTCAGAATAAGCCAGAAAAATCTAGCATGTTTTACAACACGACTTTCATTTTTCAACTCTCCACACTGTGTAAGATGGGCCAGATGGATGGCATCAGCTGAACTGAAATAAGCACAAGAGAAGAGAACAGGGATGTCAGAACTCACAGAGTCTTTCCAATACTGAGTCATGTAGCACTCAAGTCTAATCTTAAGGAAGACTGTAGTCTTATAGGGAAACTGACAAGTTTGCTGTAAAATGCCTGTCAAGAATCTGCTAAAAAGGCATTTTTGCCTGTTTCATGATGGTCAAATATGTGCTGTCAAACTGCTATTAGCTCCTGGCTGGCTGTGGCTATAATTACAAATTGGATCTATCGTATGTGCTTTTACTTTTGTCCTTCGCTCTACACAGTTCTGCTGTAGGTAAAGTAAGGACATTATTCTAAATCCATATTTGCTATCTTTTTTCTGGTTTTGTCCTATGGGAAAAGGCAAACATTAATATAAGTCAGTTACAATTACCAACCACCTGCCTATTTATTATCCTTAGGGCACATATGCAATTTGTGGTTTGGTCAGTCACTTTGACTATAATATGGTGTGTGTGTGGGGGGGGGGGGGCATAACATGCCGTACTACTTTGGAAATCTCATATTCTTGATACCTTGTATCAGCATCCTTACCTGCAAGGTATCATTGATTTAGTAGCCACTCAAACTCTGTATCTTTATCTCTTTCCCTTTTTCAGTTTTCTCTTCTGAAGCATAAATATGAACAGAGATGAACAAATGTAAAATTGCATGTCACAGTGCTGTCACAGTGGAAGGACTTCCTGACAAAAGATGGCATTTGTTGTACCATTCCAACTCCCCTCTAAATCCATCTAGAAGTAAAGACTGCTATAGTGAAAATGTGCTATACACGAAGTGAATCCACCTGCCCAAAAAGGTACAGACCAACCAATACCAATTTTATCCATTGTATGCCCTTCATAGTTTTTTATTTCCAACTTGATTTAAAAATTAGCAATATGTTATAATAAATTCAAATGTATAGAAGATAAATCCTAAAAACGAAGATTAAGAAATGAAGGTCAATCAAAGTCAAACAAGTCATTGGAAGGAATAGGCAAAAATCACATTTTTATAATTAAGTTTGAAAAAAAGATGAAGTTTTAATCTGATGGAGAATGAGGAATGGTTGTTTCACCCAGGAAGAAATACTGGAGAGAAAGTTATCACATAAGTAGACATTACAGTAGGTAGTAAGGGGCAGGAGAGGAGCTGGAAGAGAAATAGAAAGCCTCAATGTCTGTAAAGTAGGTTGACCTAAATTTATGGAAAGCCATGTTTCAAAGCATGAATAGAGAGTCAGGGATATGTATGAGAATGAGGTTGCTTTTGATACGGTGACAATTGGTATGTCTGAAAAATGGAAATCAGTATTCACATAATCTTAAATCAGGAGAGCTAATAAACATAATCTAGGTGAAAGGTGATGAAGACTAGGCTATAAACATTAGAGTACATACAATAGTGGTGACTGGTTGATCTTCCTGGTATTAGAAATGTATAAAAAAGAATTTAGTTCAGAGCTGAACTATGAAAGTAGTATTCTGATATGCAATGTCTTTGATTCTCAGCGAGATGGACTTGTATATGGAGATGATCCTCTTGCCAAAAATATGTATTTCTAAAGCTTTCACACATTTGACTGAAGGATACTGAGCCAAGAAAAAGTTTAGCTTTTATGGCCTAAAGATGACTAGGGGTAAAAAATTACACTCAAGAGCAAAAAACATAAAAACAACAAAGACACAGACATTATGACAGGAAATGGAGTGGAAGGGGAGTATATTGTTTGTTTGCTGTGGATGTATAGGAATGATTACCATTATGGCTGACAAAATAGCTGTTCATTTCAAAGACAGAAGGAAACAGTGGGAATGTGTCTTTAATACAGAACAGCTGTATTCATTTTGAAAACAAGAAAATTGACTTCTGCAGTCCTTTAAGTTATTTTGATGAGTCTAGTCATTTGGTATGGCTAAAGCGGGTATGGGAGGGGAAAAAGATAAATAACAACTTCCATGTTTTCACATTATCTGGCGAGTTCCCCAGGAATGACATGAATCATTCCTTATTGTTATATGAATTTGTAAGGAACAATAACTATTCTAAGCAAACTATTTCCTGGTTTGATCCCTTAAATTCTTTAAGTAAGAAAGGCAACTAATCACAGATGAATGCCATATGGTCATAAAGCCTTTCATACCCCTATATGAATAAAAACTACATTTAGGGGAAAACTGTTATTTAATATATTGATATTTAACACCAGACAACTTGATTGTAAGGGCAACATGCTCTTGTGGTTTCCTATCAATTTGCATACAAACAGTACAATTACATTATACTGGTAGTAGAGAACTTGTGGTAATCTTAGTAAGTGATCTTTGGCAGGATATCAAGATCTCATGATTTCTAATCTTAGTTCTACCTTTAGGTGGCTGTGTGAAGTTAGTTATAAAGATTCTTCAGGATATGCCTTCACTGAAGTCACTAATGTGTTCAAGATAGTTACTTTAAAGTAATCTTGACTGCATCTAGAAAACCTACAGTCGCAGTGCTGTAGATATACCATCAGTTTACCCATATGTGAAATGAGAATTTCTCATTTAGTACAGGATGGTTTGGAACTTAATTAGATTAGAACATATTCCATTCTTTGATATTATAAAGTGCTGAATAAATTGTTATAATACTAATAATCTTTCAGAGATTGGGTGAATCCAGAAACTGGCCACCTCTAGAAATCCCTTTCTTTTGATAAAACGTTTCCACAACAACTGATGCTACTGAAATAAGTATCTATTGTTTCAAACTTCTAACATCCTGTTCTCAAAACCAAAACCAACCCCCCATCTCAAAATTAAACTTAAAAGAATAAAGGAAAACAACCAAACCAAGCATGAAAAATCAAGCTGAGTTTTGAAACAGAAAAGAGAAGTACAATGCAGTCCACAGATTCAATCCAGGGATTCTGCTAAAGTTACCGCTTTTACGTAGAGCGCAATCAGGAACAGGTGAAAAGAAAAGCCAAACAAAGCCAAGCAAAGCCTTAGGTGTCTAAAGGATAATTTGGGGAAAAATTAGGTACTTGAGAGGTTACAAGTGCCTACATGTTTGCCAGAAAACTTACTTAGAAGAACAGTTTTACTACTGTGCACATCCAGAGGTGTTAACATTATGGCTGAGCTGAGCGTACCTTTGCCTGTTTTTCACTAAACGTCATTTGGGATCCAGAAACTTGGCAGATCAGGCCTCATTTACCTGGTGGGCCTTATCTGGTATGCATGCTCAAACCATGCCCTAGCCACACTAACAGCAGTGAGTTCATCAAAAACACAACTGGGAAGGAAGAGTTGTAGGACCCCTTGCCTTTTATACAATCACCTAGAGCAGTGTTTCCCAACCTTATTTTTTCCACATCTCACTGCTGGTAGCAAAGTGTGGCAGCAGCCCGGGAGTAGAGGCAGGGGAGTTTCTGGCATGTGGCGCGGCTCATCTTTTCTGCGCGGTGCTACCAGCATTGCCCCTGCGACCCTCATTTGGGTCATGACCCAGGGTTGGGAACTGCTGACCTAGAGCTTGGAAAACTCATCTAGAAAGTGAGAAACCTATGTTCTAAGCCTTCCTCAACCTCAGGGGGTTCCAACTCACATTTTCCTACTTCCAAGATGCTACGTTCACCACCTAGTTTTAGGCAACTCTGGGATGAATGGGATAGGTCCCTGTATCAAAAGGAATGCAAGATTCATGCAGCTAGAGGAGACTGTAAATAGGAGGGAGATTGTAAGTAGAAGGGAACATGACTGTGGCTTAGTGATGAGGGCACTCCCGTGGAATGAGGGATCTCTTTGTATTGGTCCCTGTTCCAGGAAATGGTTAAAAACTTTATAGTAGAGTCATTAAATAACATACATAACTAGGACTGGAAACAGGAATCAAAACTCGGCACTCTCCCAATTCTTCCAGGATAGCAGTGAGGAGGAGAAGGAAAACATATGTACCTTTTATATTAACTTCTCCAACTCTTACATTAATAGATTTTTCAGGAATTTGAGGAAGGTGAAATAGGATTGTACTATGGTACCTAAGTGCCACTTAAGCACATTAGAGATAAAAGAAGATTTAGGATCTGGTGCTTAAGGCAGAAAATGTGGAGGTAGAAAATGTGAGTTTAGCTGAGGGCTCATGGGTTAATATTTCTATTTTCTCTATTATTTCATAAAAGAGAGGAACAGCATCACCACTTCTTCTGTCCATCTACACACAGATGGTATAGTATCTTAAGCCAAAAGAAGGGGTTTGTGTTGTAAATCCCAGCCCCACTTCAGCATTTAAATCCCGATCTCATATCAGTATACAAATAAAGTGTTTAAATCTGTCGTCGGCATCTCATCTTGACTTGCCTAAGTATCTGCCCATTCAGCATGTTCACTACTGTAAAATCTACTCTTAAGTGTCTCCATGTATCCTATGGGAAATTTTAAAATCCCTAACTGGGCTTTGAAATTAAGCCAACTGCATCTTATGTTTAAAAGTTAGTGAATAAAAAGGAGTACAAAAGTTTCTACTGCATAAGGAAGAAGAATACAGGGTATACTCCAGGACCAGCTCCTTTCAAGGACACAAGTCGTTTCACTGAGCCATACAGGCACTGATTTACTTGTCTCCTTCTGATCCCACAGACTTTCCTCCCTTGAATTCAAAAGCATGGATGCTTTAAAAGAAGTCCAGCAAGTTTACTAACCTCTGATGTTAGATCACTGTGATGAGAAGTCAGTGATTCATTCAATATCCTCTACATGAGAAGAACCCAGACAGGTCTCTTGCCCCCAGGGTGAGTGTCCTAACCACTCACTTATGAGGGTGAAGCATAGGAGCATCTTTGTCTGGCATCCAACACCTAGTAGTCATGAATCATTTTTGTCACACTACAATTCTATGACTTGTAAACAGACATAGGTCTATGTACCCATGGACTTAGTGCACAGCCTACTAACTGACACACTGTTGATGCACAAGTTACAGACAGCAATAGAATCATAAGCTGTAATTATGTAGGTTATGTAATTATGTAGGTGCCAAAAACCCCACTTCTGAAGATGGGTAAGTGCTGGTTAGGCTCATTTAGGAAAACTGAATTTGAGCCATCGTCAGAGCCTACCTACCACTGAGATGATAGATCAATGACACAGTTCATGTACATGAACTTGCAAAGCAGCTGCCAAAATTCTTTCCACAAAAGGATTTGGACCTGTGTGGATGGAGCAGGAGTGCAACTTTAAAAATACTTGTAAAATGGGAATATATAACAAAAAGTTATTTTTGTATCTAGCACTTACTGCATTGGCTACTCAATAATAGCTGCATACAATCCTCTCTCTAAAATACAAAACAAAATAAGGGTTAATTCTGCAAAGATCAGCATTAACTCCCACACAGATTTCTGCTGGAAATCTATCAGGTTGCTAGGGTAGCATGCTGCGTAGAAAGACTGCTCCCTGGCTGTGTACTCTCCCTGCAGGCTCATGGAGGCCCAATTATGAGGTGTTCACACAGAGGGGCTTCTGTGGGCTTAGGGGGAGCATGCCACAAACACTTCATCTCCTCTAGGTCTGTGAGGTACAGGCCCTTTGAACAAGCTTTCTATACTTTTTACCTTCACCATGTCAAGCAGCAGTGGAGGGGAAACTCTGGCTCAGACTTCTCTGTTTCTACTCTGATTCCAAACATCTGTTTAATTCCTTTCTCTCTCTTTCTTTTCTTAATTTTAAGATGGATGGATTTTAAAACTCAAAGTAAACAAGGCCTGAATAACAAAGCAATAAAGCAAGAACTGCAAGGGGAATAAATTGTGAAAAGATAGCGGGCCCACATTCGCTCCATTTCACCATCAATTTAGATGTTAATGAGATATTTTTTTCTTTTGTAAAAACACATAATGACTATATACGGAATCAGAAACCACTTCTTCATTTTTACAGTCACAGACTTTCATTATTAAAATTTAGGGGGATTTTTCCCCCTCAGTGGATGAGAGTTTTTTCCCTCTTCAGGCTCTTAGCTCTACTTTGCTTTCCCTGAAACTTCTTCCCATACTTTGAGATCCATTTTTAACTTCAGAGAGAGAAGATCTAGGGGAGGGAGAACAGCCAGCTAGGACTCTTTCCAGATCAGTCAGTATCATTACTCTCATGTGGCAGCATGGGTTAATACAGAATGAGAGAGAGGATTCTCTGCCCCTGAATATCATGTCTATAGCATTCCCTGATGGACAGAAGACAAAAAGAAGGAAGCTGAGCCTCCCTTGCATCACTAAACTACTGTCTAAGTAGACTGTATCTGTCTAAGTCCTAGACATTTTGAGGACATAAGCCATAAGCAACATCATCTTCTGCATTTTTGGCTATTCAGGAGCAGTGCTGCCTATATTTTTAGAATTCAAGAGCTGCAAAACAGAGCAGAAAAATGTTGGCACCCTGAAAAAGTCAGAGGTGACCCCTTAGAACAGCATAAAAGCATAGAGACAGTGCCCTTTGATACACAGTATAAATCCTTTCCAAATCTATGTAGTTTAAAAAATGCTACTTGTCATATTTGTTTTATTGCTTAGCATCTTTGTTTTCTTTTATGCTTAAGATGCCCTTAACAAATATCCTCACAAGTATAGCTAAATTGGAATGAGAAGGTTAGAAAGATTTATAATGTTGTCAGAGCTGTCATGTAGGCTGTGAACAAAGCATGTTTCATCATAAGAACTATGAAAATGTTCCGTTTACCATCATTTTTTTTCAAAAAACTACAAATATCAATTCCTTTGAGTCTAAAATGTAAATGCTTTATAACAATTAGGGCAGTTGCTTTGTCACAGAAAAAATAATAGGAAAAAAAATCATAGCTGAATATGGTAAATATTGACAAAATCACATACATAGCAACATCCTTAGGTCCGCCGTAAGTTTTTCTGCCGGCCTCTATTTACCCCTAACCAGGTCTTTCCTGGTCTGCTCAAAATGCCTTTCTATGCCTCTGTAATAGGTGTTAATTGAAAGGCAAGTATGCCTTTACCTTTAACATATTATGGCACTGGGGACAATGGTAGCATCTCTTTAGTCTGGATCACAAAAGAAATGAGGGGCAAAAGGAGTTATCCCAGGTAAATCCCTAAATCCATTACCCCTCTTATGAGCTTAGCAACCTAATTAAAAACAAAATAAACAAAAAGCAGAATAACAAAAACAAAAGCCAAACACAACTATGTATAGCTTTTAGCCAATTCTATGCCAGCACTGTCTCTATTATAATTATGATGTCATAACTACTTGGCTTCATTGTGCAGTTCTCTTTTGCAGCATCTCACCTGGCAACAGTAAACCAAAAGAAAATCAGTCACAAACCAAAATATGCAGCTTCCTTTGTCTGAGCACATAAAAGTGAACTGGGCACAAAGAAACAAATAAAGACACAGTGCATACCCCTAAGGACCTTTACAACAAAGGACCAAATTCACTGCTGATCTAAATGTGTGAACCCTGGGGAGCACTCTCCACACACCAATCATGATAACAAGGATGGGGCAAAAATAGATATAAAAAAGTGGGAGAAGAGAAAAGAAAGGTCACTTTCCATATGTACTGCAGCAGGACTAATCTTCCAGAGGGTGCCTAAATAGGGAAGAGCTGGCTTGGCAAACAAATATAGGAAAGGCATCCTATGCTGTAATACAGGGTGATAATACAAAGACACCTATTCACATTTTAGTAAGAGCTGTTTATATTTGAAACCTGGAAATAAAACAATTCACATTTCAGATTTTCAGAACTGTGCTTTGAGTTGCAGGGCGATAAAGGAGGGGAAGGTTTTACAATATATAAAACAGATTAACACATTGACACTTCTAAGGAAACAAAACAATAATCATAATTAAAACTGATGACATTCCCATGTCAGAATTAATAAATGCAATGCTTAAATGTCAGCAGCTACTAATATTTCTACTCAAGCATGATCAGTAGCTGTTAAAACTACAATAGATGACTCCAGTCATTGCAGAAACACAACAGAGCCATGCTCCTACAGCTTATGCCATCAACATAGCTCAAATGAATTATACACTTGTATTCACTCCAGGGCATCTATTATCCTATATTTTTAATTTAACACATATTAGAGATGGTGCTATACAAAAGTGAAACAGTGCCAGGCTTCCTAGGTGAGGTGTAAAACAACAGCGTCAAAAGATTCTGTGCTTTAAGAAGCTTAGCTTAGTTCACGTTTGGTGGTGATTGTTTTCTGTCAGAAAAGACATTTCCAAGTTACTTTCTGAGGCTTAAAGGGAATCCTAACTTTACAGGATCCATTTTCAGTTTCATATCAACTTTTAAATTCCTCAATTTCATAGTCATTGATATCTTGGACTATAAATAATGTCAGTTAGACTTCTAATTACCCGACTCCACTTGTGAAATATTCTAACCCAGGAACTCTGCTCTGGGTTTTGTTCTTTATTTCTATATTCTTCACCTAGTTCTCTTTTCAGTTTGAGAGTGCAGCTCTGTGTCAAGAATGATATAATTTCTCGTATATTGGCTCACTGACCAAGTTTGCGGAGGACACCAAGTTATGAGGGATTATGATCACATTCGAAGATAGGCTACAGATACAGGCAGACCTAGACAAATTAGGTGGACTGGAATCAGATGAAGTTCAATGTGGAGAAATGTAAGGTGCTTCATCTCATGACAAGCAACCCCCAACACACCTACAGGCTTGGATGCACCAAACTGACTAGCACCATGAATGAAAGGGACCTGGGGGTAATAATAGAGCACATATAAATATTAACTGGCAGTGCCATGCTGTAGCCAGTAGGGCAAATAATACTTGGGCATGCATCAATCAGTGCATCTCCATCAAATCCAAACAGGTGATTCCTCTGCTTTATTCAGTGCCGGTGAGATCTCAGGTGGAGTACTGTGTCCAGTTCTGAGCACCACACTTCAACAAGGATGTGGACAAGCATGTGAGAGTCCAAAGAAGAGCCACCCATATGATCAGAGTCTTACGCAGCAAGCCATACAAGGAAAGGCTGAGGGATCTGGGACTCTTCAGCCTGAGAAAAAGAAGGTTGAGAAGGGACCTGGTAACAACTTACCACTATACTAGGGGAGTACATCAAGGGCTTGGTGAGCAACTGTTCACCAAGGGAAAAAAACAGGTGTAATGGCCACAAACTCCTGGAAGATCGATTCAAGCTTAATATTGTAGGAAAAACTTCTTCACAGTCAGGGTGTCCATTCTGTGTAATAAGCTCCCTCCAGAGGTGGTGCAATCACCTACCCTGGAAATCTTCAAGAGAAGACCTTGCAGGGGTCACCTGATTCTCAATTATCTTTCCTGCTGGTGCAGGGTGCTGGACCTGATGATCTTCCAATGTCCCTTCCAGCCTTACAATCTATGAATCTATGAATTTCTCCCTGTTCTTTCTCTCTCTGTTCCTTAGTTGCTCTCTGCCCATACAGAAACAAAGATTATTGCACATTAACTCTTTCTAATAGGATAGGATAAGCTACTTAAAAAGCCTTCAGTTTGCTGAAATAATATCTGAAAACAAACTCATTGTTGCTTTTTAAATTTTACTTTATAAAGAGCCAAACCAAAGCTATATGACTTTGAAGATTTATCTTATGGACAACTGACCCATTTGCTGTTTTTTGGCCAAATCCTGAATCAAATGCAGCATGGACACAGAATCAGTATGAAATTCTTTAACACTACCTCTAGTGCTTTTTCTGGCAGTATGATCCACATGGATTAACAATTCTTGCCCAGTGTTCTTCTTATTAGGCTCTCCCAGCTGACCAACACCAGTGAGATGCCAAGCAGCCTCTCATTAAGCAACAGAACCAGAATAGACTAAACTATGAGACACCATCTTTAATTTCTCACCAGATAAGACAGGTTGCTGTGCTGTGCTGTGCATCTAAGCTTGTTATTGTATACCCTACAATTGCAATTATTCCCAAGCTCCCTATTGTCAAAAATCAGAGCATGACCCTCAGTGATTATTGAAAATGCTCTCAACGATCTAAAAAAAATTGATTATCCATACTCTTGCTATGTTCCTGTAACATTTGGATAATTGAGTTGATCTGTAGTTAGCAGTATATTAATACAAATAGTTTCTACCAAAGAGTTTTCTTAATTCAATATATTATTCGTGTAAAAATTTTCATGTAAAAAGTTGCTACTGTGGTAGATAAAGGTGACCAAACGCCAGCAAAACTGTGCTCGCTGCACGGGGAAACAGCAGGTGCAGTCCAATTAGTCGCGCAAAGCATGCATGCAGCAAAATCCCCGGCTCATGCAGCTCGAAAAGTGCGCAAAAGAAAGACCCGATCTAACTGGCTGTTGGGGCAGCATAAAAACAAAGCCCGGGAAAAGGGAAGGTGGGACCTACACGACAACAGAGAGGCCTGATCACCTTCACTGAGGTCCTGCGTCCCCGGCTCCTTTTCCCCCTGGACGTCCCCATCGGATAGGTTGCATTGGATAGATGCCTGAAGAGCTCTCAACTTCCCTAAGATTTGGTTGTTGGAGATTATTGTAAGGGGAACTGCCGGCGCAGATGTGCATACGAGGCATTTAAGTGCTTCGCAGTGAACTTTACGGAGTGTGTCTACATTGCGTTCCGCTTCTTAAGTAAAGCATTTATTTCTTATATTGTCCTCAGACTCTTTTTGGACGGGAAAAAGAGAAGCAGGGTAAATAGCGTTCCAGAAATTTCGTCCCCGGCCTGTTCAGATCCAGGGGTTAATCACCCCTCCCAATTCCTCCCCACAGCTACGATGGATTTGATGATGATTTGTAAGTGTAAAGGTAGCTTGGCATATTTAGCCAATAATAAATTCATGTGAAGTTCACTGATAAGATATGACAGTTTTACTATTTTTTGAAAACACTTTACAGTGAGCACTCATACAGTAACTTAACTGCTAGTGGACATGTCTACACAAGACACTATGGCGCCATAGCCATGTACTATTGCATTATACCATCCATTGGCAAAAACCATGACGCTGCTGCTACGTCACCATAGCAATGTGCTCCTTCGTTACAATGCACTGCTACAGAGCCATAGTTGCCAAAAATAACCATGTGTGGCCAACATAGTGCAGTACAGGTTGTTACTGTGCCATCTTTTAGTATTTCCTCTTGGAAATACTAAGAGGTAGTCCAGTAACAAAGGCCATGTGTAGATGTGCCCAGTAAATTCACAAACAGACAAGTCATAGTCATATTTGGAAAAAAGGCATGTTTTTCCTGAGAGATTTGAAATGTGTACCCTATTTCTACTTGTAGGTACTTATGAGTTATTCACCCTTCAAATTTCTGTCAAATAAAACACAGGTAACAGATTAGTGAACTTTGGCAGTGATGGCTTTGGCTATGGACAGGCATTCATTTCTAGAGCTAATAATTTCCCAGAAAGCAGAAGCAGCAGCTCAACTCCTGCTGGTTTGACAGGAGTCAAAGGATAGCATCTCTCTTATGGATCTGCCAGGTTTCCTCTGAGAAAAACACGTGAATTTCTATATGCTCACAGTCCCCAGTGGATAAGTGGCATTTCTACTGCTAGAAATGTAATACTTGTTCACACCTTTTCTTAATACTGTTTGTGATGTCGGACCTTTAGTATGCACACGCACATACACCACAAATATGTGAGCCATATGTATGCTCATACACTTATATACGAGCCAAACAACAAGCACTGGCATCACCAGAAATATTATTGACCATGGAAGACAGAGACCATGATCATAGATATGTTGGGAATTCATATTCCTTATTTCACAGGGAACACTATAAATCTTACAATGAATTCTAGGTCCCTAGGGTCCTTCTTCGTAAAACTTCCTTAAAGAAATAGATTACAAAAATCAAGCAGCCTAAAGCTTTTGTTACCCTCAAATGGTACTAATACACTATCCCTTACTTAATAAGCTCCAGAAGAGGTCTATATGAAGAAATATACATAAGTATTACCATGTAGCAATCACCCTGCAGGATACTATTGGAAAGGCAGGGTTTGGGTTCCTGCCCAAAAACACATCCATGACTTGCAGTTCCCCAGAATCTGTAAGAAGCAAGAGCCACTGATAGAAAATCCCTATGACTCTAATATCCCACACACACAGTGGTGGTGATAGGATCCTAGCAGATACAACAATTAAGATGTGATTAACCATAAATAGTACAATAAATAGCAACTCTGCCATACACTCAAGGAATTAATGGCATGACAAAATGGGAAACCAGACACAAAAATGTTCCACAAAAGATGTGGGACATTTTTATGGCTGGTTTACACTGTACCTTAAATAGAACACATGGTGGCAGGGTAATCAGAGTCACTTCAAAATTCATACAATCCTGGGGCTGGAACTACAATCAGCTGATTGTTGATTCCAGCCCCAGGATCACACCATAGCCCAAACAAGCATGGTACAATCCTGGAGCTGGGATAGCACTGGAGTCTCAAATGGGCCCTGGGATCACACGAGAGTCTTGAATAGTCCTGGTGCATTCCAGAGGCTCCAGAAATCAACTGATTGTCACTCCCAGTCCTGTGGCTACTTGAGTTCAGCTGGGTTTAATGTATATAGCTTTCAACTTGCTGGATCCCTGGGCTCTCCCTATATGGGCAAATAATAGTGATGCTACTAGGATGCGATCCCTGATCCCAAAATCCCATATCCTGCCAGGTATGTGTAGCATAGCAGAAGTTTGGATTGGGGGTCAGATTCCATGAAACCATTAAATGTACCAGGGCTTCAAGCAATAGTGTAGCTCCTTTCTCACATCCAAATTTCAATTATGTGTTTGTGCATCCATGTGCACATATACATATAGATATATTCATATTAAATAGATAATACACATCCCTGTAAGTTAAACTCAATGCATCATTGGAATCATTAGAACTCTTTTCTGTGAGCCTAGAAACTCTTTCAAATCTCTCCAGAGGATTCAGAAGAGGCATTTCCTTCTGCTCGCTGGAACTGTGTGTAATCTCTTGCTGAAGATTCATGAATGTGATGTTCAATTAAATTTTGAGTATGGGAGAAAAGGTTTTGTACATACTACAATATCATTCCCTGCTGTGCCTTCTGATTTCTAACCAATCAGGGATTTAATGTTGCTAGAAAGAAGCATTAACCTCTTTTGAGTCCTTTCCACAGCTGCTTCTGTGCAGCTGCAAAGGAACTGTCCATGAAAACAAAGCTCCATCTACAGTCTTGAGCAGGTCAGAGTGAGTGGCATGCCTACTATCTCTATAGGATGCATAATCACCACCTCCTTTTCAAATTCTTGGAAATTCCATGTTTTCTAGAAATGTTCCATATTGTAAAGTAGCTTCACTGCTTCCTAGGTTTGTCGTCTCTCTCCTATAGGTTTTTCAAATGGAATTTGCAATTCAATCCAAAGTGGCCTGCACATACTAAAAGGGTATCTGAATTAACATAACAACAGTATACATGCGAGTGCTTGAAATGCTGAATAACTGAAAAACAAAATTTTGCAAATGCCCAAAGAATAACTGAATCACTTAAAAGACTGTCAAGTTCATCTTTTTTTTCCCTTTAAGCTGAAATTTTCCTGATTTCAAGGGCAAGACTGTCAGGTGCTCAATGTAAGGAAATAAAACAATGCAGTAGCCCTCTGTGGGGGCTACTCATAGTCCTGGAAGAAGTATGGATCAGTCCCCAAGAGAATGCTATTCTTGTTCTCATGCAGGCAGCTGGTCAGAGATAATGAGTGGACGTCAACTTCACTCCAAGTATCACAGCTGGCCAAGCACAGAGAGAGAATTAATCTGCACCATACAAATACCTGGTACAGATGATTTTCCTCACGGAGAAATGGGTAAACAAAAGACTGAAATATGTCTCCTGAGCTCACTGCATATTGTGCCTTGCTGAGAAATGGTAAAAATCTACAATTTAAAGTATTAGGTATTTAAATCTGCAATACACTCTTTAAGTGAATGCTTAATATTGCACAGTGTCTTTGTATAGTATTTAAAAAGTAGCATAAAAAAGTAAGGACAAAAGTAGTGACACGTAAAACGATAATAAAAAATAAATACTAGAAAGTAAGTGATTCTAACATATAAAATGACCAAGATGAATGGTGAGAAGCTGATCCCAAAACACGGATGAAAAATAAAACATTCAGAGGTAATATGCAGACAGATAAGAAAGTAAAGTATGAAGAGGGCAATAATTTAATCATGTACCACTATTAATATGATAACCAGCCACCCACCCACCCACCCATCCATCTGCACTGAAGCCGCAATTACATTTCAACATTCTGGGGACATTAGCAAATCACTCTACTATTCTTCCTATGATTTATGAATCCCTGTGTGGAATTATAGCATTATTAAGACTCGATCTTTTTATACTCATAAAAATGAGAAACATCTTTTCAAGATCAAACATTATTTTCCTCTTTCTTCTAGGATGCTTCCCTAGTATCAAATCATAGAAAATAAGGGTTAGAAGGAACCACAGGAGGTCATCTAGTCATACCACCTGCACAAAGCAGAACAATCTCCATCTATATCAATTTAGCCAAGGCTTTTGTCTAGCTTAGTCTTAAAAATCTTCAAGGTTGGAAATTCTATAACCTGTCTCAGGGTGTAGCCTGTTCCAGTGCTTTACTACCCACCTGATGAGAAAACTTTTCCCAATATTGAACCTAAACTTCCCTTAGTGCAACTTGAAACCATTGCTCCTTCTTCTGTCATCTGCCACCACTGGGAATAGTGTAGTTCCATTCTTTTTGTAACCACACTTCAGGTAATTGAAGGTAGCTATGAAATCCCCCCTCAGTCTTCTCTTCTGCAGACTAAATAAGCCCAATTCCCTCAGCGTCTCCTCATAAGTCATGTTCCCCAGCCCCTGAACCATTTTTGTTCCCTCCACTGGATTCTCTCTAATTTGTCTCCACCTTTTCTGTAGTAGGAGACTCAGAACTGAACATGGTTCTCCAGATGTGGCCTCAGCAGTGCTGAATAGAGCAGAAGAATCACTTCCCTTGATCTGCTGGCAACACTCCTACTAATGCAGACCAGTATACCATTAGCCTTCTTCACAAGAAGGAAACACTAGAACTGATCATCTGGGCTAAGTACAGGCAGTCAAATGTATGAGGCTGAGTCGATTCAATCTTTGCAGGTTAATCTAAACTATGAAAATTGAACTGATAAGAAAGTGAACAGACTTTCACTTTTGATTTCAGAAATGCAGCCGCATGCTTGCAGTGTCCCAGGCCAGAATCCGGGGTGATGGGGGACGTGGGGGAGGGGGCAGCTAGCCTGTCCACCTTACAGGAGTTGGGGGCTTTGCAGGGGAGGTGCAAAGCATCCTGGAATGTGGGGGGACTGTGAGTTACCTTGAATCTGGAGGGAAGCTGGGACAGAAGTTCAATAAACCATTATAACCTAAATCAGCTAAGTCTGATACTACATTCGTCCAGATTCATCTTAACCTGGTTTCAGCCATTTTGAAAGAGCTTTATGTGCATGGATCTTCTGTAGTGTTATAGATTTGAACCAGTTTCCAATCACTTATACCAGTTTATGTATAATTTCTGTCCCTAACCCTAGTAAAATCAGTATAAACACAATCTATCAAAACCAATATAAACAGAAGCTTCAGAAAATATTTCCAATCTGTCTAAAAGTAAAAAAAAAAAGTATATAATGAACCACTTAATTTTTCTTGGTTCTATTCTATGGGTATTTTAACCTGTACAAACTGGTAAAAAAAACCACCATTCTGATCTGATAAAGTTATAGATTTACTTCACACAAGTACAGCACTGCATAATTTGGAATATGGTGAAGGATCAAATTGTTTGGTATTCTCCCCCAAATACTATAGTTTAAAAGTAGTAAATATAAATATACAAATTAGGAAAAAAAGGTTGTGTTTGTTTACTTTCCTTTCCATTTGTCAAACAGCAAATTTATCAGTAAAGGGAACCATATCCTACTGTTTGCACCTTGAATTGACTGAATAAGAGTTTGACAAGGGTAAAAGACCAGCAGAGGACTTGCACAGGCTTTCCCTCATTAGATTTTGCACAACAGTGACTACAGAAAGCTATGAATGCACAGTACTATGAATAACAAAACATCTGTGAATTACATAATGATACTAAGTAAGTTCCAAGTGGTATGCATACATTAACCCCCACTTACAGGCTGGTACTTATTTAATATATAGTGATCCAAAAATAATGGTATTTTTGAAAGCCTCTGAAAATCCATTTTATTATCCAAATCACACATATTGCTAAAAGAAAAATCATGTAATTATTAAACCATAATAAAAATAGTCATATGAACAGTGACAAGAAGAGAAATCGCTGGAAATGTAATTGACATTTAAGCAAATAGTTTATATAATTTTATTTCTGCTTGTATTTTTACCTGTTGCAGTCTACAAGGAGGAAATATAATAGAGGAGGTTTTATGTCTTTTATAGCCCAATATTTTCATGACTCTTGTCACACTTTTTTATACTGTTCTAGAAGTATACAGTCAATCTGCTAGAAGACAGGAGTTTCTGACAAGCAGTGTCATCCTTCCTTTGTAATAAGGAAGACTGTATATAGGTTGATTGGAATTCTGTGTGCAAAACCTCATCAGTTGGCCCTGACAATTAACTATTAGATCTGCATTCCTGTCATCAGTTCTGCTGAGTGACTTGCTTGTATTGTTTCAACTAAAAGTATATTCCTTTTTAAGCAGCTACAGTTGTCTCTTGGCAACATATAATATTGTGACAGATCAATACCTAGCTATAAAGTGAATTCAAATTTATGATTATCCTAATGCATATTATTCTTCATGACTAGTTCAAGAACAGTAACAGTATACTTTATATCACACTGATAACTTTTAGATACCTATAAGGTCTCTGGAGAATTCAATGTTTGGTTTGGTTTTTGTTTTTTCCCCATGGATACATGTAGTGCTTTGCATTTATCCCTTTGAGAGACTTTTAATAAGTGAAAGCTTGTAAAACAGTCAAAAAGGTAGAATATAGTCCATTAGTTTACTAGTAGGTTTATGTCAGTACATGAAAGAATGCATTTTTAAGAGGTACTGAAAAAGGTAGAATCATACTAACCATTTTAGACAAATCCTTCTCTCTCTCTCTCTCTCGCTCTCTCTTGATTAATTGCACCAGTCACCTTATAAATTTGTTTTCCAGACTAAGGACATGGTCCAAAGCTAATCATGTAAATGAGCTATCTTTGCATTTATTCCAGTAAGTTTAGGAAAAGGCCCTAAAAACACTGACAAAACCAGCCAAGACAGATCACCTCCTGTTCTAACCTAGAACATTCCAAAACCATGCCTGGAAGTTTCAAATGTTCTAAACCAAATGTGGTTTTCAACCTTTTTCCATTTGTGGACCCCTACAAATTGTTGAATGGAGATGTGGACCCCTTTGGAAATATTGAATGAAAGTATGGCATTCTTTGTTTTGCAAGTGTGGGTATTCACATGCTTCTGATTGGTCATAGTCATCTTTCATAGACCCCTTAGATATAGTCTGTGGACCTCTAGGGGTGCATGGATCACAGGTTGAAAATCACTGTTCTAAACTAAACATGAAGAGGTCACCATGAAATCAGTGGTTCGGGGGTTAATAAAGTTAACAGAAAATGTGCATGTAAGCAGAAATTATTGTTGGATGGAAACAATTCATAATTGAATATACATACACACACACACACACACACAACATATATATATATATGTTTCTTTGGTTTTGGCCTGGAAATAATTTGAAATTGATCCTCCAAGTTACCATATGGACCACATTTCTTTTTCCTATTAAGAACAGATTATGGAAGGACTAAAGCTACTTATGATATTGCAGTATTAATTTGAATAAGATCATAGGTGAAGGAAGGCTGTTTGGCAGCCATCCCAGTCACATAGATTCCAAATCTCTTCAACAGAATTTCAATGTATTTAAAAAATTATATATCAAAATATCCAGCAATAAGTTGACCTTCCTTTTTTAAAATGTGATAAGGCTTCAGCTGTAGACATTTTTCAGTTTATTTTTCCAAGACTCTAAAGCCTGAAATATGTTCATATTCAGTCCTAAAACATAAAATGAAATTCAGCAATGTACAGGGATGCAATGGAATTTTGAAAATGTATGCTACCTTTTTAGATACATGCACATTAAAAGGTCTGCTGACAAACAGAAAAATAAATACAGACGGTGAAAGAAATTTCAGCAACAAATGCTAGTCACTGATATCTATCCCTGGGACTTAAATTCCAATTGTCTTTTCTTTCCTGGCCATGCCATACAGTGAAGCAACCCGTGCACTGAAAGGACTCTGACAGATGCACAAGCTAGCGAGATGATACAGATGTCCAGAACCTCCCCACCTGCTGCCTACACTGAATTCACACTGGCACAAATCAGGCTGTGGTTATCACAGGATATGGATAGCCATCTGCTTCCTGGTGTTGGCATTTAAAGGTGGCATTTTCCAGAATACTGAGAACTAGCCCAATTCTGAATTAGGCCAATGTTATGTGTTCCTGAAAATTCTATCCTAAATGTATTTCCTACCTATTTCCTGCAGTTGTAGTTTTAAGTCTTTCTCAGTGAAGTTCATTCTAGCATCTTTGTGGCAGCAGAATGTTGGAGGCTCAAAAAGATCGTAGCCCCTAGAAGTAGATGTTTCTGATACACTTGAAAAAGCTGAAGTGATTACATGTTCTGGTTCATTTGCTGTCATTCTATTGTCCTGATAAATGAAAAAAACAGTATCTATTATTTTTTAAAAGGCAAATCTAAATGTATTGTTCTGTCATCCAGATTTTTGAAACTCTGAAATATCAAAGCACTTACCTTTTTTTTTTTGGAAAAATATTTCCAAGCACTTCCCAAATAATAAGGCCTAAATCTCAAAGGTCAAATTTCTGCTGACACCCATTTAACCATGATTCACCCCTATTTAAGTATTTTCCACAGTTTTCTGTGAGTTAAGAAAATATTTTATGTCTATTCAATAGATGGGTCAGTAAAGGTACAGAATGATCAGGCTAATTTAATTAGACCACATAGCAATCCAGCAAAATGATTAAGAAGGCAACATAAAGCTCCTGATTTTCACTTCTCTGATGTACATGTTAAACCACAATATTATGCGTTGCTCTTTTAAGAAGAGGATAGCTTAACTGATGGTGTCAGAGCTACAATATTTATTTTACTGATGCAGGTAAGAACATAGGAATATACTAAACTGGAATAACTAAAGGTGTTTTTAGACTGAATGGCATTTTAAAACTTTTCAGTCTTATTTTAAACCTTCCTAATAAATCACCTTTTCTGATCGCTTATGATAACGAATTTCATTTAAAAAGAAGCACTGATATTAATACTTTACTTCCCACAATTCCCAGCCCTATTTTTGGAAAACAATCCTTTCCTTAAGAGGATCTGAATGTTATAATTAGAGCCAAAACATTCAGTTTCATGTGCTATGAGCAATTTTATCTAATCAGTGAGAAATATCACTAGGAAGAAAAATACAGAAACTGTAAATTTGTAAAAAGTCAGCCTAGTATGACTACAAATTTTCAATGAAGTCAAAAGTCTGCATAGAACTGGTCACTGATAGTTGTAATGTCCATGACAGTGATTCAAACAAATCAAACAGAGGAAGGCTGCATTGCAGTACTTCGCACATGATGCAGAAGAGGATGAAATAAAATTCAATATATTTATAATCTAATGCCATATTCTGAATCCATAGTATATTTCTTAAGTGACATCCAACCATTCTAGTAATGTAGCTGTTATTGATACTGAACTTAGTAGTACTAGTAGTAATATTTGTATTATTATTGCTTACTGAAAGCTTCAATGTGCTCAACAAGTCACAAAAAACCGCACAGAAACAAAAAATAACCCCACTGTCCTTTTTCTAAAAGCCATACTATTGCAGACCTAACTGGCTTAAACAGGGTTGGGAACAAAGGGCTTGATTTACATTTAGAAACATAAAAATATTTAAAGAATGTTTAGGGGTCCTGGCTGTATCTGTTTTGGTCTAATGGCATATGCAGACAAGATTTTAATTAAATATTTAAGTATTTGAGAGAAAAATTGCTGAAAAGACAACAATGAAATGAACTCAATACTCGAGTTCTTAAACTTAGATGTTATCATGAGAGTCACATCTTCTAAGAAGCTAATAAGATTAATTTCTGTTTTGATTTACAGCAAGGCATTCTCAAACTGGATTCTCAGGCCTGGATTCTCAAACTTCTTTAGGCATCATAAGTGCTAAGAAGCTACCAAAGATCTGGGTTTCAGATACTATAATTGTCTGCTGTCAGACAATTATCATGACAGTATTTGTATCCTTCTCTCATTAATGTCTTTGGGCTCTCCACCTTTCTTCTGCCTGCATATGAAATGAATTCCCAAACCCATATCCCTCATCTGCACTGTACCACACATGCCAAGGTCCCCACTACCACTGCACCAAGTGTCAGGGTGGCCTTCACTGCACCACATATTCTGGTACCTTTCATCACCCTAAATTTGCCAGTCACAGGCTCCTCTGCTGCACTGTGCCTCCCAGGTGCCCCAGGCTTTAGGCTTCTCCTGCATTGCAGGCTTTGCCACACTGTACCATCCTGGGGTGGGGAAGGATAAGCCAGATGGAGGGAGCCCAGAAGCCCCAGCTGCTTCTGCAGTTGGAGCAATGGGGGAAGCAGTGGCCATGTGGGAACCTGGGGGTCTCAGTTTAAGCTCTCCTAGGCCACATGCAGCCTATGGGCCATCAAATGGACAGCCATGATATAATCAATGACATGCTACTACTAATAAATGGATTATCTCTCTACTGCATCTTTTGTCCATTTATAGGAAGTCTGCAGTTTCTAGTAATGCCAGTCCCATCACCTTTCACAGCCATTAGAAGGTAAAATATAAATAAATATACCCAAATTCCACATCTAACAATAAATTCATACTCTGATTAAAAACACTGAGGATACATGCATAACTGTACTATATGCACAATGATGAAAAATAATGTAATTTCTATCAATGAAAAATGAGGAATCTATAGTCCCCTACAGAAGAGAATATTAGCAGCGTAAACAAGAAAAAAAACTCCAGGGGGCCTGTACAGAGTTTATACCTATTGCATGTTAAACCCAGAGAAAGTATTCTAAAGCCGTAACTGAGCAGATGTTCACAACTCATAGAGCACTTGAAAAATGACAGCTCAAGCTCTAGGTTAACACTTGATGGAAGTGGTATCAAACTAAAGCAATTTAGGTTAGAGTGCTTTTTTGAATGTCTGTACCACATCTAGATCTCCAGTTTCTAAAACCTGTGCCCATACATACAACAGTACATTTTTCTCGCTTTCCAGTAAATTGACATGGTGAGACTGCTGAAGATTTCACATATGCATAATTTGAGAACATTCTGACCTTTTACTTTGTATCAGATCCTAAATGTTTTAATGAAATGAAATATTTCAAGCTGATCATGATTTCTGTTAAATGACATTAAACTTTGAATGGGAACATTTTTTCTCTACTTTTCTGTGCAAGTTGCTTAAAAACAATAACATCTAATTTTTGGTTTAAACATCATGTGTGAACATGAGGCTCTAACTTGCGTAATCTTTACAAGAGCTACCCAGATCCTGAGGCTAAATGAATATATGAGTAAACCTAATTTGTTCTTTGGACCAGGTGGTGGAGAAATGGGCAAGTAAAGGTGAAGAACAAAGAAAAATATCTTTTTTGGTCTATACTATTCCTTACTACTCACTGGTCTGTAACAGCAGAAGCCAGGATAAAAAGCAGAAAGATATTTGTGATGCAGAGGCATTTCTCTAACTCACTAAGCACCTTATAGTTTCTCCTGCAATAGCCAACTTACATGACCGTGCTGAAAATAAAAATCTAGACTTAATTACCCAGGAAGTATTCAAAAGATAAGATTTTTCACAGCCAGTAAGTGCTTTGAGCATTTTTGCATTAAATAAAGTCTATTTGCTTGTTTTTTCTCCACTATAATCCAAGTTCTGGTCTTGCCACTTTCCTCAACATAAACACTACACAATGTGTAAATGTAAGATAAATGTAACATTAATAATTAAACCTTAAAAAAGAAGAACTATGAAATATAATTAGATTTATTATAAATACAATTATATATGAAATATAAAACAAAATGTTTTCTCAGGTAATACATTCCAAATATTAAACCTTTTCAAAAACAACACATTCAACCTTAGGATTTTGCTCACTTTAATACCATACAACCTGTAGGTTAGAAATATTATACTTGTTTTGTGAACGGAGTTCCTTGTAACGTTAAAGCAAGCATAAAACTCTTATGCTGGTACTATTGTTGCCCTTTTGTTTTCTTATTTCATCGTTCCAAAAAGTTTACTGAGGCTGATTTTATGTGACTTAAATTCCTCTCCTTTTCATTTTTCCTGTGTCTCCTGGGCTGGAGACTGACTATGGTGACTAGTTTCCCTTTTCACCCTAACTAACAGATACAAAGAAGATTACAGCAAGGTGCTGTATCCAAAAAATCATGTCTTAAAGAAGATACCAATGGAGTTTGGAGGGTTTTTTTCCATTCCCTTGTTGAAATGATTCTCTGCTCTGCATCCCAGGATTAATTGGAAAGGAACATTTTTCTATGCTTGCATGTTCTCAGTCATGGGTAAAGGGAAGAGAGATCCTAGTTAAGAGTTGTATTCGGGCAATTGCACAGTGCAAATATTTTTCATTATAAATTATGCCTGAAGCATTTGATATTAAAACTGCAATTGGAAAGAGTTATTTACAGTAAAAGTAAGTTGATTGCAATGATGATCATTCCCATAACTTTTGTGCAGGTTTGGGAAGAGGAGCTCTAAGTGTGGGGATAGTGGAATAGAAGAGCTCAGTAATGTTCACATAAAACAGACTCCTCAAGAAAGCTAATGGCTTTGGTCTGCAGTTTGGAGATTCAGGCTGTATCATATCAATACCTAAAGCACATGGTGGATGTCAGCTAGCTTTATGATCATACAGCATTACAGGTTATATAAGAGCTGCCTGATAATTTTTCACTTTAAATTACAATACTCCATAAAAAGTTGCATCCCTGGCCTTTTATTGCCAGTGATCTGTATATTTAGGAAGACCTTATATGAACTTTGACTTTAGATCTATCTGAGCATGTCTACACAAGATGCTACTGCACAGTACTTACTGTGCATTTATTTAGTACTTGTATTATCATGTTACAGAGTTACAGTGCAGTAGCACTGATGAATGTCTTTTAAGTGAAGCTACTATGCAGTAGCCTAATAATACTGTGCAGTAGTGTATTAGTACTGTCTGTGCTGTGATGCGCTACTACACAGTACAATTTGGCTACTGCACAGTCAGCGTTTCATATAGATCTACCCTCTGTGGCTTTAGAAAAACATTTTAATACCTATGACTTAGAATCCCTACCAGAAAAAAGAAAACGAATAACCATTAGCAACTGAAACTTTAAAACACTTTTAAAATAACAAAGTGATTGTGTAGGTATTTATTATGAATAGCCACATAAAAACAAATCTGCAAGCTTTATATTCTGGAATAACATTTACATTATATAATTATATTTTTGAGGGCAAAATAAAAAAATACAGATGTAAGCTTAATATTTTTTTTTTAATATTCTCAGGGTAAATATTGACATTTAACCTTGACCCTGGAATAAAGTTTTTTTTTTTAATATCTGATTTCAGAGGAAAATATAAAAGGTAGCAAAAATTTGAGCCAAATTTGAAAATATTAGTTTCCTTAAGCCCTGTAGACTACATAAGGCTCAAATACTCCACACTACAGTTGCCAAGAAGCAGGATAAACTGTTCTGTTTTTCCCAAAAGGAGAACTAATGCTCTTTCTTGTGACTGATAAATAGATCTGGTCATGCCACTGAGAGCTGCAGATCAAAGGGGAAACCCAATGGTGGAATGGTAAGCCAGAGTATAATAGAGAGGAGTAATTAGATTGTGGTTTTAGATATTTTCTGACATGTTCTAACTGAAATAAATAGCTTGATTTTAAGCACTGCAAATGTGTAGGCATGTTCATACTGCTGCAGAAAGTTATTTGAGGCATTCATTACACTATCCTACTAACATGATAATTTTTTGAAGGGATTTTTATATTTGCAGATTACCTTTAAACATTTATGATTGTAGAAATTGGGAATACTTATTCAGGTAATGAATGAAAATGAACCTCACATGTTATGTCAAAAGGCAAATATAATGCCTCTGAGTATAACAGGTTAAATGTATTTCCCACTAGGAAAATAAATAAGTAAATAAATAAATAAATACACACGCACACACAGATAGATAGATAGATAGATAGATCACGTTGAGCCCATACGTATGCATAGTAAGTATAACTTCAAAATGTAGATGTAATTATTGTAACAGAGACTGAAACATCATTTGTTACTGGTCGTCAACAAAATTTAGCAAAACCCTTCCCAAGGAATAAAATCAGTATTACCATAACCTAGTATTGTCACTGCATGTGAGTGGGAAGTCACTGAATCCATATTTCTGCTTATACACCTCTCTCCATGTCCATGATGGAGCTTTCAGTAAGGTTAGGAACACAGATTTTATAATGTCTGAAATCTCAAGGGGAGATTTTAAGTTTTTTAATGAACTTTCACAAAAAAAAGTTCAAATTAAATTATGTTGTTCACTTGTAGCTTAGAATGTAGCCTAGATGGGAAGTTTTTTACATTTAAACTTTTAGTTTAGGTTTTATAGATATCTTATCAAACTGGCTGTTATGTATATGGCTCTATGTTTCTTGATACCAAACTAGCTAAGCTGTTGCCATTATGGGAATGTCACCATTGGCTGAGGGAAATATGAGACCCACAGAAGTATAAGTAGCTAAAACCGAAAACAAAAAAAATAGGCTACCAAAATTTGACTCTTCCACCACTGCCACTTTTATTTCATTCCCAATAATTACTTTTATAACATTTAAAAAAATATTGGTAGTGATAGCACATCCCAGCTACCCAGATAGCCTGTTAGTAACACTTACTGTTTTTTTACTATTATGGTGGAAAATATATAAGTAAAAAATGGCATTAAGGGAAAAATCCTCTTCACTTTACTCGTATAAGTAGTTTTTTTTCTGGCTTCAGTGGATTGCTAAGGTGAATAAGGCAGGTCAAATTTTCCTTTAAAGGCCTAACTGAAATCTTCAAAGTTTAGGAAAATGAGACAGGTATGGACCAAACTTACTTCCCCATCTATGACAATACCAAAAAGAAAGTGAAATTTCACCTGTCACATAGAAGTTTTTGCTAGCTTGGTCTTACAGGAAAAATATTTTATCCAACAATGAAGCAGCAGTAGGAGGCCAGAAGGAAAGGAGCAGTTGTAGAAAAAAAAAGCTTTATAACATTTTGTAATTCTGAAATTCAGTCTTGCAAGTTGATGTCATACAGGAAAAGAATCCTCTTTCATTTGGCCTCCCACTGCTTGGCTTGACCTCTCTCCATTGGAATGATAGCAGGAGGCAAAAACGAAGTGTTTTTTTTTTTCTGCGAGCCACTTGGCTGCTAAACTCTGTGAAATCTAAAAATTACAGTAGTTATACAACATATCTGCAAGGATCCTCTGCTGTTAATTGCTTCTGAGCAGGACATTAAGTATAAAAAATAGGACATCAGTTCACTTCTACTGACCTAATAGAGGTTGCATGGCTAACATCATGGAAACACATACAACAGGTAGTTAATTAAACCTAATGTTACCCAGATCCCCAACCAAAGCAGAATACTTTGAGGAGGATGTTCCTACTTCAAAAGCATACAGATGCCAGATTTTGATTCTGTATAATGTCCCAGTGTTGCTGTTGGCATGGCCATCAATAGTTATAGAGAAAGAAGACCAACAAAATATATCCATTTTTATCTCTCTTGGCCCCATTTTTCTATAGGCCAAAGAATCACATTAAGTGATTAGCAAAGCTTTGTCAGATCTTGCATTTGATAGCCCTTCCATAACAAAGAAGAGGTCATTCAAATTACTTCAGTATAAAATTACTTTTTCTTTGGGCTTGACTCACATGGACTGCTTTTACATCTGTATAACTCCATTTCTTCTATGAGGGAGTTGTACCAGGATGACTGTGCCAGATTAACCCACATCTCTTGATTATGAAAATGAATTTGTCTATAAGATCCTATTTTAAAGATTTTCCTCACCTCATTCATATATTAGGGAGATGGTTGCAGTTAGTGACCTGTAAATATAGAATCATATAAAATCATATGCCAATACATAGATGATTTGTAAATCATTATGCGAAATGTGAGCTTTAAAATCTTCTCAATGAGCAGGAACAACTCCTGTTAACATTACAATATTAAGTGATTGGGTGAGTGGACAATATTTAAAAGAACATGTCACCCTAGCAGTTTAAGCATTCTACCTTATGAAAGAATTATATTCCCAAACACATTATTTTTAGAGAAAGTGGTGAAAAATCTGATATTCTTTAGCAGTTAGTTCCTCAGTTTGAAGACTTCACAAGGACACAGTCATTAAGAGGTACATTCTAATGAAACAGGATAATGGGTGCCTCTTTTTCATCTGACACCTAGTTGTGAAAGGTCTTTTTCAGAAGCACAGAATCTTTTATTTCATGCCAAACAAAGAAGCATTCTTTATTTTCTCTGTTTTTTTATACTTACCATTCTGCATGCATACCAGTATGGGATAACAAGTGTAAAATATGATTTTTGTGGATCCACAAAGCATGTTGTGGATAACAATTAATTCAAATATGCTTTCTCTTGTGACTCACTGAATTAAGTATTTTGAGAACTAAGCAGCAGTATGTTTGGATGACTAGAGATGCTGGTGGATCCATGCAAAATGGCTGGAAAAGTAGCCTAAAAACCAAAAAAGCTGGAAAGCTAGTGGTAGTTCTAGTTTTGATGGTTTCCTATAATGTTTTTGACCAACCCATCACAGCAGACAGACACTTTTTTTTTTATCCATTTTCTTTCTTGTTTTCTTCTCTCTTACTCTTAGTATCATAGTATCTTAGCACCTAGGGTCAGAAGGGGCCTAGAGCAGGCCATCTAGTCTGACCCCCTGCCAAATGGCAGGAAACGAGTGCCAGGGTCACAGGACCCCAGCCAAGTACC
>JAGPOW010001338.1:37012845-37064131 GCA_030014935.1 Caiman crocodilus | reverse complement strand
AGTGGCCCTCCTCTGGACCCTCTCGAGGCCGTCCACATCCCTCTTGAAGTGCGGCGCCCAGAACTGGACACAGTACTCCATCTGCGGCCTGACCAGATGTTGGTCTTCTTTCTTGTTTTATTCTCTTTCACTCTCTCTCTGTCACTCCTCATTTCTTATTTGTATAGCTCTTCATTTTGCTTATTCCCTTTTGTACTTTTTATCTATATATTCTATTCAGCATTACTGCAGCTTATGATGCCTTTCCAAATCAGTAAATTTTAAAATAAATTAAATATGTATATAAAAATATGAAGCAATTCAAAAAAAGAATTAATTATTATTATTTTAATTTTGCCTATTGGTTTTGCTTACAGAAAAAAAATCAATACATTAGAAGTATACAGACTTTGATAATATGTTCTTAATACAATGAAGAGGTCAAAACCTCTACCATATCAAAAATTCCACCACTTGATATTGATTACCACAAGTGGAGAAAGGGGCAGACAGTTCCAAAAAGACAGACCCAGAGGGTGACCTAATTCAGAGTTAGATGCATAGAAACCAAAAGGAAAGATGTAGTCCTCAACGTTGTAGTTCCAAAGGCATATTGTGAAGACAGATGATAGTATATGAGTCATTAATAATAGAATACAACATACTTTTCTCATATAACTATACCAGATTTTGACCAAAAATTGGAATAAACCAAAGTTACACCTTACTGTTCAGCAGAGAAGCAGTTTGAAACATTTATTAATACTTAATTATTCCCTGTTTTCTGTTACTTAAGATAAAGATGAACGATGTGAATCTAAAACTTAAGAACAGAGTATTCAGCCTTATTAACCCTCACCCATGTCATAAAATAATGTAATAACATTGTGGTGTCCAAATATATATTTTTAATCCCTTGGGTACCAAAATATAGTCTTTGTATTTATATGATATATTTAGCTTAACATGGACTAGAAATTTAAGAAGAATCACCTATCATGCAGTTTTCATGTAAACAAATGAAAATCCTTTCTCTGTACAGTTGCTCAAATCACAGGAAGGTCATTTCTGTTCAATACTTTAGAGTGTCTTATCCATATGGATTACTCTCTGTTTATTAATTAAAGTAAAAACAAAATAGAAATGTTGAAGAATGATGTCTGGGTATGTGACAGCACCTTGTAGCATATTTTGGTTTCTTCTGCATATATAATTTGAATTCCTTTTGCAGCCATTTCTCAGTAAAATCCAGAGGATATAAATCTTCTTCTCCTCTTCAGGTAGTTCAAAGATTTTTTTAAAAATGGGACTATATCTAGTTTTCCAGGAATTCAGTTCTGAGGTATAGATTCCATGTTCTTTGTTGATCTAGCTTCTCCTCAAGTTTATATTTCTTTTCCCTCAACACCCCATAATAAGTTGCTCATGTCAGCCACAGAAAATTCAACTCATCCCTACCCAGTGCCCAGTTACTAATTGAAGGAATAATCTGATCAAATTCAGTTTCAACATTTCAATGCTTTCAAAGACAGATTGAAGGCAAAATGTCTTGTTCTCCAGGTCATACTTAGGTCCTAAGTAAGCATTTGTTCCTCCATGGATGATGACTTCAGTTTACAAAACCTTTCTCACATCCCTTCATATTCAGTTTTGAAATCTTGAATCAGTTCAGAAACATCCTGAATACATCCAAGAGGTAATCTGAATCTCTTGTTTGCACAATTCTTTTTTTTTTAATAATCCAAAATTTTGACTTATATTTGTTTTGTTTCATTTTGTTTTGTTCTGAAAAAAAGAGTTTTGCTTTGAATGTCTTCCTAGTTCCGCAGTGGCCCTGCCTTCTGGGAATCGATTTCTTAATATGGCAATAAGCAGGGTTCACATGCTTTATGATCCAACACACATTGGAGTTGGAGCTTCATTTATAAATATTTCACTTACGAGCATATACATTCATTTTACACGATTCCTCAATGTGGCCAGGGGACTGCGTAGTCTGCACTGTATCCACCTATAAAAAATACAAAAATATATGTCTGCTTACCGGGATGTGAGCAGGGTTTAGCTACCCTAATCCTACAGCATGGATTTCCCAACTGAACAGAGAGAATCCTCTTCTCTTCATTAAGTCCAAGCATACTCCATAAGATAACTACATTACAATGAAAATAGTCATAACAATGTAACATACTATTTAACAGTATAAGGATCATTTAAATCAAATGCAGAAAGTCCAGTAATAGACTGGTTTTATAGCACACAGCAGGAGAACTGTGCTAAGTTCTGCTTCCTTCACAACCTGAGCTATTATTCCTGCACCTGCTTTGTCACAGACTAGAAACAATATGAATCTTCCAAGTATCAGTGACTAACATTGCTGTCTCTCCCCAAAAGGATTAAATTAATGGTGCAGTGGGTCACTAATATTAGGTGACTTAGAGAAGCAAAGTTAGAATAGGAATGTTAGAGAGAAGAAAAGACAGTTGTGTAAAATAGGAAATGCAACAATGCTCTGTGATACTGAGCAATGCTGAGAAAGTGCAGAGCACTATGAAAGTGTCATGTATTAAGTACAGCCTTTATACTGCAAGATGCATACAAAAAAAATAAATAATTAATGGGAAATGAGTTTCCTTGAAGTGTTAAAATCAATATGAGATAAATGATGCAGCAAAAAGACATGCATGTCTAATATTAAAAGAAAGCCATTTCCATCCAATATGTAGTTAAAGAACAGTTATTAAAATATCATTCAAAAACAGTTCATCCTCCTAAAAATACTAATCCTGAAATTCTGTCATGCACAAACAGGTCTTACAAAAAGATGAGTTAAGATTCATCATGTACCTTATTTTTCCTGATTTGGGGGGTTTCTTGTGTGTGTGTGTGTGTGTGTGTGTGTGTGTGTGTGTGTGTGTGTGTGTGTGTGTGTGTTCATTTTGCATCCTTCGGAGTTTATTTCTTAAACTGTAGCTTCTTAATGGAATGTGAATCTCTACCTAGTCCATTACATATAATGCAAAGTTAGTCCCAATTTACATAAATACGATATAACAATATCAAGCATCTCAGAGAAGTAACATTTTCTTTACGAATACAATCTATGAGACTCCAAAATGTGCTCAAATAAGTACCGTCTGTTCCCCAATCTAAATGCGATCTTTTTACAAAAAGCCATCTGGGACAAGCATGCAAAACATTCTGTCTTGGTTGCAGCAGAAATGTATTTATGTCTTAGTAAAATGCTTCAATGCCATTAATTCAATTGCCAAGCACATCTTTTTGTGCTGTCAGAGGTAGCACCTTTAAGCAAAAACTTTGGATGTTGAAATATATATAAGGCATGGTTTCCATGAAAGTTGGAAGCTTTGACTCTAACAGTTATTCAGGTACTCAGATGGAAAATATATGTAGCCCTGCCATAATTAATAAACACAAGATATTTCTTGTGCCTGCCAAAATGAACAAAGCACCACTGACTCCTCCAATGTTTAGTCAATGGAAATCGCTCTGCTTAATTGCAATTTTAAGCACCTTTAAGCTAGGTATAAGACATAAACACTAAATTGAGCATCATGTGTTTTGTAAGATTCCCTGGAGAACCAGAGGTGCATAAAAATGAATGCATTACTCTTCATATATGAAGCATTTTCCTCTATGGGCAATTTGCCCAATTTGCATTCTATGATAACAGTATTCTTTAATAAAAATCATTACACTATAATGTAGTGCAAAATAAAAATAAAAACATTGCTTAAAAAATCTTACTAGACATCTTCTAGCCAAAGGGTTAAACCTCTGAGTCAAAAAAGAGAGTAAAGTGGGATTGCAACATGCCCTTTGTAAAAGGATCCATATATACAGACAAGTGGTAACCCATCCTAATGATTGCTTAGAAAGTTTATGCAATCTCAGGTTTAAGTTTCACACATTTGTTCAAGTTGCACAGTACACTTAGAACATATTAACTGCACTTAAACTTGAGTATCTTTGCATTCAAGCAGTAAACCACATGTTAAATGCTCTTGTTTTGTAGCAACATTCTGACTTTTCATGGGAAGAATATCTCTAGATCATATTAAGGAGCATGTGTTCAGCTATTGTTGGACTTCTCCATGGAGATATTATGAGTTCAGGATTCTAGTGTGATGCTAGGGTTGGGGCCGACAATCACTTTGTTATCTTTACTGGCATGGATGTAGAAGCTGCAGGGCCCAGTGCCAGAGTTAGTGTTGCAGGGGCATAACTAGGTCCATCTCTGTCCAGAGCAGGCTGAGCAGGTAATGCTATGGTAAGCACCACTGTACAACTGCTCAGAACGCTTTCTAATTTTTAATATGGCATGCTAATGCATAATACAATCTAAATAAAACACGTGCTAAGTGTCCCATGTGACAAGGCCCTTACTAAGTGCAGTTAAAACGTAAGCAGACCTATGTTCTAGCAGTTTATCATGTTTTAGTGGTGTTGCAAAGTTGTGCCCTTTAACATGTACTAACTTTAGCACATCAAAACATTCCAAAGATTTACAACTGTTGCAAGTGAATATGTGACGTGGCTCTAAAACACTATATTCCCTCTCTCTTCCTCTTCCCTCTGGCAGTAGAAATAAGCTTCTCCGTCTGTCTGTCAGTCTTGGTGGAGATAGATAGGGACTCTCTCTTTTTTCTAGCTCTTGGCAAGTTAATGCTATTGTTTTTCTGAGCATTTCAATACCATTTCTTCTGTACTCTCTTGGGCAACACACTCAGCACTCCTCATATGCCAGACCTGGAAATGAGGCATATAAGGGCATCAGCCAGCACTGCTATCAAGAGCTCTGCCTCTAGTATGCTTGACAAAGAAGTGAAGGTTGCTCTCAGCGCACCTTTATTGCTTTATCCCCAGTTGTGATGTGCAGTACTCTGGAGAGATCAATGCTGGTGTTATATTTATTTACCAGTTAAATATTACTTCTATTTTGGGGGATTTCTGGGAATAATTTTATCTTAATTACATCTTCAATGATGTTCTAACTCCCTGATCTGGGCACTATTGCAATAGAAGTGAATATAAAAAATAAACATGTTTCTTATTAAAATGTAAGAAAAAACACAGAATTTCCTAACATGTTATGGAACTCCAAGAACATAGGCATTATATAAATATTATAGAAAATATATATGTCCTAGTAATATACAGAATATGCCCCAAAACTTTAATGTGCATGTCATTCAGCCAACAGTTTGAGTGAATAACAAAACTGGACAAACTGAACAAAAATATAATAATTCATAATAGACTAGCCACAATGGAGCAGATAAATGTAAATCCAAAAATAAAAACTTAACACCATTTTTGCTTTATGTGCTATATTGTTAAAGATCATATTTGTGCATTTTATTCAAGAGAAAAACCATTTGAAACTGATAAGAGTTTTGATTAAGATGAAAGAAAAATACTTAAATAGGAAACTAAGATATAGTCTTGTTGATTAAAATAATGTTTCAGTAACACTGAGGCAAAAGAGATATGATGTAGAATTATAACAGAAAATCTATTAACAATCTTACTAATAGTGAGACAAATGTCAAAAAAATTAAATAAATCAATGCAAAAGGGTAAGATATTTTAGTGTGGTACAGAGTTTTAACATTGGTTAGGCCTGACTGTACTCTTACTCATACCTGTTTAACACCAATAAGCCATATCCCCAGCTGGTTCAAATTACTTCATTTGTTGATTCACATCACCTTAGGATCTGGTCCACTGACTTTAATGCAGCTATTCTTGATGTAGAAAGGGTAAGTGAAAGATAAATTAATCTATCAAATCTAGGAAATCTAATTTCAGCTGAAAACAGGCAGGGAAAGAAACTAATCCTGACATTCTTTATTTATTTTTAAAATGTAATACTAATAAAATAGCAATATTAACATTCTGTTAAACTATTATTTAACTATCATTCCTTGATTATGCACTTCTCTATCATTCTTTTTAAAGTTCTAGTAGACCCAATCAGTCCAATGGAGAACGAATGTTCTCATCTCTCTACAAATTTCTTGAATTAAAGACGGTTAGACGTTCTTGGAAAGGTTATTGACACATCATAGAATCATTGTCCTCATCTGTCATTATTCACTTCTAAATCACACTTTGCAACAGTGTGCTGTGGCACTGGATTCACTCTTCATCTTGTTCCACGTGAGCACCAAAGCAGTGGCCAGAACTTGAGACACTGATGTCTGTAACTAGGGTGGCCATCATAGAGGACAGCCTAGTTGTCCTCTGTCCTCTATTGATACTAAATCCAACACCTTTATGTCCTCTATTTTTCTCCTGAAGAAAAGTTATTGAAGAGAAAAATAGAGACAATAAAGGCGTCAGTGTTCATGTCAATAGAGGACAGAGGACAGAGTAGCATAAAACTGGAATGTCCTCTATGATGGCCACCCTATCTGTAACATTGACTGAAATTAATGTAGTCAATTCATGGGCTAATGAAACAACCCATTACAGTTTACATTCACATAATCATAATGGAAAAACCATAAAGAAACCACTGCTTCCAAAAAGACAAAAATAACAAGTAAACATCTATAAAAGGTAAAAATAAAAGCCAAAATCTAGAGTTCTTAATTTCATTAGCATAATTGATTGCTTTTAATTCAGGCCATTAGTTTACTAAGACCAAATTCCAACAATCAGAGGTCAACAGACATAATGAAGTATGTAAAAAGTTACAAACTTTAAAGAAAATCATCTAAGTATATGTATCTTAAAATTCTGGAACCACTTGATTACATTTATAAACCATTTTTTCTCTGTTTTGACTTTGGGTACACTGACTTAATATAAGCAGGCAGTATTATTTAATGAAAAATCTTGTTGCAATTCCCAGAAGGTAAAAGGAAGTGGAATAACATCCTAACCAAAATAGAGTCCTCTGACAATATCAGAGTAGAGCACACTTGTGCTTCACATTTGTTTACCATATACATATATAGAAACATATAGTTACACTTGTTTAACATATATGTTTAACATGTTAAACATATATGTTTATCATCCTATCACTTTAACATCCTATCACTTCTTCCTAAAATACAACAATAAAAATACAACAGAAAATGGTTCAAACATTAATCTATTCTCATAACAAATAATACAATAAAAATAAAAATGCTATAAATGTAATCTATCTTTATTGCAGTCTTCAGGCTGTAGTTCTATGGTCTTATTTGAGGAACTATAGTAGTTAGTAGCTTTGAGGAACTATAGTAGTATTAGTAGGAACTATAAACATTGGACAGTGTTAATATCCCAAAGGAGTAAGATGCCTTACAGAAATAGTTGTACAACAAACACTGGCCTTATCTACCTCTGAACCTGACACATTTACAGTATGAGGTTTATGCCTCCCTGGAAACAATTTCTAGAACTTAAATGTGCATATGTAAAATTCAAACCACTGTTTGAACCACCTGCAGATGGTAAGAAAGTCAAAAGAATACGTTCTGAGTAGGAAAACTCGGACCATAATTGTCCTTTCTTCAGAACTTGGAAACAGAAATGGGATTGACAACACGGGTCATCAAAGCAGCCTCATTATAGAAACCCTTCAGTAAATTGCTCAAGCTTCAATTGAAAATTTGTTAGGTATTTTGCTTGCTTGTTTGTTTGTTTGTTTGTTTTGGGGGAGCAGCTGCCTCTACTATTTCTATTGGAAAGCTATTGAACCTCGCTACTTTGCTTGTTAGAAACCTTCTGTTAGTTTCGAATTGTCTCTAAATTTATTCACGGTTAGTTTATACCCATTTTTCCTTTTGCCAACATAGTCCTTCAAAAGAAATATTTATTTTCTCTCCCTGCTGTTAACCCTTACATTTATAGACTTCAACTTTATCTCTTTTCAGCCTTAGTTTTCCTGATTTAAAGCCAAGTTCATTTATCCTCTTCTCGAAAGATTAGCTCTCCATTCCTCTGATCATCCTCACAGCCCTTCTCTGCACCGTTTCTAGTCTGAATTAATCTTTCTTAAACATAAGTGACAACTATACACTGTGTTCCAGATATATTCATCATTGCCTTGTAAAATGACATTAATACTTCTCTTTCTCAGCTAGAAATATCTCACCTGATAAAATTTATGATTGGTTTCCCTTTTTAACAGTCCCATTCCACCGGTGGTTCACAATGATCTGGCATCCCAAATAATCCTGAATTCCTAGCTCTTTATCTTCCTCTGCCATTTGCAACTGATGACTTCCAATTTATATGAGAAATTATTGTTAAAAGTCCCTAAGTATATGATCTTGCATTTTATCGAATGTCATGTCATTTCTCATACTACTATCTTCAGGTCATCTAATCCTTGTATGATGACCCTACATGATTTTGTTTATGCCTCCTAATTTTTGGTCATGCAAACCTTTCACTGGCATTTTCCTAAATTTGTGCCAATCATTAATAAAAATGTTAAACAACATCTGTCTCAAGAGTTATCCTTCAGAAATTCACTAGTAACTTCCCTCCAACCTGGGCATGCCTTTGTATGCATTTCAAAGGACATTAGCCTATTTTAATATGCACTAAAGTGACACTGAAAAAAATGTTATTTAATTAATACACACTAAAATAGGCTAACGTGTATTATGCATCACGTAAAAACCATGCTCTTTAGTTAAGGTGCATAAAGACAGGCTAATGTGCATTTTCCTAGTACCTCAGGGTGTTTATGGACATGCTCCTGGAGGCAAGGTGGTTTACTTAGCAAACCATGCTAATTAAAAGCACATGAGCATCATGTGTATCAGCATCCCTCTGCTGAAAAATGGTGTTGGGGTGTTTTGAACTTAAGCCCATAGAACGAGCTTCATTTTAAAGTGCCCCACCACCAATTTTCAGTGCAGGAATGATGATACATATGATGCTGGATGAAGCCTGCTGGAGTGCATCTGCTGGTCCGTGCTCCAGCAGACTCTATTAATCAAGTCTGCTCTGATTCACTGGATTTACAGCATGCCAGAGCAACCTCACTGCACGTCTGTAGGAGTCCCCAGGGTATTTATACATGTGCTCCAGGAGTGAAGGGGCACTTTAATTAAAGTGAGAGCCATTCTAATTAAAATGCCCAAACCATCTTGTGTATCAGTGTCCCTATGCTCATTAAAAAAGCTTTAGATAAAGCCCCCACCACCACTGTTTTGAATTGGTGAGCACCCTGATGCACAAGACATGGAAGGCTGCTGGAGTGCAGTAATTGCCTTTCCAGTACAATTATAGCACATTAGAGCAGGCTCCCTGCTCATGTATAGGCACCCTCACAATAGAGATACTAGATTTAATGTGTATTAACTAACGTGTGTTGATACATGCATAGACACACCCCCTGATATTCTGGGGTACTCACATGCTCCTGGAGCAGCAGGAGCAGCACTTTAATTACAGTAGCTCCAAGAGCTGCTCTAATTAAAGGACTGCCACGTCTCCTGAATCAGTGTGTCTATGCTTAAAAATGGCAGTGGAGGGGCTTAAACTAAAGCTCGTTTGACGAGTTTAATTCAACTGCTCCCACCTCTGTTGTTAAGTGTGGGGAAGCTGATGCAGGAGACGCAGGAAGCTGCTGGATTGCAGCAATTACAACGCTCCAGCAGACTCAGTTAATCGAGTCTGTTCTGAGGCACTAGAATTTCAGTGTGTTGGAGCAGCTTCAGTGCTCATGCATAGGCGCCTTCTGTTTCCAGCTCAAACTTACTATCCCCATCTTCTCCACTTAAACTAATTATTTCCTATATAGCACTCAAGAAAATGTTTTTTTCAGAAAGCTAGGTAGATGACAATTATTGCATGTCTCTTGTTTAGAAAATAATTTACCCTATAAAAAAATATATCTAACAGGATAGCTAGGCTGCAGCACCACAAAGAAGGACTCGGGGGTTGCAGAAGACCATAAGCTAAATATAAGCTAGCAGTGTACTCTTGTTGCCCCCAAAAAAGCATATTGGGCTGTATTAACTGGAGTGCCACTTGCAAATCAAGGGAAGCTATTCTGTTCTATTCAGCTTTGGTAAGATCTCACTGGTGGTACTGTGTTCCAGTGTTATGGCTGGGCTCCACACTTCAAAAAGGATGTGGACAGTGTAGAAGGAGTACAGCACCAAGCAACAAAAATTATTACAGTCTTGGGAAGCAAAACTTATGAGGAAAGGCTGAAAGACCTAGGTTATTTAGCCTGGAGAAGCAAAGACTGAGGGGGCATTTGATAACAGGATTCAAACACCTGAAGGGTAATTACAGAGAAGATGGAGATGGGCTTTTCTCCATGGCTATAGGGGATAGGTCTAGAAACCTCAAACTGCAACTGGGGAAATTTGGGCTGGAGATTAGGAGTAACTTTCTGATTATAAGGGTGGTCAAGCATTGGAAAAGTCTACAAGAGAAACTATAAAATCCCCATCCTTGGAAGTTTTCAGGTTGGACAGACACTTGGCTCGGATGGCTTAGTTACAAATGATCATACCATGACCATGGGGCTAGACCAGAAGACCTTGTGAGGTCTCTCGTAACCCTATTTTCCAATGATACATGTTGCACTTGTTTGCATTTTCCATTTACCTACATATCTTTACTAATCCTCTATTCTGTTCTAAGCTTTGATTAATATTGAAGTCAGATAAAGACGCATATAGCTGTCTATTTTATTTTCCCTCTGCTTAATTTTAGATACTGCTCAACTGACATGGGACTGCTCTGTATCAGCTTTTTGTTTTCAAAATTCAGAAATGGAAATTATTTGATCTTCCTAATTTATTCACACACAACTTTTGGACCCGGGTTCTGTTCTCCCTGTTAGATACTTAAGATTTAGCAGCTATTCCTTCACTCCTTCCCTCCCCTTCTGCCCCAACCCAAATGTGTCACTTCAGAAAATCAACAATATTCCAACAGGAATGGTACATCATTCTCCTATACTCCTAATAGCAACACCCTCCAGAAAGAGGAGACATTTATGTGAACCAGAACATTCAACTGAGTGCAGTATAAAATGACTAAAAAGTGTCAGAGCTGAGCAGTTAAGAGGTGCCTCGGCACAGCTGTGTCAGGCACATTGCAAGTCCCCGGTGCAGAGATTTCCCCTGTAAGGCAGGAAAAGTCTTTGGTGCAGAATCAGAGCCCACCAAAAGCTTGCAGCTGCACCATCGAGTGCATGGGCATGATTGGCTTAGTGTAAATTATGCACACATGGTGGTCAGCAATTGGCTCGCTGGCCGTATAAAAGGCTTGGGTGATACTTGCCCAAGTTGGAGAAGAGCTTGAACACGCATAGGGAAAGAGCCTCACATGTACATCAGAGCCACGGAGGAGGCCTGATCACCCACCAACGACTCCCTGTTGTGGTCGCCACAACGTACCCCATACCCCGTGTGAGTGTGAGCATCTGTCACACTCAGGGTGTGCCTGTCTACAGTTTTGTTCTGTCTGTCTATGGATTGTGCCTACACTGCATACCTCATGGATACAGCTTGTAAGTAAAGTTTTTTTTGTTTCAACCACTGCTGCCTCTCATCCAACCAATTCCGCCCTGTAGGCGGTCCCATTCCGCCAGCGTTTCTCGGCCCCCACATGTCATCATGAACAGGATCGGTACGCCATGAAGATGCAATGGAGCTGGAATGGGTTGAGGTTTGCCCCGGTGCAGTGGAAAATGCCACGTGCTAAACACCGTGGAGTTGGGAGCACACATCGCTTACCATCAAGCAGGCGGACCGGGTGGAAGATTTGTGAGTGGTTACCTTTTGCTCGAGGGAGAAGGGGAACCTGTGAAAGAGTGGGAAGTGCATCTCCACCCGAGAGCATTTGGATGTGTGATGGGGAGTAAGCGGGTTCGATTTAAACCCCGAGATCAAGGGGGCAGAGAGTCAGCCGGACGAAAGCCGAGCGAGGAAGATATAGCTCTCAGTCGGGAGTTTGTTCGCTGTATGCGCTGTGTACGGGAGAGTAAGGAACCAGCGCTAGTTAATTGGGACATGTTGTTACTGGAGTTGGGAGAGTCGGAGCTTTCGGAGCTCCGTGGAGAAGTGGAGCCGGAGGGAGACTCCACAGTGGAAGGAACCAGCATGGAGTGTGGGAAGGGGAAAAGGCTGTGAGTAATGTTCCATACAGTCACGACCCTGATACAGGAAAGGACTGAATTGGAAGCCTGATTGTGTGCCGTTCACGTGGTCAAGCAGGTTGCAGCTACGAAGGAAAGCCGAGGTCCCCATCATCACAAGATAGCGGTGAAACAGAAGGGAGCCTCCAGGGAAGGGTCAAGAAGGAGGGCGGAGTTACCCACGGGAAGGAGGAGAAGGAGAGGAGCCACCATGGAGAAACGGAAGAGGAGAGGAGCCACCACAGAAAGGTAGAAAAGGAGGGCGGCGCTATCAGTGGGCAGGTGGAAGTAGTGACCCCACACCCCAAGATCCACAAGGGCCTGCCTCGGGGCCATGGTAGAGAGGCAACGGGAGAAAAACTGCAACCGAGTTCCCCGTCAGATTCAGCGAGGATTCAGACAGCCACGCACCCTGTGGCAATGAGGAGTCAAGTGATGAGTGTGGCCTGCACTACTGCCAGAACCTATCACGGCAAAACCTGGACTGAATTACAGGCTTTATGTAAGAAGTCCAAGGTGAGGTCAGCAGAAACCCTGGCTATGTGTATGGGACGCCTGTTCGTGGAGTTTGGATCCGACCTGGTGGACCAACATGAGGCAAGTTCTCTCACCAGACGAGTCTCGTGGAGTGGAGGACATGCTACTGACATTGGAATGGTGACGTACAATGTTTATTGGCCTATTTTGCTTCCAGCACTTGTTGCAGGTCAGGCCAGCCAGAGAGCGTATGCATGGCATGAAGGAGGATCATCGAGAGTCAGTGTGGAACAGAGTTTGCAAGCGATCATCAGGATTTCGTACTGCTCGTGGAATCCTAGACGACATGCACTGGGACTGTCATCATCCCAGCAGCAGGAATTGTGGCCTAACCGTTACCTGCAAGATCCTGGAGCTGTTCCGATCATGCTGAGAAGTATCGATGCATGTGTTGAGGTGTACAGAGGAAGATCTGCCCTCATTCTCCGAATTTTGTTAAACCCACTAGCCGGACAGCCTGCAAGTGATTTCTTGCGGCAACTTCTTCGACTGCAAGCTCTTGTGAAACCGGGTCAGAGAGAGTTCAGTGACCCAGAGCAGCATTGAGTGCACAAGTCTAGCCTGCGATGATTTCAGCCAACGCAGAGAACACCAGAGGAATGAGAGATGTTCAGATTCCTGATGCGTTATTCTAGACACATGAAGCAGCAGTTGTGAATTTTGGGCGATGAGGGTCAATGGAACCTGGCATACGAGATGGGGTTCCAATGCCAAGATAAGCCAGATGATAAATCATCTTGTGATAGTGATTAATTTTTTGTGAGACAAGCTAATTAATTTTTCTGAGAGTTTCTTTCTCTACAGGTCAGCTAGAGTGTGTGCAGACCAGATTGGAGAGAAAGAGACAATATTTTGGGAGAGCAGACTATCTCTGCAGGTCCGCTGAGACGTGTGTGACCAAACCAGAGAGAGAATATTTTGAGAGGGAATACCTTGAGAGACCAGGATGCAATGACACCCACTGAAGTCCTGATAGCTGAACTGTTTATTACCAATTTGTTAATGTCTAGTTGTGTGTTGATGGGTTATTGTTTGATTAGATCCCTGAAAAACGAGATTGCTTCGTTGTCCGCTTTCGTTTATACCTGTCTGTGGTATGAACCCGTCGGGCAACGCGATGATTTAGCCAACTCGAATGTGCCCCAGCTACAATTGTGCCTTCGGCAAGGGGGCATGTCAGAGCTGAGCGGTTAAGAGTTGCCTCGGCACAGCTGTGCCAGGCACATTGCGAGTCCCCGGTGCAGCGATTTCCCCTGTAAGGTGGGAAAAGTCCTTGGTGCAGAATCAGAGCCCGCCAAAAGCTTGCAGCTGCACCATCGAGTGCATGGGCATGATTGGCTTAGTGTAAATTATGCACACATGGAGGTCAGCAGTTGGCTCGCTGGCCATATAAAAGGCTTGGGTGATATCCGGCCAAGTTTGAGGAGAGCTCAAACATGCGTAAGGAAAGATTCCCACATGTACTTCAGAGCCACGGAGGAGGCCTGATCACCCACCAACAGTTCCCTGTCACGGTCGCCACGATGTACCCCATACCCCGTGTGAGCATCAGTGTGCCTGTCTACAGTTTTGTTTTTGTCTGTCTACGGATTGTGCCTACACTGCATACCTTGTGTATACAGCTTGTAAGTAAAGTTTTTTTGTTTCAACCACTGCTGCCTCTCGTCCAACCAATTCCGCTCTATAGGCAGCCCCATTCCACCGGCGTTTCTCAGCCCCCTCAAAAAGAACTAATTATTTTGCCAAGTAGTTAGGGCACTTGCCCAACGAAATAACTCATCTTGATGAGTTCTAAATCCCTATCTACTATAACTCAGGAGAATGCCCTAATCACAAAGCTATGGGCTGGACAGGGCTAACAGAAGCTTCTAACCCTCCTATTGAAGCTGGGTCACTGACAATACACAGCTCTTTGCTTTTTATCCATTTTTTCCAAGTAATGCTTAATATATAAAGTGCACGAGGCATGTAACCTAGGGCTCTAACTCAGGGAAATACCCATCTCACTAGGCTACAGCTCAGGCTCTATTTTAAAGGCTCTCCTCCTAACCTTGTCTTCCATATTCCTTCCTACCACCTTTAGTGGAAGTGATGTCAACCAAGCCTTTTTTGAAAGAACTAGGGTAAACATGGGTTTTCAATGCAACACTGACACCTTTGGCATATGTATCCCTAAAGAATTCAAACTGAATCCTTCCCAGATTGCACTTTTACAGTGGGCTTTATTAATGACATATGGGATTATATTACTGCATTTGGAAGACACTACCAAGGTCAAATCTGGTATGATTAAATGGCATACCTGGCATCTATAGAGAGAGTCTTATTTAGCAGATTTGACATCTTTGAATGTTTTTTGTGTAGTTTGGGAGGAGTTTTTAGAATATCTTGGAAATTAAAATATTTGTCTTTAAACACTTCGCTTTTCAGCTTCTGTCCCTCCCTCCTCCCTCTTCTTCCCCTTTATTATTTGTGACCGATATGTGTCTCTCTATATATGTCTCTATATCTATCAATCTATATCTAAATATATATAATCTATATCCATATATAGATAGATTGATTGATCGATATATGTCTAAATATATGTTTACATTGCATTTAAAAATCAATAGAAAAAACTAAATAAAAAGGGACGGCTTTTTTAAGTTTCTGAGATTTCATTAATTCATTAATTAAAGAAAATGAATACAAGTGGATCTTGAAGGTCATCTTCCTACTTCTGTACTCTTGTGTCATAGAATATAAACTGTTGAACTAAATGAGTAAAGTAAGAGGAGACACTGAAAGATGTGGTAGTATTTTGGTTTGTCTGGCTGCTTGCCCTGCTTCTGCTTCCAGGGAGATGAAAACTTTGCAGTCTGTACAAAGCAGACCAACTAACAGAATAAAAATTATTCAGACAAAAAATGGCAGAGACAATATACTCTAAAAAATTCTATTGATCTAATCCAAGTGTTTTTTAACATCCTGAAATGTCAGGAACTGATGTCAGGAAGCTAGCTAAATGGAAAAGGGGGGAGAGGAAGGCAGAGGAAGGAGGGTGTTCTGGCACAGACATTCTTTATGAAATAAGTGATCACAGTACAGAAAGAGTGGAGAACACCTGATCAGAGCAAAGCATTTTCCTGTTTTTATTCATTTTTATTTCTGTATTATTTAAACTTGTAGGAACATTTATTAAACCAAAATGTTCTAATTCCTGAGCAGCAGCACAGGTGTAAGAAAAATAATACACTTAGCTACAGTCTAATCTTGCCAAACTTTATATTAGGTACTTAAGATAACTCTGTATTCCAGGAAAGCTTGTTATGATTCAAAACTGTTTAGAACCCATAATTAAATCAGAAGAATTATAATTTTTCACAATCTGTTTTACATTTATTATTTCTTATTGGAGGTTTAAACAAAAAAAAAGTGGTACTTTCTTCAAAGAGCATACACACATTATAAATAGATATACTTGATTTACTCAATTTGTTTTAAGCTGAAGAGTGAAAAGGAATCTTTGACAAAACTGTCATCTTCAAAATACGGTGATATTTCATTTCCCCCCTCTGCACTACTTAGATTGCCTGGAACTGAAATGCTTCCAGCAGCCACTGTGTCCAATTTTTCAGAGCTGTCACTTCCTAGCAAATCTGCTTAAGCAAAATACTTATGTTGTTAGAAAACAGAGCAAACATATATTATGAAATGCTTTCTATATTCCTCTGCAGAACGACTCTTATTCAAACAAAATAGCAAGAACGCGCAAAAATAAATTAAAAGCTGACTGTGACAGATTGGTTTAAGTCCATAAATCTGGTACACCTATCATTATTTTCCAAAGATACAGTTAGACTTGGCTCCATGATTTTTTCCACACAATAATCCTATAATCAAAATATTATTTTCAATGCAACCACTAGAAGGTGTTTAAATTGAAAAAAGAACACTTCAACTAAAGAAGAGTACAACGAAAGCTGGTTATTATTACTCCTCTGTAATACTCATCTGTGGTTCTTGTCAGATTTATATGTCAACATTTAATGACCTATAGGGTAACACAAACGTGCTAAAACGTTGGTACCCCTAGCCATGTTTCGTGATTTATGGCAAATACCACAATGTATGACATGAGTGAAAAGGTGAGGATATTAAGCAAAATGTAAGCAAATCCCTACATGTTGTACTCAACCACAATATCAAAAAGGAGCTCCTCTCATGACTCTCACCATATTTTTGCATAAATAAATGTATCTTATACTGGCTTATAATATGAAATCAAAGATAGAAAAGATTTTCTCATATTCTGAGAAACAACTTAAAAATTGTAAGTATTGATCCAAAAATAATTTTTAAGCTTTTTGTTTGTTTGTTTTAATATTGGTTATGTTTCTAAGATGAAGATCTGCTTCTAGATTTTCTTATTTTTCTAACCATTCTGCATTTTTTTCTGTTTCTGATTACATAAAGACTGGCTTAATCTTCCAAGTTCAAACACAAAAAATAAACAAGATTAAAATTACTTGCAGCAATATAGAAGGTCTGTCATATTATAGGGAAGTCTTATGGTGTACAACTCAAATCCCAATTCTCAGATAGCCCGTTAATACCAAATAGGTGACCCTTTAACACCACAAAATCAATACACTGGAAAGTCATGCTACCTTGATGCCCCACAAAGCCTCTGTATACATTTATTAAACAAAGATTTTATATTACTTCAGTGTCAAGTTAAAATCAATTTCAAGTTCCTTACTAAGCAGGAAATAGACCAAGACATTTCATTCAAGTTGCATTCAGTTGCAAACACTGAGGTCAAAATAAAGAAGGTTAAAATTTTTCAGACACTTTTTGTATAGGACAGCATGAAGGGCATCTCTGCATTCATATCATTTTTCAGTTTTAGATACTTTAGGTAAGTATAAAACACCAATCACCAAAATATCCAGACCCTGGTCATAAGTCCCCATTGAACAAAATTAAACAAAATTAAATATATTGCCCCAGACCCTGAGCACACATAGCACTTCCAGAGGCAACTTCATCTAGCAGTATTTCATTTAACTTATGAAATCATTATGCTATTTAGAAATCCTAAAAGAAAGTTTAGAAGGGGCACATCTACACATGTCACTATGGTGACATTGTTACTGTGGCATGATTTAGTAATTTCTTCTGTACTTCCTTCTGGAAGTTCTAAATCACAGGACAGTAGCAGCCCATATTGCACCATACTTGCGGGACATGGTTATTTTTAGCAGCTACTTTTCCATAATGGCACATTATACTGGGGGAGCACATTGCATTGATGAAGAAGCCACTGCTCACGTGTAGACACCCGTGGATGCTACGTCATCACAGCACATTGTTAGTGATGTAGCATCACATGTAGACGCACCCAAAGAGTCCTTAGACCTCTACAAAATTTTGCTTCAATACAATCCAAGGAATTCATAAGGCTGCTCATTGACTTTCCTGACACAACCTTAGGAATTAGCCTATCAAACCAAATGACCAGTCTATTAATCCATTTTAGCCTATGAATTCTTTGAAATATATCCCCAATACTAGACAAAAGGTCATGTAAGTCACCTTAGTTTTATGGGTCTCTAGCTAGGAACAAATCTTAGTCATTGCATGATTCCCATTGTATAAATAAGAAAACCTAACTTTTTTAATCCTCTGGCTGCTCTTACAACTAAATAAACTCTTAATGAAGCTACCTCTGTGAACACGAAAGAGGATTACTGCTTCCACCTCCCAGAAACCTAGGCCAGGCAACTTTTGCTTATAACCCAACAGCAAGAAACCTGGCAACCCAGGATACCCCATTGTCTCTGGCATTGACATTATTATATAGGGAGTTTCTGGCTATGTTTTATCTATCTTATTCCCATGTGCCACTAGAGTTGCCAGCTTTTTGGAAGACACCACAGATTTCTTAAAGAAAAATGGGCTCCATTGACAACCTTCCAGCAAATGCCACATTAGCTGCCATGGATGTCACGTCTCATACACCAGCAGCCTTGTAATCTGTTCTCTGTACCTCATTAGGACAGATTACAAACCATAAAGAACATAGTCCCTGGCAAAAAATCTGCTTCTGTTTCCATTAAGCTCTCCTATTTTGTTCTCACATACAACTATTTCAGGTCTGAGAACTCCCTATACCTACAAATGAATGACACTGTCTTTGGCACATGTATGGCCGCCTGTATGCCAGGATATTTATGACAGGTCTCAAAGTTTGTTTCTTCCACAGATGCCCTCTCATCTCCCTCAGGTACATCAATGGCATCTTCATAATATGGACACATGGGAAGGAAATTCTAGAGAAATTTCCTCAAGGTTAACAAATTGCTCCATCAAATGAACTCTGGAATATTCCATGCATCAAATTAATTTCCTAGATACTACAATGAAGGTTTAGAGGGGCCACATTTCTACCACATTGTATCGGAAACTTAATGATAGTCACAAATATCTTTATGCCATCAACTTCATCCAAAGCGCAATGCTAGATATATGAGGTACAGCTCAGCTCTACATTACAACTGCAGCTGCTCTGACCCCACCAACCAAGATAAACACCTTAAGGATCTAGAGCAGGGATTCTTACAATTAATACATTATCAGAACAGTAGCCACTGAAATCAACAAAGCTATCATACCTCACTCTGACCTGCTACAATACCAATCCCAGGACAAAGACAACAGAATCCCTCTGGTTTTCACCTCGAGCCCCCAGCTTGAACACTGAAGATACATTATTAATGACCTCCAGCCCCTCTTGGAAAAGGATGACGTTCTCAAGGTTTAGAGGCAAACCAGGCCTGCCTTTCAGACAGCCCCCCTGTCTCAAATGGCATCTCAACAAACTAAGAAACCAATATACTCACCAAAGGCACCAGGCCTTGCAATGCACCCAAGTGGTTGCTGTGTCCCCAGATCAATACAGACCACATCATCACTAGACCTAACAACAAGGAGCACAACATTCATAGCTGATTCACCTGCACCTATTAGAAAAGTAATTCACTAAATTCATATATGCCATCATCTGCTTTACAACATCCCTCTGCTGTCTATACTGGATGGGCAGAGTGATCTCTGTGTGTTAAAATGAATGAGCACTGATCTGACATCAACTTCAGAAAGACAAAAAAGTCTGTGGAAGAACACTTCAACCCCGCTTGTTAACTCTATTGCTGACCTCAGGATTGCTGTTTTCAGGCAAAACAAAACAAAACAAACAGTTTGAACAGGAAATTTTGGAACAAGAAATCATCCACAAACTGGACTGTTAAGTATGGTTTAAACTGGGACCATGGATTATTGCCGCATTACCTGAATTAGTTTTTGTGACACCTTTGCTCCTAAGAGTTAAATACTTGTTTGTTTGCTTCTAGCATTTCCCCACTCCCACATTCCCAGTGTCCACACAGTCTCCTGCTCTCTCTGCATCCCTTGTCTTTTGCATTATAATTTCTCTCTCTTTATACTCAGCAGCTTTCTACACATTCTTTCACAGCATCCAGTGAAGTGGCTTGGGTTCTTGAAAGCTTGTGCACTCTCTCTATCTATATATATCTTAGTGTGCAAAGGTGCATATCTATCATGCCTTCTGCTCTTACAACAGACAGAAGAATTATCAAATCACAATATAAGGGTGACTTTTAGAGTTTAAAATTGCCTTTAGATTTCCTTGTATTCCTCACATTTCAAGACGTGGTCAGAAATCAAGCAGTCCAGTGCACTAAATTTTATCTTAAGGGATCATTGTTACAGCATCTTCCAAAGAAAGACCTTAGAGGTTTCTATTCAGGCTTCTTCATTATTTTGAAAGGAATTATATCATGTAATGAACTTGTAAACATTAAACCTAAATTGTAGTCCAGAAGAACTAGAACAATAAATGAGCATCAATGATGAGGCAATACAAATTGTCCTTGCTCAAGGCGGCTCAATTACTTTATGGACCACCAAAAAAATTCTGAAAGTCACAGTAAAAAAGTACATAACTAAATATTACTTCTCTTTCAGGCTTTCTCAAACTGCCACAAATGTCAATTTGCAAGCTATGAACACTTTCTATAATCATGTACTGGCTTCATTAAGCTCTGTATTTTTTTTTTAATTTATTTCACCAAAGCTGGTAGAAATCTGGACCTAAGAGGACACATGTACATTATGAGTATTCTCAGGATATAGTGATGTTTCTTCAAAGTAAGAACTTTGACTTTTTTAGTATTCCAGGGATATCTGGAACGCTTATCTTAATTTATGTTTTTTCTCAAGCCACTAATTCTCTAACATTGTAATTATTATTTGATTATTTTCCTGTAAATTCAGCTATCAGTCTTCAAAGGAGTATATCTGAAGTCTTCAAGTACATACTATTTTTTCACTAACTTAAAGAATTTGCCATCTTCAAAATGTAAACAGTTTATCTCAGGTGTGCTCAACCTCTGCTCCATGGGCCAAATGCAACCCAGAGAGCCATCACATTTGGCCCCCAAGGCTCCCCATAGGTCAGGAAACTTGACAGGGGGGGAATGGTGGCCATTAATATGGCTTTACTCCCCCCTGCCAAATTTCCAAGCTATAAGCCCCACACAGCCAGTTGGAGCCAGGCCCGGCTGCAACCCCTTCCCTTGCAGAGTCAGGCCACATTCCCCTCCCAGCTTCTGGATCAGGGTTAGGCCATGCCCCCTTCCCTCCTTGCAGAGCTGAGTTGGATCTTGGCTACACCCCTTTGCCCAACAGGGCTTGACTAAACCCCCTTCCCTTCCACTGGGGTTAGGCCACATCCCCTTCCCCCCACTGGGCCAGGTTGGGGCTTGGCCATGCTCCCTCCCACCCCTCAAGGCTGGAACATGCCCCCTACCTTCCCTGCAGGGCCAGGTTTAGACTTGATGTCCCCCTTTTCCCTTTCTCCCTGCTACAGAGATGGTCACTTTCCCTTCCCTCTCCATGGACCAGGGCAAGCTCCTTTCCCCTGTGGAGCTGCAATGGGGCCAGCCTACCCCCCACCCTCCTTCACATAGTCAGATGGGCCTATTGTGCCTGCCTGGGCACAGGATTGGGAACACCAACCACCTGGATCTGGCCTGCAGATAGACCAGGCACTGCCAATCTGGCCCTCTGGGCAGAAAGCTTGAGTACCACTGGTTTATCTCATACTACGTCATCATTTCAGATGATGTAGATGCACAATATTTTGTGTTCTGTTGCTACAGAGCCAGCTACCAATGACAAACTTGATTCATTAGATCATCAGTGATATTGCTGCATAGATTAAAAATACATAAAGGACAGTCAGTTTGGTTTAAGTAACCCCGGATGCATCTACACATGCACCTTACTGCAGAGTAGATTAATTAGCTCCACACTAAGTAAAGCATCACTTTCTACACATGCACTAGTATTAGGGTACAGTAAACTAATTGACCCCACCATAAGATAGTACTGTTGGATACAGTACTATCTTAAAACAAGGTAATTTACTAGGCTGAAACATACCTGTAGTTGATGACAGGGTAGAGGCCAGCCTACTGCCTGTTACATAGCTCCACAGCATCAGTATCCTCATGGCCCAGCCAGCTCCTCTGCCATCTGACGTCCAATCTGAAGCCTGGGGCTGACTCCCTCTGCCTCATGTTCCCTGCCAGCCCAGTTCTTTTCAACCCCAGCTCAAATTACTGCCTTACCAGGCGCATGTGTAGAAGCTGTGCCCAGGAGCAATTTATTCAAGCTCAAACTGCTCAGGGGCTTATAACATCAACTTAATTTCCCATGTAGATGATATGCCCTGTGTGCCATATTGCGAAATGAAACAAGAAAAATGAGACAAACAAAGAAACAAAAAATGATACCGAGCCTGAAAGAGTACTAAGTATGCATCAGCTAAATGCTGATACCTGGTTAGTATGAACAATTCTTAAAGAATATTTTTTTTTGATAAAATAGACTTCTCTACTATTTGAAAATACATTGTGTTACTCATGAGAGTGACTACTGAATAGTACACACTCGACAAAATTGATACCCCAAAATACCAAAACTGGATTACTAGGTAGTTCCTCTTTGTATTTGTTGTGGAATCTTCTAATAAACAGCAAAATAATACTGTAGAAAGCTGACTTTTTGGACAATTTTAAATATTATCTAAGAGACACCAAGGCTGTGATAACCAAAAATTAAAAAAAATAGACAAGCAAATTTAACATATAACTTTGGTTTTAAGATAATAATATGAAAAAATATAACACTTTCATATGGCTTTATATATTTTACAACCAAATATTGACATATCTAAACTTGATTTTTTTTCCTTTTATTATATTTGCAATACAGTAAAAATCATGTTAACTGAGTTTCACAGAAATTCAACATGACTGCATTTGGGATGCTAGTTCTTTTTGCAACATCATAATAACACTTCGGTTTCCCTCTCATGTTCCGCTACCTAAATTGAGTGACTTATCAGCAGGATTTCCATTAATTATATCAGGAAAGTTGCCAATGAAGAAACTGGCACCAAAAATGTAATGTTGTCATTTTCTTCTGTGAATTAATGCATTACCTCTAAAAAGCTTTTTCATTGCCCAGGTCTCTTTAATTTTCAATCAATGTAACCAATGGCAAATACGGGAAAGAGGAAGCTACCTGAGTACTTCTGTATACTGGGCATGTTTACTCATTCATTAATGAGTTGTAGTTACAGTACATGAAGTTTAGTGCTTGGTTAACCAAGTGCTAAATCAACACACAGTAATTCGTGCACAGCAGCACCAGCACACTGGTTTTTAGTGACGCTTACCACACAGTAGCCTAATACTATTGTGCAATAGTATATTAGCCTGGTTTCTGCCTAGCACACTATTGCACATTGTTATCAGGCTCCTGTGCAGTTAGTGTCTTGTGTAAATATGCCCAATGAAATATAAATTAAAATTAAAATTAAAAATTTCAAATACTGCAGTCAATTTCTTATGATTTATGTCAAACTTTTTTAATGGTGGACCTTAACTATAACTCTGATATCACTTTTACATTGTGTAAAAAAAAAAAAAGAAGGCTCCAGAGACTATGGATATCCATGTCGTTTACCCCCTGTGAAACATTCAGTACACAAGATTTTCATTACTGGTTTTTCCCCCAAGACACTCTAATATTTTCTATGACGTCTCTTTCCAAACCACTGGTGTCTCTTAGCAGACGTCGCTCTGCTCAGTCCTAAGTCTCAGGAGAGTCAGGATAGATTTTGCCAATTAGAAATATACAAGTTGCTTAATTAACATACCCTTTTCATTAATGGTTTAACCCAAAGCTGTCAGAAAAGCTTTCCTGAAAACTATGAACAAAGGGGAACTAATTAAATGGCCTGAAGTTTCTAGTTCTTTAAAAAAACAAACAAACAAGGGATTTTCTGAATTCTTCAATAAGGCCTGTTAATCCAGGTCAAATTTTTAGGGTATTTCTCAATTATTTAGGGTAAACTGTTCTGAACTTCAATGGCCTACTATGCCATAAAACATATTCAAATTTTGACAACTTAAAAAGTAACAATTTCTGGTTGTAAAGTAGAATGAATCTGAAAACAGAGCTGGGCAAAATTAGAATACAGGTTATAAATAAAAACAAACATTAGCAGTCACCTTCAAGGGGATATGCATTATAAATTACAGAGTAGTTAACAGAGTTTTGTTAGTTATATGGGAATCTAACTCAAAGGAGATTTATATACAGAGAAGGCAGCAGATAGTTTATGCGTTGTACCTGCCTCCATTTATAATTCTTTATACCCTATTGTTTTCTAGAATATGCTCAATTTTCTGTGTTATACCAGCTTGCATCCCCTTAGGCTCAGTGTGCTAAACTCATAAGCAAGGGGTGAAGGAATTTATGTGGTTATGATTCTGAGTCTAAGAAAGGTGGAGTAAAGTCATATTCTGTATATTTGGCAGAAGGCAAAGCTCAGTGCTATACCAGTTTAATCCTCCCTTAGGTTTAGATTTACTTAGTCACTTCTGAATTTCATTCCACAAGTGTAGAAAATCCAAAAAAGTGACAACCTGAAATAATTTAATGTGAGGCCTTTTAAACTAAGGTCTGAAAAATGTTCACATCACTTACCCCTCTGCCCATAGGTTAATATTCTCTTCATTTTCACAGTCTGCCTTCATAGGTACTCACATTTATATTCTAGCCAAAAAATGAATGGAACTATCTCCCTTTTCACTTTTTTCAGAACTGATCTCAGATACACATTTGCTGATTCAAACATGTTCAATTTTAAGTGTTAAATTCAGGAATTTTGTCAGAATGCTGACATGGCTGTGACTGCTTCAATTCCAGCAAAGTACAGACTATAGGACCTATGGTGTCTATTAAAACATGAACAAATCCATCCCCCTTTCTTCCAAGTCATAGACCCGAATGCATGGAAAATATATGAGGGGTGTGTATAAAGTACAGAGTTAATCTCTGGTAGGGATTCTGAATTGCACTGGGCAAAGGATCTGACTAGAGGAAAAGCTGAGGTTGTAGCAAAGGAGATGCTATATCCAGATCCTCCTTCACAAGCACTACCAGTGTGAGAATGGAGGCTGGTTACAACTTATTTCAGGCATTTAGCTTGTCAGGACACATTCTGCTCTCTGAATTTAGGCCAAAGAATATGTCTTATTTTCATATCATGCTTTTATTTTATGGAGAAAATATCCATATATTTGGATGGCAATTTGGAGCAGCTTCTGCTATTTTCTATGATAAATGCAACTGTCTATAGAAGAAGTGCTTCTGCTGTGTAAGGAACGATAGGGAAAGCAAAGCGAAGCAAAGCAAAGGAAATACAAAAGGAATTCTGAAGCATATTTCAATCCCAATATCCCAAGCTTTTACTGCTGAGATATGAGCGAACAAGTGTGAAGACAGATGAAGAGGGACATGCTCTGGAACTCTAACAGGCAGCTGGGCTCTAGCCAGGAACTGGCACTTTCCTCCTTTTCCTCCCTAAGAAACAGCGCTGGCATACTGAGAAGCAGCTCCAGCATACTGAGCTCATTCTTCTACCAACAAAAAAGAATGATTTTGGCATTCTAGGATTAGAGTGAAACCCCATGCTGCAGACTAATTCTAGGACTGCATCCCTATTTGTTTCTTCCCTGTACCAAACTATCCCCTGAAATATTGTGAAATATTTTGGGGCAAAATTATAGTATTATAGATCCCCTGGCCAAACTCTCTATATAGGACATGCACATAAGCTGTAAACGCTACTATGTCCACTGAGAGAGAGATGACTTTCTGCAGACCACTTAGGAAAAAACCATCAACTAAGATTCACCCTCTGTACTTCATCTTCAGAGGTGATTTTGGTGGAAGCTAAAAGTTTTCAGCTCACCTGAAAAATCAAGCTTTTAATGATTAGGCAGCACAAGGCTTTATTTTACCCCTTTTCTTCTGTGACATCAACTTCCAATCGGACTTTTTATTTCCGGAGTAAGCTGGCTTTTACTATGACCCTTGTAACATAACACCAGAGATCAGTAAATGATAGCAATAAGGCAAGACTAAGATTTCTTTTTCCTCCAAACTAATATTTTTGTTGGTCTTTGAATGTCCTCTGGGGGAAAGCCATTTTAATTTAACAGCTTCCATTGATTTGCAAATATTCCATTATAATAAAAGCAGGGGGTTTTGTATAATCAGCTGGAATAAAAATAAAAATAATCAATATAAGCAGTCACATTATAAGCACATACAGCAAGGCAAAAAAAGTAAATAACTTCTGAAAATGACCATTATTCAGAAAATAAGGAGCTATTGTAAGCATTTTACCCTGAAGAAAGAAGGCAAATATTTTCATGTTTCCTTGAATAAATCATAGCTATGTTATTTTAGCAGTTAAATTATAAAAAAAGTAAAAGCATCATAACATTACTGATTACATTAACCCCACGGAAATAACAAAGAAGGTTCAGAAATACAATATTCTATATTTATTTGTGATTTATTTATACCAATAAAGCTGTTCTGTAAATTTTATTTACAGGGCTTGAAATATCTACCCACGCACCCATTGGAAAGATTTTCTATTGAGTATGGAAGGCTAAGCACTCAATTTCTGCAAATGTTGAAATTTCACTAAAAAAACTTCAGGTTTCTAGACATTTTGAAAATTACTTTACAAATATAAAGGTAAATTAGGACCTCTTTCCTACAAAAACACATGTATGTGCTTCAGTTTAGGCTGAGGTATCCCACTAAAGCTTTAGAGGTAATCATATAGACTAGTGTTTGCATATGTATAATCCATACTTTTGTAACCACAACATTGTTTTTCTCAATCTCCAGACAGTTGCTTTTCTACTGGGAACAACCCTGCTAAAGCATAGCAGGGGTTATACTATGCTACTGATGTCATTCCATGTTTGAAAAGGAATGAGCAGCCGCAGACAGACACTGGAGTTATTACAGTGACCAAACAAATCTGGTGGAAGGGTCTTTTTCTTCTTTCTTTCCTCATAGCAGCAGGGATGTAGGTCATTACTATTGTGCTGTAGTTTGTTACTACTGCACAGTAGCGTCATCTCACAGTTCATGACCAGCAACACTACTGTACAGTAGTAACAAGCTACTGTTCAGTAAGTAGCCCTTGTTTAGGTCATATAGGTGCATCCTTTGTTTATTATCTAATGTTATAAGTCTTAAAAACTTGGCTGCCCAGTGGACCAGCTTCAACACAAGAATGAGGAGTATTCCTAGTAAGTCTATTTCATACATAGATTATTACTCTTGTGGGGACTGACAGATATAAGCTTGAATCTCCACAAGCTGAGGCAAGCCTAGAATCCATATGTTCTAGTTGCTGGGGAAGTGTCTGTCACTAAGCTATCATGCAAAAGTAGACTATAGCTACTGCTGCTCCTGCTGTTAGTTGCTCCTGAGGCTGCGGCTGCTGCTACCACCACCACCACTAGCAGCAGCTGGGTTCAAGAATAAAAGTTGTGGTTAGCAATTTTATTTTGTACTGGAGTCAGTGCTCCTGGTCAGGTGGTCCTTTCTCCATGCTCTGGATACAAAAATGCTGGAAATAACTCCTTCACGGTCCTAATTTGGGCATCGAAGCTACAAAGAGGAGCAAGAGTGAAACTATATCCCTCTGCCTAGCATTTCTTGTTGGCTAGACCTAGGAATCTACTTAGGACTTGGGTGCTCCCGATTGCCCTTTGGGAGCTGGCTGACTCTCTTCACTGATTCTATCAGGTTCCTAGGAATCTAATCCTGTCAACTTGGATTATCTGCCTGAGGCAAGATGTCTAAATTTTTAGTATTACTGGGCACGTCTACACAAGACGCTTCAAGCACAGTAGACAAATTCTACTGTGAATTAGCATGGTGGGCAAAACCTGTGCTAATGCACTAATGTTCAGTAGAATTAGTCTACTGCATGTTAGCATCACCAAAAAAGTATGCAATGCAACTAATACACAGTAGCACCAATTACAGTTCATTAAGGTAACACCTGCTTTTACAGGTACTAAACTTAATATGCCATAATTAGACATATTAATAAACATGTAGGTGCACCCACTATACCTAAATAAAAAAGTCTAAAGGACTGATTAAAATCTGATCCGTAAATTTGGTTTAACTTGAATTTAGTTTAACATTGGTTCTAACAGGATTTTCTACTATGATTATACACGTCAGCAATTTAGTGATTACAGCATAGCAACAACCAACTGGATTTCACCAGTCTTAAACTAAAGATCTCTGTTCTTCCCCATCAATTCCATTAACTGTTACCACCAGAACAATAGGCTACCATCTTATATTGCTGACTTCTCCTAAAACCTTAACTACTGCCCAAAATAAAACACTAAAGGAATGCCAAAAAATGTATTCTACTTCACTTACCCAAGAAGGATTAGATTGTTACCTCTGTGACAATCCCAAGCATTACAGTTAAGACCAGTTTCCAAATATCCAAGCTTATAGTTAGGAAACAAGTTATGGCAAATAGTAACCTACCTAGAAAGCCTATTTAAGTAGAAAGGCATACAAAAAGATTAATGAAATAATCAGTCAACAAAGATACTTTACTATAATTAAAGACAAAGTGATGTCAAGTTTGAAAATACTAGGATTCCTGAAAAGATAGCTATGTGCACTGCTCACCACAATCAATCTTTTTAAACATATTACATACTTCCCAAAACAGTATTAACGTCTGACCTTCATTTTTTACAGCCACAAAACTACCTTGAGTTTGACAAGATTTATTGTTTCAAACTAATAGTTCCTACATTGTATGAGAATTTCATTCATATTAAAAGCTTGTGTTTTAGGGCCTTTAATTCATAACTTTTACAAGCATAAAACACCTCAGATCCCAAACAATTTGAAATAAATCAATACATTCTATTTTCCACATAGAAAAAAGAATGAAGTGATACATTTCTGCTCATATAACTACTGCAGTTGCAAAATGACAGTCATCTTCTGAGCCTTTTGTTAGATGACTTACGAATGTTCAACAGTCCATCTTGTATAAAGCTAAAGTAATTTTAGGACATATTCTAATGAACCATCTTAAAGGCTAATAGTAATTCACACCTAATGCAGTTTTTCAAGCATTGCCAGCTATTATGAACAATCCTAAGAAGTTAGATAATACTTCTGATTGATACCAGAAGAATACAAATTTCAATAGCATGGACCTTGGAATAACATGCTATAGTAGTTTCATAAAGCCATGTTATGCGGCTAGAATAATCTACATCTAATATATATGTTTTTGTGAATGTTATGAATTACATATGGGCTGAAATAGCAGTTCTATTCTAAATACATATTCCATATGTGGTTCTTAAATAATTTATTTGAAGAGTTGAAACTTTTCATACATAACCTTATCTGAGAAGTTTCTTTCTTTTATTTTTTTAATTGAATTATGTTCCTTCAACCATCTGGGGCTTATTCAAGCATAGTGTTTAGATGCTTTTTTACATCTACAAGAATATAGAGTGCTTTCCTTTCCTTAGTGATTTAAGCATTCATCAAACTATGATGTTCACAGTTGTGGTATTTTATCCTTTGATATTGGCCACTCTAGAGCTTTCATACCTGCATTAGCACATTTTAATGAGGATCCCTAGCATCAAGAGGTTAACAAAAACCTTTCCAGAGTTCCTATTGTTAACCTTAATACATTTTTATTAGCTTATTGCAATAAGAAATTTCAATCCTTGCCTCAAGAAGTGAACAAGAGCCTTTCAAAATTTTACAATGCCAGAATTTTCTGAGGTTCACCCAACACGGTCTGTGCCTGCTGATAGCTAGTTAGTGATACTTTATTCAGTGGCAGCTTTAGGCAATTTGTGGAATCCATGACCATCCTGAGCCAAGGTATCCTACAACAACTGCTGTAAGGAGTTTACATTTAAAAAATTATACTTGAGTTACTAGTCTGCAGTGATATATGATGAATATATAATAAGACAGATATAAATGCAGGATAATTTCACTGCAGTGGCGTTTATATGCATGTAGCTGAGAATAAAATTTGTAACTATAATGTAATTGGTAATACTCCCGTGACATCTTCTTTCAAATGTTTTAATGGGAAATGATTTAGCACCTACTTTCCCATCAGATTTGGCTTAATAGTCAAGTATTAGAAACAGGGTAAAATCCTTGATGCTGTACAGTGCTATAATCAGAGAGCCACAACAAAGGTCACAAAAGCTTTTATATGTATAAATAGCTTTTGTTAGCTTGTAGTGCATTTATTGGTTAGTTTTTTAATGATATATTTTAAATAATATTTATTAAAGTATATTTTAATTACAGTTTTTTAAAATTAAAACAACAGAAATCTAGGGCTGTATGCAACGTTATACATACAAGTGTCAGCCAAATTTGCATACCTGATTGTAACAAATGTGTCCGCAACACAGAAAACAAGCAGTCAAATATCTAGTTGACCACATCAGAACACAAATACATGATGAACACAGGCAGTTTCATTCATTCTATATGTATATAAGACATGCAGATACACTTTTTTTCACGTAGCCTTAAGGCTCCTGTCTCTTTGAAGGCCAGTTTTCTGAATATATTAACAATAGGGCTATGTGAAGCTTCAGTCCCTGATTCGATTCAGCAGAGATTCGGCCCAATTCGATGGCTGAATCGCTGAATCTGAGTCAAACCGGGAGACCCTTTAATCTCTCTGAATCAAACTGGAACCCTTCAAATCAATTCAGAGAGATTCAGAAAGATTAGATGATTCAGATATAGACACAGCTTTAAATGTTTTTTTCTACATACCTCAAGGTACCAGGCAGCTCATGAATGTTGCAATGCTGGGGCAAAGGGAGCATCCCACAGGAGTATGGGGGGCTCTCCAGCACACTCAGCAGACTCCCTTCCCCCCATCCTGACTCAGTGACTGGTGCCTCTTGGGTCTGGTGGGGGCACCCAGGGTCCCCCCATGGCCAATTGCTGAGCTAGGAGAGGTGCAGGGCTGGGGAGAGACCCCTGCATGCTCTGCAGCAGACCCAGAAGTGGACTGAAAGTAATTCTTGTCCACTTCCGAGTTCACCACTGAGCATGCAGAGCCCCCCCCCCCCACGCTCCTGTGGGATGCTCCATCTGCCCAGCATGGCAGTGTTCATGATCCATGCCTTGTACCTCAAGGTATATAGAAAAAACATTTAAAGCTGTGTTTATGGCCGAAACACTGATTCTCTGAATCAGCATTGAATCTTTAGATTTGGATTCAGACACATTGAATGAACAAATCGAATCACTGTCCCCAATTTGGGCTGAATCCAAATCAACAAATCGAATCACTGTCCCCGATTTGGGCTGAATCTGAATATGAATCAGATATGGCCTGTTTTGCACACCCCTAATTAACAACTTCCTCACTGAACTGTAACAAACAAAATGTACATAAGAACTAGGTTTAGATTAGATATTAGGAGGCGCTACTTCACAGTCAGGGCGGCTAGGGCCTGGAACCAGCTTCCAGGTGAGGTGGTAGGTCGTCTGACCCCGGTGCTCTTTCCTGCTGGGGCAGGGGGTCGGACTAGATGATCTGCCCAGGTCCCTTCCGACTCTAGCTACTATGATACTATGATAACTAGTGGTTTTTATATTTAGAAACAACAAGTTCAGTCACAAAAATTATTTAATTATTCAATTTATTTAAAAACTGTGAAACTGCGACTTCAGTTCAGCAGGAAACTTAATGATGTAACTAATTTTAAGCATATGACTAGCCCTTTCCAAGTCACTGAGTTGAAGATAGCTGAATCAGGACCTAATGAGGAAGCAGACACTAAAAAGGACTTTCCAACTAAACCCATATGCATCTAATAAATATATACCCAAATTTAGGTAGTAAATCATTTTGATATATAAAATCAAAAAGTAAATACCAAAGAATAAATAATTAATCATCTTTTTTCTAATTAAAAAAATAAAATATGGATGAGAAAATGTTGTGGCCTAAATGACAGTATATATATGTGCCCAATCCTGAAGACTGTTGGGGTTGATAGATGTTCAGCTCCCCAGTCTAACTCATGGTGCTTCACTGAAATCACCATGAGTTAGACCAACCCTCCTGAATCAACAGATGTTGGCTGTTGGATTGGGAAGGTGATCAAGCTCCAGTCTGGAGCTAAGCCAGATAAGGAGCTGCAGGCATGCAGCTTCTCTCCCCTAGCCCTGTCCCCTCCCTCCAAGCTGCTGTGAAGCCACATGCAGTTTATGCACTAGAGGGAGGGAGGGAGTGTGCATTACAGCCCCTGCTTTGTGGAGGCTTCAATCCAGCCACCTCCACTCCAGCATAGGCTGGGTAAACACCAGCTTGAGCTCTCTCCCATCTCTTCTCCCCCTCTCCCATTATTCAGACAGCACCAGCAGCGGGGCTATATCAGCCTACCCGCCCAAGCAGACAGAAGTTAATGAAGGCTGTTCACTTTGGAGCACCTTCATTTGAATTCTCATATAATGAGGGTTAATTTTTCATGCCACTGGAGCACTGTGTAGCCACGCTCTTCTGTTAGGGCATGGCTGTAAAGTGCTTTCAAGAAACCAATCACACAACTGTAATTTCTGTTTGCACCCTGTATCTAACTTGTATTTATAGTGAATATTCAAAATTCACATATTTACACATCAGTCATATAAACTTCATGTAGCATCACAGTAAATACATATGGTACAATGTATTACTATATAAATATGAATATATTATTTAATCTTTAAATTAAAATGGCATGGTTTGTCCCATAAATAAAACCATATTACAAATGTACAGGAATAGAAAATTAGAATAAAATGGAAACAAGTGTTTCAGATGTGACTGGCATATTAACATAATGGGGAAAAAACACAACATAAAGAAAATGTCTAGCTCTTTTCTACTTAGCAATAATCAGAATAAAAGTCTAAATCTATTACATGAATGGGTGATCAGATTATCTTTGAATAGGTCTCATCACACAATAAATGCCATAGACATAACCAGTAATACACTAACTTGTCTCATCCTCTGGGATGAGCTAATTTACAAGATGACTATGGTGACATTTGTAACTCTTTATTACAAACACTGTAATATTCACTGATTCTTCTCTACTGGGCTTCCTCTGCTGGGATTACTAGAAAAGAATGGGATACTCTGGGATATATGATAGCAAATTCTGATCACTTCTGATAGCCAACAGACTGATATTTAAATAATGTAGCTATAAGCATTTTGTAACCATTTTACAATAGGTGAATTAAATGTCTTGCAAGTTATGTAGTTTGTACTGAAGTTGTCCTTCTATAGGGCAGAAAAGCTCTCTGTCCAAAAATTTAAATCATTGCAACAACATCAAAGAACATAATGTCTCAGTAGTTGCTAGAAACGTATTTTGGGTTTTTTGGTGTTTTTGTTTTGTTTTGTTTTTTGAGATTATGCCGTTGGTATCCAAAGAGAAAAATCTCTAGGTGGGACTCATTATCGATGTTATTCATTGAAATATAATATGGGTTGACCTATATTATGGCAAATCATGCTTCCAGGAAATAAATGTCAGTGAGTCTCAAACATATATTAATGCACCTGCATGTGTGTATGCACATGTGTGAAATATGTGAACACATGCACACATATGAGTCATAACTTTTTCTTCACAAAATTGTAGGGGAAAGTGGAGGATTTCAGATTTTAAAACAGTTAAATTTGCCTTTTTATTATGTCTAAATGTACTATAGTAGTTTATCATTGCATCAGTGATATTAACAATAGTTGTGAAGATACTAGTATCTACATCTCACTAACTTAGTAGACCACTTGGCAGAAAAAAGCAAAAAATGAGTTTTCTTATACTTGATTGGCATCAGAACCACATTCTCAACAGATACTACATAGGATGCATTATAAATCCTACTTTTCAGTTACCTGTTTTTTTCCCAAACAGTAATTTTGGAGATTAAATTTCTCATGCTTCTTTTCAGGCTACAAACATTTATCTTTTCAAGTTTAAAGACAGTTCCTCAAAATTGCTTGGAATTTGGTCCTTCAAAAGAAATATATGCTTTGCAAAATTTGGAAATCATTGTTTAAAATGATATCTAAGTAAAAATAATGTACTCTTACAGTATATACACAATATAGTGTGAAGTAGATCATTATATATTCAAATAAATAAAAATAAACTTTTCTTTCAATGTAAGTTTTTTATCTCAAAATGATTTTACTTACATGAACTAACAGTGTTAAAGTTAAACTATCACTTTTTTACTTTTCTTCTTTTTTCCTTAAAAAATGTGAAAATTCGTTTAAACTTTACAAGGTCACTTTGCATTATTAAAGTTAAATAAGAGCTGAAATATTTTTTACAAGTGTTTTCAGAGAAAAATTCACTTGTAAGTGAGAAAGAAAGATTGAAGTGCTCTAGACCCAGAGCCACCCCACTTCCCCACCCCTCAGATAATGGACCTGGGGGCCAAGTAGCCGGGAGGGAGCAAAGAACACCTCTGCTCTGCTCCTGACTTTCCTCCTAGGAATTGAAGCCAAGCAAGGGAGCAGTGAGCAACACCCTCCTCCCTACTTCTCCCCCATTCATTCCCCAGACTCTGGGGGCAAGGAGCAGCTAGCTACTCTACCTCCTGCCCAGACCAAACCACAAGGGAACTGGAGCAGCTCCAAAAGCTTCCTGTCCATTCCCTTGTCTAGGGACTCAATACAGGGGGATCCCCCATTGCTCCCCCACTACTCTACTCTCCTCGTCCGGAACAGACTGGGAAGAGAGTATTCTTTCTTGCAAGAGATTTTCTCACACAAGGGACTGCTTCCTAGCTGTCACCTGGATGATCTTTCTCTCGGGGGGGAGGAGAGAGGGCACTGTTTCCTGGTAGAGAAATGGACTAAACACTTATAGCAGCAGCTCTTCCAACAGAAACGCAAAACCCATATATGGCCTCAGCAACAGCAGGAAAAGGATCTGGCCCTAAGGACATGTATAATAAGGACAGGATAAACTGTAAAGTTAGTCAGAGACACATAGTATAACTAGCTAAACTGGCCACAATTGCTAGTCATATGCAATAAGCATCTACATGCAATCATTGCTTTATAAAAAAATTAATTATTCTATCATCAAATTACTTTTTTGTGATGTATGTGTACTATATTCTCTTGCTTTGGATAGTGATCCTGTTGTCTGTCTCAAGCATAAGCAATCATGTCATAGGAACCATATCAAAGTCCCCTGTATAATTCCTGCACAAAGTAAGTGACTCATAAAGTTTGATAGTATCCCTTTGTTCTTAGCACTTTGTTCCCTCTCAGTGTAGAAAACCTGTCCCTACACTATAAAGACTTTTCTCATATGCTCTTTTACTCTGCAAACAGACATATTCAGAATTCTTTCACTTTTACTCCCACGTTCCTTCATCAAGACCCACTAGCAATCGTATAAACTGTAGACTCTTTGGACAATTGTACCCTTTCTAATAAAGTTTGTAAAATGCCAATGCACCCCTTAACCCAGCCCAATATATTCCTACACATTCAATAAATATTTCCATTGCAGTTCCAGTCTTTAAAAGAATGACAATATGCTCACATCTCTTTCTCTGTTGAATCTCCCTACTCTCCCTCTTGCTTTCTTCTGTTTAAAGAACTGAGCCAGATTCATGTGGCTGCAGTATGTGCATAAATAGTATTTTGGTGGGAGTTATCTGCCCGAGTCCCATGACCAATTTAAATCTACTTGTTGGGAGTACTTGAAAACAAATTACACAATATACTTAACATTCACTTCTTTTCGAGACAGCAAGGCTATACATAGGTGTGAGCATACATGCAGAAGCAATCCAAACCATATACTTTGGCATCAGGGAAAGATCCACGATATCCCAAAGGAGGGGTGCAGAAGCAGCCACCTGCACTGCAGGAGTAGCTGCACCCCCTAGCTCCCAGCCTTCTCTCTCCTCACTGATGCAGGCAGACCACCCTTAGGAGCCTCCAGGGATTTTTAAATCCTTGAAGCAAGTGAAAACCCCCCCTCTTCTTCCCTTCCTCCCTCTCCACCTGCCACTTTTGTGGGAGAAGCATCAGAGCTGGGCTCATCTGGGGATGGGGACAGTGGCAACAGCAGGGTAGGTGCCCCCTTTCCTGCCCTGTCCTCTCGGACCAGGCACAGGGAAGGCAATCTCTTGCTGCCCAGCCCCACTACTGCTTTCCCCATTCCCAGATGAGTTGAGCCTACATACAGCCTAGCTGGGGCAGACAGAAACAGCTCTGTTCCTTTAGGGTCTTTAAAAACTCCCCAGAGGCTCCCAGGGTGCAGTCCAATCCAAAAGGGTAGTGCAGCCACATCACTGCACCCCTTCTTGATCCACCCTTGTTTGGTATCTTAACTCATGCCTGAGCTCAGAGGTAATCCAAACTGGTCCTAAGAAGTGACCAAACTCTACTTACGTCTCTAGAAGGGACTTAAGTGTTTTGCCTAACAATATAAAAGTAAAACTCCTGGGTAATTAGAGGCAATATCTTTTATTATACCAACTAAATAGTAGCAAAAAAAATATTTCTAATGAAAGCTTTCAGGTCCAAACACCTTTCTTCAGGCTAAAGGTAAGCAGACCAAAAAACATGATTTGCCTCAGTGGAACTTACACCTCCAGAATGACAGTGAGCTAGTTTAACAGCTTTACCACCACTCTTCTACATTAGTCATTAGTTTTAGAAAATTAAAAGAAAATATCTGGCAACAGGAAGTAAAATTTAGGATTCTCCTCCCCCCACTAGGTAACACATTCCCTATTGCTTGCTTTCATTCTATCCCCTGAATATTGTATCCCAAATCCCAGTTTCAACAGATGCTGGAGATTCTCACCTAGCTTCTCCTGCAGTCTGGTGATTAGTGTACAGGAACATGAGTGCTTTAGTTTCCAATCCACTCAAGGTACCCAAAGTATAGACCCCAAATATTTCATACCCTGGGTATTTTTTTTAGCATAAAGAGTCTAAAAAATAGAAACCACCATCATTATTTCGAATTGCTTCTCTTCAGTGACTCTATACATGGGAATCTTAGAAGTGTGACTGTTTGTGAATCACAAATGGATGTAATGAATACCTTGAGAAAGACAGGAGTTTTTACATTCCCCTGTAATTTAACAGTGACTATCTCTAAGTTCTCTAAGCTCTCAAGTTTTCTGATTCTTCCTTGGAGGCACATACCATGGGGATCTATTATTCCCATTCTCTGTACAGAGCATTAAATATCCCTATAGTCCCCCAGTTGATGATATGGATGCCAGAAGCCTCACCGAGTAATTTTGAATCTCCATCTGGAGTAAGTACTCAAAAGATAGGTGTTTCCCTGCCTAAGTGTAGGTGAATACTGGCACAATATGAACCCTGCTCTTGATGACTGCTCATAAAAAAGGAGACTAGGCCTGATTTTGAATTCACTAAATATAAACTTTGAAAAAAAAATAAAAATCTAATGTAATACATGATATTTTTTTTCCATTTTCCAGTTTAAAAATGAAAACTTTGAATATTATTATTAACTATATTTATGGTTTAATTGGTTTACTATTTCATCCAATAAACTACTTATGTACAGTTGAACAAAGACCAACACAGGAAGCAGTCCTTAGAAAGTCACAGTATATAAAGAGCTCTGCTGGAACTGTAACAAAGGTTATATTGTACTATCACACAGCAGCGCCAGTCATGGGCAGTACATTTTTATGAGACAGATAGCTTTTTACTCCATATTACTTTCTTTACAAGTAGGGTATATCTTTTTACGGCAGTTTTTGTTCCTCTGTACATCTGTATGGTATCTTAATAATTTCACTAACTTTTCTTTAATTTGATAGCACAGATACTGGTAAATATTTTCATTTTCTAATTGTTGTTTCCTCTTTTCTCCCTGATGAACATTTCCATTTACAAAATCTACCAGTACCCCTTTCTGCCTTTCCAAAGAGAAACAAAATTAAAATAAAACTTTAAAAAAAGACCTGTTGCTTAAAATTGAAACATTTGTATCAGCACACATAAATGTTACTACAACCATAAAATGATCTCTATTTGTACAAAGTGCCTATATCCAAAAACAAATCTATTACAATTTGGAATGAAATTACTTAGTATTGCCCTGCACTAGGATGAGTCTGTGTCTGTTTAAAAAATATCAGAGACCCAAAAGGTAAAACAATCAAGGCTAAATAAAAATGCAATTTATATTTTTTCCAATCCTCATAGTTATGTGTCTGGTGATCTAACATATAGAACTCTGTTAGTGTTATTTAATATATGTATATAATATAAACAGCATTTTCCTTTCTGAATATTCTTGATGATTAGAACAAACCTAGGGCAAGATAGACAAACTGAATATCAGAGTTCTAGCTACATCATGAAATCAAAACTTGCTCAAGCCCTAATGATAATCTTATATTGTTATGCTCATATCAACTTAACACTTGTCATTTTTATCTCTGTTGAATATTTATAGTAAATACCTATGCTAAGAGCTACCTACCATTTTTAGGAGCAATAACATAAACTGTCAGCTGGAGAGACCTCTGTGAAGGATTTGCATCTATTCGGTTCCCAAACCATATCATAGTTTCTCTCAGGTTTCTAGAAAATGCATGTAACCAGGAGCAACTGCAGCAGCAGGGCACATGCTTGCACTCCAGCAACAGTACTCATTGTGCTCTGACATTTCTGTCCATGAAAAGCATACCTCTTCCACCTTCCAACCTGACTGCATACAACAACAGCATTCAAAATGCACAACAAATACCTTAGAAACAGCTTTTCTTTCAGCCTCTAAGCATTGTTTATGAAGACTAAATTTAGCATATAATAACTTGCAAAAGTCCTAACTGATCTCCTTACAATCCTAACACAACCTGTCTTCTGACATTTCGCCCCATATCACCCTATATCTTGTTACATTAATGAGGTTTGGTGGTTTGGAGTTAAAAGGGGTTGGCTGAAAAGTTAAAAACTCCAAGACTGAGGGAAAGTCAAAGGTACTCCTAAAGGGGAACCTGAGCTTCCCTGACAGCAAAGTTTTAACCAAAGGTGGTTATGAAACTAGATTATAAAATGGGGTGGTCACCATGCTTTTATTCCTTCCTCCACATATCTTTTGTTCACCAGATTCTTTCCTCTCCTTCAGCTTGTCATCCTGTAATACAATAGCAGCAGTAATGATAAGAGTAAGAGTAAGAGTAATGATAATAATTTTGTTAAACCATATATGGTTATTTATATCCATAAGTACTATTCAAGTCAAGGAAAGATACTGTTTTTTTCAAGGGACATAATTTCTAAAGAAAGCTTACTTTTAGATCTGCCCCTCCATCTCTCTAAACTTGTGCCAGAAACCATGATTCTAAATATAGCTTTTGTCATTAAAGCATAAAGTGATATATTCCATTCCTTAGAAGGAGAATTCACAAGTCTACCTTGCCTTCTTTTTTCCCTTCACTGAATGAGTCTACAGATGCAATTAACTAAAAGCAATAACTCTGGAGCAGTTTGAACCAGAGTAAACTACTCCAAGGTGCAGGGTCTACATGTGCACCCATGACAGCACCAGTTTGAGCTAGGTGGAGCAGGCTGGGCACATCAAGGATCCCAGAGGATCATCCCTAGTCTCTAGGTGTCAGTGTCTGGCTGACTGGGGCCAGCTGGGGCACAAGGATGCCAAAAGTGCAGAGCTGTGCTGCTAGGCAGCAGGTGAGAATCTGGCCCCCTGCTGGCTGGGCTGACCAGGCACAATTTACATCTGCAGTCAGCATCTACATGTGCATTTAATTGTAGTTAATTACTCCACTAAAAATAGTATTGTCCCTGACAGTACTATCTTACAGCAGTGTTAATTAATTGACTGTGGCCTAATATCATTGCACATGTAGACAGTGACAGTTTATTCTGAAGCTAATTAATCTACTCCACAGCAAAGTGCATGTGTATATACAGCCACTGTTAATTACAAAGAAACTCACTGATTAAACCTCTTACAAAACAAAGACAAAAAAAATGGAATCCTAACTCCTAAATTATGGAAAAGTAAAGGAGATGGGCACTATTCTCTTTGAGGCCTGAGATGTTTAAGCCTTATTTGAAAAGAGAATGTTTCATTAAAATAGGAGGATTAATTACAATACTGACACTTACATTGTTTGCTTCTTAAAAGTATGGTCAGGTACAGAAGCATGTTAAGCTGTTAACGTTCACTTCTGATGATGATCCACAATCACATGCTCTATATTATAGTGGTGCTCTATATTATGAGAACTCTGCAACTGTAGCATTTTATTCTGCACATGCTCACCTCTACTCCTTCCTTATCCTTTCCCATATACTCATGGAGTTTCAAATGTCTAATATTTCAAACCAGCCTTAAGTTAAAAAATCAGCCTAGTACTGCTGAGCCCTCAACATTTACTACAATCCAGCAGAGAGAATGAAGCTTGAAAAACGTTCAACATTCAAAATTTCTTATCGCTTGGCTGCTTGGTGCTCACTGACATCTGACTCCCACTGAGAGAGTGAGAAAACTAAACTTGTTTGGCAGGAAGAATGAAGATGGGAATTAAAGTGCAGGATATCACAGGGGAATAAAAGGCCACAGATTCAGGCCGTGATAAACCAGAATAGGTATACATAAAAACTTGGCATATGCCATAGGATGCCATACCACAATCCTTGGTACATGCCAGACAAGGTCAAAATTTTCCTATACATAAAATACTGTACTATTGCATCCCTAGAAAAATATCTGCCTCAGGGGAGGAAAAGAGAACAAAAAACAAAAATAAAACTGTATAAAAGATTCGATGTATTTGGATCTTAAAACAGTTTTTCATAAAGCCAGCATGCAATGGTTATTTTATGGCTCACCAGATGGATTTATTCCATTGGAATCTTTGTGTTTAAATAAAGCAATAGAAAATGAGAAAAAAAAAATCTTTGGATATAGTTTTTTCCAGGTTAACTTTTCTTTATATTTCACTCATTCTCTTTTTCTTCATACTAGTTTGCTAGTCTATGCCTCATGTAAGAATCCTTTCAAAATCTTTCCAAATATAAGCTTAGGAAAAAATCCAAGCAATCATGAAAGCACAAAAAGATGCAGCTTTCCTATATATGTCCCCCAGTGTCTTTAGTGTGTATTGCTTTTGATGAAAAGGAAAAAAAAGGTAAAGAAAAATCACTCTTTTCTTGACAAAGTTTCCCCCAAAATATACTTTTCAATTATTTAATAAAAGACACAGCCAGAAACTGCAATGCTAGAGTGATTAAAAAAGTACTTCTTTCTAAGCTTCAAGCAAAATTCTTGGGAAAAAAAATTAAGTTGTCTCTCTAACTTCTCTCCTTTTCTATAAAAAAAAATTCTTGCTTGAATGCTATACTCTTCCTGTGGGAGAGACAATAAATATCTGCAATTTTCTGCCACAGAAACAAGTATTTGGAACAAAAAAATTGATTAGTACAACTTGGACTTCCTTTTTGCATTGGCTTTTTTTTTTTTAACTCAAGATGACAATACTGCAATGCACTCAAAATGGGATTATACCTCAAACCCTTCAGAGATCAGTACTGATATAGAGCCAAGCAAGTGCAGCATGTTGCTAGGAACATGTGTCAGCTGTGCTTCAAAGTCTGGTCTTACTTCCTATTTATTTCTGGATTAGTCTGTAGGGGGTTATATAAAATATATAAAACCCCACCCTGTAAAAATGTTATCAAAACAGGGGCATCTAGAATGCTGTTTTGTCTGAAGGCGTTGGGACTCTAGAACTTGCCATTAACTCCAAATCAAATTAGTTTGAGTTTTTTGATGATTTGGACATCCTGAAAAATACATTATTTTGAAGTGATACAAAACTCTAGAACTCTTGGTTCAGAGATGATACCCTTTATTAGACCAACTAAGAAATCACACAAAAAAAATCTTTTGAAGTGGGCATCAGATACACCAGTGGTACTGAAAATTAATAAATACGAGTTGCCAGGTTTCAGGGGTATAATAAACTACTCCTACCATTAATTATTTCTTTCCTACGATTGTTTTAAATCAGGGCTTATTTTCCCCATCCTACCCTTGAAATCATCCGCTGGCTCAGGCCCACTGAATTAATTAAGGTTAATTTTCCATTTAAGTAAAGAAGTTTTTTTTGTTGAGTAAAGGCTGTGGAATCAGGTCTGGTATAAAAATAAAAAAACTCTGGTAGATTCAGAATTCTGATTCCTGTTACTTTGCTGTGTCCTGATATTAGGAAACTTTCAGGAATGATTTCTATTTAATGGTATGTTCATAATAGTGTCCATAAAGCTAAAAATGGGATTGTTGAACTCACACTCGATATCATACAATAAATACTTCATGTCACAGGACATAAAGTGAAATAAGCCATCACATTAATTATACAGCTGTATTCGGGATTTCTGCTTTGTGGACAAATGCTTATAACTCATAGTTTATAGATTCCAAGCTATCTTTTACAGGAGCTATTTAACACTTTTTTTTCCTAGCTTGAACAGTTGCCTTAGCTCCATCTTTTTTTCTTCCCAAAATGCTTTATGATGTTTAAGAAGAGTAAAGAGACACTTCTGGGAATGTGAATAAACCAGTGTATTGTATATGCAGTAACATAACAGTAACCTCTGTTATTCTTAAAGGCCTGGAATGGTACCATACAGGTGCCATTAATATTGATTAGAGTAAAACATCTTAGTGCTTAGGAATCCTTTCAAGAATATACTGTCCTTTGCTGTGTTACTGTTGTACAAGTTTTAACAATTATTATTAGTATATAAAATGTATAAAATAAGCAGAAAGGGACATTCGTTTTATCAGTTTGGTTTTAGGGACATAATCTGACCACTTTTTAGAGTGAATTTATCAAGCTTATAATGATAAATGTATGTTGTCATAATCTGTCACTGTCACCATATACTGCTGCCCTAACAGCTTCTTTTCTTGTAAAACAGAACTGCAATCAAAAAGTTCAAAATTAATAGCTGTGAAATCTCAGGCACTCATAAGCATGTGTTTTTATCACTTCCATGCTGTGCAGATTGGGTACTCTTGTTATTTATTATTTGTGACAGTGAACAATTCCCATTTGCTTTACTGAAAAAGTGAAGAGCTAGCTATTCACATAACTAGTAAGGTGAAAAATAGATTTCAAATTGTTAGAATCACTTTGCAAGAACAATATTACATGGATCATAACATAGTTTCATAGCTTCCTTTCATAGTGCTAAATAGTGGTGGCCCCACTATTACTATTCTATCTAAATTCCTTCTCTTCTTTAAAAGTTTCCATCACATTCAACAATGTAACATGTTTTGTGTTTGTACAATGCCCAGTACAATGAAGTCTTACTCCATGACTAGGATTCCAGGGTATATGGTCACCATCACCATTATTTTCAACTTGGAAAAATATCTTTATATTGTCTTTATATAATATATTCTCACATATTTATATAATATCTTCTTAATATCATTATTGTTATTATTGTTTCTGTTATTGTTATTAATAATATTTAAACATGCACATTTTCAAGAGTTCAGATTAGTGTTATGCTTTTGTTACCCTTCATACTAAGACCTACACAAACCCACTTATACGAAGTGCTCTAAGATTCCCAAATTAAAAGTGTTATAATCATTTTGACATCAAAGACAATAATATAATCTAAAATAAGACAAGGAGAGAAGAAAGGAAAGGGAGAAAGAGGGATTAAGTAACAAACAGGTGATTTTATAAGCTAATTTAGGGCATAGCTTTATGACTCTTTTCAATTCATTTTTTGGTTACCCTCTTTACCTCCCCCAAAACATCTTGGAGATAACCATGCATAATAGTCAGATTTTGCTACAAAACATTGAATGACTATTTTATATTTTATTACAAGTAGTTTTAATTATTTAAATGTGCACATACCACTATATATAGTTTTAGACATTTAAATATATATATATCTATAGAGTCAGAAAGCAATAGAGTAGTTAGTATGGTTTTGCAAACTCAGTTAATCATATTTATAGGTTTCTTTATTTGTAGACTAAATAGTTATTTTTTCCAGCTTTTCTGTTTCTAATACATACTACTTACATATAAATAAATATATTCCCTGTGATTATTCCTACAGAAACTATGTGAAATATTTCCAAAAAAAGGCATATTTCAAATTTTAAAAAGGAAAGGTGAAGGGTTGTAGGTGCACTATAAAATGACTCCTAATTTTAATATTAACTTTCAGAAAAAAATCATATATCCTGACAGCAAGAAAGAACTGCCTGGGGGCAATGCTTTTATCAATGCACAATTAGTGGCAGACTGAAGACACTTGTCTCAGATCTGTTTTCATGCCAGTAATCTGAATCCTAGTAGACTGAAAACCAATGTCCCTTGATGAAGTACTATTATTTAACTACAAACTATTTGATTAGATGTAAGGGCAATAATAACACAACTGATAATGCCCAATACTACATGAATTGATATGTCTTATTTTAAATGACCTATTCTAGTGAAGAACATAAAATAATGAAATGAAATAAGATATGTTACATGAGAAGCTTTTATAGCAAAGTAATTTTCCTTTCATTAAAAAAAAATCAGTCCTAAAAAGAAGTCTTTTTTACCGTCAATTACTATAAACCCATCACAAAGTATGAATTCCTAGTTCTTAATGCTAAGTCTTTTAAATCCTTGGACTTATTTCGTTTATTTTTTTTTTGATAACAGATGGATTTTCTTTTATCCTTAGTAATTTGCATCAATAGTAGATCATGAAGTCTTACAAATACATAAAGCCTTTTAGAAACATTTGATAGAGGGGAGCTTTAGCCAGTCCTTTTATATTTCTGTAACATTAATTCTCTAGGAAGGTTACCATTTAATTTGAGTTCAGTCACTTTATATACTTAATGAAGAACTAGTAAAGAACACTTTAAATTCAGCACTCAAGACTTCTACAAAGTACACTGAAATTCACTGTGAGAATGTTCAGGATGAATTATCAGCTCATTTCTTACTGTTGCTTATTTTTCCTCTTTACAAAGGAAAAAATTAAAAGAAGAGAAGACTTCTTAAGCATATTTAATTAATTTTAAATATACTCTATAGAGTCAGAAAGCAATAGAGTAGTTAGTATGGTTTTGCAAACTCAGTTAATCATATTTATAGGTTTCTTTATTTGTAGACTAAATAGTTATTTTCTCCAGCTTTTCTGTTTCTAAATTCAATATAGCAAAGGACAAACATACATCACAAAAACATTTAAAAAAACATCTTTTACAATATTATACAACTGCGGACAACTGAAAAAATTATACAGTTGAGACCTGATATCATTGTCTAACTCTAGCTTTACTGGGGCAGAACTCCACCAATGTCAAAGAAGTAACAAAAATATAACATAAAGTATTAACATAAAGTATCCGTGTTGAAAAAACCTGAATTGTTCAATCCTGAACTCACTGGAGTCAACAAGAATTTGATTAATAATTTTAGTAAGAAATGACTCTCTAGATCATAGATGCCAAAAAAGGCCTAGAACAGTAAAGTCTGGGTCTCCTTTTGATATACCTTATTGTCAGACTGCCTGCCTCTATTAAACTTCATATAATAAGTCAATTCATATTCTGCTAATATAGGTGTATTATATACGTATTATATTGGGGCATAGGCAAATGACACATTAGCACATCAGTAATTTACATTACTTTTACATGTCTATACAGATGTAAATTACACTAGGATCTAGTATGGTCAGATAACCAGTTATCCTGAGATAATTGTGACAAGAGACATTATAACACTGTCTCACCACTAGAAAAGGCACAGAGAAAGCTAAAATGTATAGATAAACTTCTGTATGAGGAGAGATTACATAGGTTAGGATTTTCAGGTTAGAAAAAAAGATGATTTTGGTTGGTATGACAAATTGTCACAATACTAGAACTGGGGGACATAAAATGAAATAATTCACTAATGGTTTAAAATAAAGAGAAGACAATTACTTTACACTCAGCATATAATTTATTTGTGGAACTCATTGCCGCAAAGTGTGGAGACTAATTTAACCTAGTTCAAAAGAAGACTGGAAAAAATCATGAAAGATGACTCCATCACAATTAGGACTTGCTAGATCTCTGAATGTGGGAAGCTGTAGGAGAGTAGGGGAAGGTATGAAGAAATAGATCGTTCTGGACATGAACAGCTTAAAAGCTCTTTTCCTTAGCATCCACTCTGCCACTATAAGAGGCAAGATACTGGACTAAATGGACCTGTGATCTGATTCAGTATGGCATTTTTTTATGTTCTTATATTCCATTAAGTGGCAGTGGAACACAAAGTAGTCCTTTTTTTTACCTCAGAATAACTGGGCATATGACACTCACCTACACTACATATGACACCTACCTTACACCAATGTTTTTTTCACCATTTTCCCCAAAAGTAACTCTACACCAGATTGATCTAAAGGTTTACACTGGATGTCTGCTCACAATTGTATAATATTTAAAAGGTAGTTTAAGATTGTGTAATGGTGTTTTATTTCCAGGCTGTAGGCATCTCCTTTATTTTTCTTATATGTATATATTTTTATATATTCCAGGTGCAATTTCTACTTTGAAAACATATATTATAATTAAAATGTAAAGTGTATATCTTAATTCCTGTGTATATCCTAATAAACTGCTAATAGCATCAAGACACCAAGAAAATGCATACTACTTACTTTAGGATCTGATTAGGCCATCTTTACATTAATTAGTACCTGCTCCATTAATAATCCTGTTTATTTCAATGAAACAACTTCATTGTGAAGTATTACTTAATGTGAGTAAAGGTGACAGATAAGATAGGCAGCATAATTAAACTGCAGTATATATTCAAAGCAGCCCTCTGAATGAATGTTCTAAATCTGTAAAACAGTCACCACCCATGATCAGGGCTGAAGTTTACTGGCTGAGCTTTTAGTGACCTGTAGTTAAAAAGATGTCTTTAAGTTTCCAGTGTAATTATTCATACTGAAAGACATTTCAGATAATTACTTGAAAATGAAATAAATACTTTTCTTTCAAAGGAATCAATTATGGTCCTTATATAAACTTGCACAGCAATTCTAACATAATTATATACGTATAAAATATAAGAGTCCCCATCCCCTCTCTCAGATCAAATAAAATGATATATATCCTTTTTTTTTCCTTTCAAGCAGAACACACACATGTAACCATGTCATTAGTCATTACAACTCATTTTGTAAATGTGGATGGAGATAAGGAGCCTGATTCACTACTTCATTATTCATATTTTATGTTGGTGTACTTTTGTTTAAAGCAGTGGTATTACACAAGCATGCCACTGGAGTAACACCGTGGAAAGTCAGGTATATTGAAAACAACAAACTTTCGAATTGGAGTGGGGGAAATAATAAAATATTAACTTACACTATCACAGTGGAAATACTGAAAAAGAACAGCATAATAAAATTCCTATTGTATTAGCACCTCCTATTCCATCATTAGCTGTTTCCATTTTTTATTCTAATCTTAATTTTTAAAGATTTAGGTCCTGGTAAGATTTGCTCTGGGTTCAATTTTACATATAGAAATGGAGTTTCAAATGTATTATGTTAAATTGATTTGACTATGCAAATGACCAAACTTGGTCAGACAACATGCATGACCGCAGATGGGTGGCAAAGTTTTAATTGCAAAAGTAGACATGCATTTAAGGTCAAATCTGTTTCATTACTACCTTCTGTCAGTCCAGGAAGGGCTACAGCATGAGGCAGTTCTCTTATCTGTTTTAGGCTTATCAGAGAATCCTAATTGCAGGAGGAGCACATGCATGTCTCAACCCTTCCTGGTCCTGCAGTGCAGGAGATGTGAGGGACAGTTTAACCTAAAGGGAGCAACACTTAGTTGAGAACCACTGAGGTAAATTGAGCACAACAGCAGTTCTCAAAAGGGGTTGCCTCCACATTCAAAAAATTTGTGGAAGGGTCTCTGACTGAAAAGCTTGAGAACCACTGATATACACTGATAAAACATCTTAACAACCATTAACTCTATAGATAGATTCCAAATAGTTGTAGGCATATAATCAGCATGGCTCATTTTAATCTTACACTTATAGAAAACCAATGTAAATACTGCCTTTAGAGGAAATGGTCTTAATTTTAACCAAATTATATGCAGGCACAATCAATCCCAGTTACTCTGTGGAGTGATAGAAAATCAACTAAGCTATATTGCTGGTGCCTAAATTTGTGAAAATTAATAGTAATTTGTCACCAATTTAAAATAGTCTATCTGCCTTCAGTCTATTGGAAATCTATTTACTCCGTTTCATATCAAACACTGTTTCATGATAAATGTCATTGCAAACTGTGCTGATAGGGTCCTAGCCCAAACACCCACAATCATTTTCAAGAGAACCTAATCAACTAAGTTTAAGAGGCAGGGCTACCTAAATGTACTTTTTTTCTTTCCTTTTGAAAATGTAACAACTACTTTACTAATGTATCATGTCATGTCTCATAAATTACCCAAGATTACTTCCAGCACTAGGACACTGATTCAGGAAAGGACTTGCACATGTTCACATGGTTAGAATTAACCCTTTATTAAATGCTGATCTAAATAAGGATTGTATCCTGAATTGGAGCTTCTGGTAACACAGTGAGTGAAGTTCTGTGCCACACTTCTCAGAGGCCTCACAACTGCAGACCAAGAAATCATCCACAGGCTGGATTATATGGCTGGGACGTGGGGTGGGGCACAGACTATGTCTAGGGGGTCTGTGAAAGATAGCATAAAGGGAACAGATCAGATCTGAACAGGAAAAACAATCTCTTTTAGCATGTCTGCAGATTAGAATAAAGAACAGGGAATCAGTAATTATGAGTTCTATTACTAAGTCTTCCATAGACTTTCTGAGTGATTTTTTCAGCAAGTTAACTGTTCTGTGTCTGATTTTAAAAGAAATGGAAATTATATTATTGGTACAATATGGATAACTCCTAGCTCAGAGGTATTTGTTGAGGCACACACACACACACATATATCAACAAATTCCTGCGACAGAGATCGGGATAGAGATAGATTTGAAACTACTTTGAAAATATTTTAGATGAAAGAAACGTAACCATATGCGCATGCACTCTTTTGCTTTCATTCATTTATTTGATTTTCAAGATAAAATATTTAACAAAATCTTAATAGAAAGAACCAATGATTCTCTAGTTGGTCTAATAAAATATATCGCCTCTAGCACACTGACTGCTATTACTTTAAACAATACATTCTAGGTTCTTGAAAATAATGTAAATGGCAAGGAACTGAGGCATTTCGTTTTTTAAGATGATGTAAAGAAGCCGATAAAATAAAGTCTGAATCCACAAAATGTTGGGAGAGTGATGGCAGAATGGTTAAGATGCTTCACCACAACTCAGAAACATAAATGAGTTCAAGCCTTAATGTGCCTACAATCAGCCCAGTCATAAATTGGTATACAGATATTTGAGCTTGGGAAACAAAAGTAGATGGGTGCAGCATTTGCTGTGGTGCTCCCTTGTGAGCTGTTGGCTCCAGAAATAGGTGTGTTGAAGGCAGGGTAGAGATGCATCAGACCAACTATTTTCAGGTCTCAGTCATGCTGGTTCTGGTAGGCTAGTGGCATAATGTGCCACTGTGGGAGCAAGATAACATTTTTTTAGTGTGCAAAAGAGAGAGTTAAAATATATGGAGAGAGAGAGAGAGTTGTTTGTCTGGATTTTTTTTGTTATATATAATATATGCAATCCCTTGTGAGTATAATCAAACTGTATTTTGAAGGTTATATCACAACATCATCTGTACACACTAATGACAGTAAAACATCTTGATTGCCAAAGCCAGGGGAAAATGGATGTAAATAATGAAAAAGAAATCACATCATTTTCTAAAATGTTCTATTCTACATCTGACCCAAAAAAATCTGTTTCTATTCAAATAAGTGTCTACAGCCACTCTTAGGAATACATAAGATTTCACCTGGTCCAAAACGTTGTTTTGTTTTGTTTAGCCTTCCCCTTAGAAAAAATATTGAAATATACTCGTGCACTTTATTTCAACACATTGAGCAAAGTTCTGTTCTACCTATTAGGTGTGTGAGTGCAGTTAGGACCCTAAGAATGATCTTATTCTACTTTGCTTGAATCTACAAAAAACTATTTATAAAAATTAAACATAAGTGGGTCTTATGAATCACTATGTTTTGTCTTAAGTGTAAGTCTTAAGGGTAAGATGACATTGCATTTCAAAGTAGATAAATTAATTGATTATCAGGAAATCAAGCAGGTGGGACATGATCATATGTCAGCACCTAAGTCCACTTACAGGCCTACTAAGTGGAATAAATATGGCCCATACCATCAAATTAAGTTATATCTCCATCTTAAAAAAAATAAAGGCAAAATCTGCTCTCAAATAAAATAGTTGAATTTCATCAACCTTCTTTACTGGGTGAGTGAGAACCACTTGGTCCTAGATTCAGTAAGATATTTGGGACTACTGAAACACTTAAACTTAGGCATGTGTGTATGTACCCTGCAAAACTGCTATTTTGATAATGAATCTGTTTCGAGATTACTTGTAAGTGACTTGCAAAAGGAAGCACCACATTTCTTTGCTCATTTCTTATATGCTGTTTGCTGATTTTTGCCTTGGGCTGAAAAAAACACTCCAGAACATTAGAAGAAAACCCTGTGTCTTTCTTTATCTCATTTGGATAACTATCCCCACCACACCCAGTTGACGTTCACTCCAATGCAACATGCCATCATTCACCACAGAGAGGTAACAGCTACTTCTGAAACTCTTAGCTCTTGGAGTTGCCCTGTTTATATAAGGATGGGTAGGTAATCCAGAGTTTTTTCTAGGCTGCAAGTGGGCTTTTTTTTCAAAGGTGTTATTAGGTTTTTAAGATCAGAAAGTAATACTTCGATAACTTGACATTGTTGCACTTTCCTGTTACTGAGTGCAAGGCAGGACGAGCTGGCTGGGTTAACCATGC